>JARHVA010004009.1:1120000-1500000 GCA_037957365.1 Torreya grandis
CCACATGACCACATGTAAGTGCATTGGTAATCAAGACTTATCTTATCTGGTCCCACACCATTTCTAACATTAGCTAGCAATAGTGGTCTAGTATCTAATATTGATTATGCAATTATAACTCAAAGGTCAAAGATTACTATCCTAGACCCATAACCATCCACCACTTTGCCTGTCATCTAATCAACTGTTCAACCTCAGAATAAACCATTCACTACTAACCAAGACAAGAAATTTGATATTATGGAACAATTGTAAAAGACACTAGCATAAATTTCTATCTTAGATTTGTTATGAATTTCAATAATCCACAAAAACATCTTGAATGAGTTTTTTACCCAATCCACTATTGCTAGTGACATATCCCTTGATAAATTTCAAGCTTTGGTTGGACACCTAGCTACAACCCAACAAGTCACATTCAACCAAAGTGATATGTCTTCCCTTAGCCCACTCCATACTAATCCATTATACATAGAGGTTTATATAATATGACATAAAGTGAAACATGTGCTTATCGATAATGGATTTGGCCTCAACATAGTGTCTCTAAAGCTCATCAAGCTTCTTGGGTACATGATGATAGATCTCCATCTAGAAACAATAACTATCAAAGCCTATGATAATCAGGAAAGAGAATCACAATGCACCATTAGTTTGCAATTATCATTGTGACTTTGACCATAATACACTTTATCATGTGCTTGATCTTGAGTTTTCATATAACATGCTTCTAGGTAGGCCTTGGTTACATGAGATTTGTGCAGTCCCATCAATGTTGTATCAATGTATCAAGATTTCCCACTCAAGGATGGAAGTGAATATTCCAAGAGATTTACACCCATATGAACACTAAAAGCATCTTGAGGCCAAATTTCAAAGCTATAATTATCAGTATGGCATGAATCAAAGTTCTAAGTAGGATAAAGGAAAAGCTATACTTATTGATCCTTCACTAGATAATTGCATAGATCCTAATACCTTAGATTCACTTTCCTACATGTCACCTCTTAAAACTTCTAATCATTTCACCATTTTAGCTAATGGACTAGGAGAGTATGTGACCCATGATACATTTCATATTGCCAATCTTCCTTAGAATTCAAAAACCTTTGGGTGACCTAAAGTCATCCCACATATGTATTGGCAATAAAAGAATAAAGATAAGGGACCTGTCACATTTGTATTATCATTTGTCCTAGGACCTAACCCTCTTAAAGAGGATGAATCATGGTTATACAATGACAACCAAGCTAATTTTTATAAAAATGCCAAGTATCATATTCCTAATAGGATCATGGAGCATCATAATTATGAAGGAAGAGGCCTCAAACCAAATTATCAAGGAACCATCGAGCCAATTTCCATGACTAAGTATGAAGGACCTTATGAAATTAGATTTAAAGTTCTTGGGAGTGACCCCACATATCTTATTCAAACTCCATCACCAATGACTAGTGATGATGATGCTAACAATGAAGTAGAGTCTGATCATAGCCTCACCTTTGATGACCAAGTTGAAACCAACTTGTTTGATAACAATGCCATTTGTACCCTTACCCAAGACATTCATCATAATCCATTACCATTATATTATCCCTAATTGATACATTGGGACCAACAAGAATCCAATCTATCAATTGATGAGTTCTAGAATGATGAGGCATTCTATGATTTCTTAGGCCTTAGAGACAATGTTCTATTGGGAGATCACAAACTAGGATTCTCAATCACATTGGATCTTGCAGCCTATTTTGGAGAGTCAGTGAACACCCTTAGCCAAAAATAAATAAGTAAAACATTGAGGTACTATAGTGAAAACCTCTTTGAGGTGCTTTCTAACTAGGGAAAAAGTAAATATAAAGGCCAGTCTAGTGGTGAAAATGTGTTTTAGGCACCATTAGATGGGGGTGTTCATTCTTCTTTGAATTTAGACTAGGAGACCACCAACAATGAAATTTCCTATGAATTTGAGTTTAGTTTTAAGAAAAAACAAGTATTTGATCAAATTCTTCAAAAATTTCTAACTATTTTTGTCACATGGCTAAATTTTCCATTATGGGATTTAGATTCATCATGCCTAGGAGAAGTTGAAGAACAAGTCCTAATGAAGGACCCTAACATAATTCAATAATATAAGTCATTGCCTACTCTTCTAGACCCTTATAGTTAAAGATACAATAGAGCTAATATCGAGATTCCATTAGACCTAAAATAGATAAAATTAGGAATGTCCCTCACTGAGGAAGAATGTGATGTCTTTGTAGCTCTCTTGAGAAAATTTGTAGATATCTTTGCATGGGCCTATTTTGACATCTCAGGTTTACACCCTGCCTTGGTGCTACACCATCTTATGGTTAATCCTGATGCCAAACTAATAAAATAAAAGCTATGTAGGATGCATCCTCAAATTACTATATTGGTAAAGAAAGAGTTGGAAAAACTCTTAGAAGCAGGATGTATCTGATCCATTGACTACTCAAAATGGATCTCTAATGTTGTACCTGTTAGTAAAAATCCTAAAGGGATAAAAATTTGTTTTGATTTTTGAGACATCAACAAAGCTTGTCCTAAAGATGATTTTCCCTTACCTATATTGACATGATCATTGACTCCATGGCTAGTTATGAAATTCTTTCACTCATAGATGGATTTGTAGGATACAACCAAATTTGAATCATGCTAGTAGATCAGCATAATATAGTTTTCACCACTCCATGGGAAACCTTTTATTATTAGGTGATGCCATTTGGCCTTAATAATGCTAAAGCCACATATCAAAGGGTCATGACTATCATATTTCATGATATGATGCATGATATTGTTGAAGACTATATCGATGAAATATTAGGAAAATACAAAACTAGGGCCAGCCATATAGTAGTGTTGCATAAGATATTTGAAAGACTATGAGATTACAAAGTTAGACTAAATCCAAATAAATGTGTGTTCAGTGTAACTTCAAGAAAATTACTTGGCTTCATTGTGTCTCATAGAGGTATTGAATTTGATCCAGCTAAAGTCCATGCTATAACTAAGATGCCACCACCAACCAATTTGAAGCAACTCCATAGTTTATAGGGTAGGATATAGTCCATCTAACACTTCACCTCTCAATTAGTAGATTAGTGCCATCCATTTACACACCTTTTGAAGAAGGGAGTTGATTTCACTAGGATGATCACTGCCAAATAGATTTTCAATAACTCAAAGATTATTTTTTTAATCTACCTATTTTATTACCTCTTATACTAGGAAAGTCATTCTTGTTATACTTATCACCTACCGACCATGATCTGGGAGCACTCTTGGCTCAACATGATGATAATGTAAAAGAGCATGTTGTATACCACCTAGGTTGTACCCTAGTTACATATGAGCATAACTATGCACCTATCAGAAAAGCTTATCTGGTCATGGTCTTTGTAGCTCAAAAACTATGCCATTACATGTTGAATAATAAGACCACGGTCATTTTAAAAGTAGATCCACTCAAGTATCTACTATCTAAAACATATTTTTAAGGTATAATGGCTAAATAGATCATGCTTCTCATTGAGTTTGACATAGAATATGTCAATCAAAAGGTAATCAAAGGACAAGTTCTTACAGATCAACTTGCTGAAGCACCTCTCACAGACACACAACCACTCATGTTTCAATTTTTTGATGAATCCATCATGACCATCATTGATACACCCCTTGAAGATTAGCCCTAGAAACTCTATTTTTATGGTTCATTCATTTCACATGGATTGGGGGGTAGGCCTATTGTTTATTACACCATAGGGGGATTTAATCCCTAAACCATTTAGAATCAGCGCTCTTTGTACAAACATGGTCGAGTTGAAGTACTTATTGTAGGTCTTCAACAAGTAGTGCATTAGAATATATCTCATATTCAAGTTTATGGTCATTCTTAGTTAATCATGAATTAGTCACAAATCATTTTTAGACCAAATATGACAAGCTAGTTCCATATAAAGCCATGGTTGATACTCTTAAACAATGAATTGCCAACATTTAGTTTGAGCATATATTGAGGGCTAGTAACAGAATTGTAGATGTTATGATTACTATTGGCCCTTTGATTTGACAAATAGATAAATCTATAGAGTATCAATTCCTCATCAAGCCTTTATTAGCACTAGCTCATGAACCTTCAACCATTGCCATTATTTGTGATATTGTTGGTCTTAATTTTATCTAGTACTTAGACATTTACAACTACATTCATGATCAATTTCTGCCACCTAACTTATCTCAAAAACAAACCAAATCCTTCATTGATCATTCCACTTGATATACTCTACTTGGATCTACCATTTATCATCATAATTTTGATGGAACTCTACTTCATTATTTAAATTCAATAGAGTCTACACTAGCATTAACAGAAGTTCATGAAGGACTATGTGAAGATCATTCTAGCAAGGTAGTCCTATCCAAAAATCTTTTATGTACTAGTTATTATTGGCCCACAATGTATGCAAATGCCACTACATATGTAAATAAGTGTGACAAATGTCAATGGTATGCTAATTTGATTCATGTCCCAACAAAAATTGTAAGACTAATATTGACACCATGGCCATTTTATACATGGGGACTTGACCTCATTAAGAAGATTAACCCCACTTCATCTGATGGCCATAAACATATCCTTACCACTACTGAATATTTCACTAAGTGGGTTGAATCTATACCCCTCACTTACGTGGTTGGAAAACAAATTTCCAAAATCATTTTCAACCATCTCATTTACCATTAAGGTATCCCATTTGATATTATATCTTATAATGGAAGATCATTCAAGAACAAGGATGTATAATAGCTATGTATTGAATACAACATCACACAACATTTTTCTATAGCATATTACCCTCAAAGTAATGGCCAAGCTGAGGCATCCAACAAAACCATTGTCAACATTCTCAAAAATATTTTTAATGATGCCAGTCATGGTTGGCACCTCTAAATACTCCCTACCCTTTGGGCATACCATACCAATCATCGTACCTCTATAGGAGCCACTCCATACTCACTTGTTTATGGTATTAAATCCATCCTTCCCATTGAGGTTAAATTACCTTCACTATGCACCTCTTTCAATCATGTCTTGGATGATCATGAGTATCAAGTAGTTCACCTGTAAGAGCTAGACCTACTTGATGAGAAATGCATGGTTTTGCTCAACAATATTCAAGCATATTAGAACTAATTCAAAGGCCACTATAATCAACATGTTAAGTATAGAATATTTGAACTTGGTGATCTTGTTCTTAAAGAATACCATGGTTGAGAAGAAGCATAAATGGAAATTCAAACCAAATTGGATAGGGCCTTTCATTATCACTGTAGATTATGGATCAGGAGCATATGGGCTTGCCACACCAGATGATGATGAACTTTTAGAGATGATGAATATTATTCATCTCAAGCAGTACTATGCTTGAATGCTAAGGTGTATTATTTGTAAGGACTATTTTAGTTATGCCATTTTATCACTATTCTTCTTTGTACAAATACCATCCCTATCCATCATCTTCACCATATCCACTTTCCACTTCCATTCTATCAACTCAATGTCTTCTAAAGCCTAGCCCATTTGACCTTGGTTTTTTCCATTCATTATGCAATTTTAACATTGAGATATCTAATTAGTTCATCAGTTGGTTCAATTAATTCAAATAGAGATCATATTTTGGGATAGTGTGATTGAAGTTTCAACAGTTGCATCCTTCATTTGTTATTCCTTTCATATCACCAGTCTTGCTACTAATTATAACCACCTTTGGAAAAATTAATACCATTGATCTATGCCATTATGTCTTGGTTATAACCACCTATGGGAAAACTAGGGGCAACATTAAGCTTGTTTACCAACTTGTCAATTTCCCACTTCCTATGTCATACTATACTTTTTTACCAATTGTGCTTGTTTTGTTTGAATTGACTGCTACACTAGTCAAATTCCTCCACTGTAAGGGTAGAACTACAATGACTTGAGGTCTTAATTTGAGACTATGTAGGTAGTGCTTGATACTTGTTGAGGTTAGCTTAGTCACCCTTCTCCACCATGCTCTTGCCATTTTTTGAGAAACCTAAGACACACTCTCACTATTTTTTAAGCAACCTAAGCCACACTCTCACCATTTTGTGAGCAACCTAAGCCATACTCTCACTATTTTTTGAGTAACTTAAGCCACACTCTCACCATTTTATGAGCAACCTAAGCCATGCTCCTACCATGTGAGCTTGAAATATTTAGTGTCTCATCATTCTTGATTGAGTTTAGATACTTCTAACAATTCTAAAAACATCTCAAAAAATTATTAGAAAAGAACAAAAACATTGACCACTTCTTTACCTTAAGGATTTTGGGAACCCTTACTAGGTTACCAGCAACTCACTTGTCACTTAATTTCCCCATCCTTTTTGGCATTTTCTCTCACACACTTGCTATTTAGTCAAGACCATTCCTCTTCTTCTATCACATCCATTCTATTTGTTTTCCTTAATTATCACATTCTTCATATTCCCTAGGAGAACTACATTTGGCCTAAAGTTTTTTATTTGATATTACATCCATAGAACTATGTAGGTATCATCCAATTGCCTAGTGCATATGGAGATAACTCAACCACCCCCTTCCTTTTATTCTATTTCCCCATTTTATTCATTTGTTAAGTTATCTATTTTCTAGGGTCAATGCTCATAAGGTTTATATTGCTTTGTTTGTTTATTTGTTTGTTTCTACTTATTTTATTTATTTATCTGTGTTTATTTACTTTCAACACTATTTATTTGATTTAGTTTATGTGTGTTCATTTGGTGATTCCTTGCCCACACTTATAATCAAATCCATCCATATTCATGTATTTACATTGTTATCATGGTTTCTATCATTGGTGCATTATTTTCTATTGAGTATTAGATTATGGGAGTCAGTCCTTATGCATATTTTGGCCAAGTCCTCATGATGTTATACCATGATGTCTATCAACACGTGCTACAACAAACCTTAACTTCAAGAAGTCTATTCAGTAATGGTAGCATCTCTTTAGCATTAGCATCTTGATTCACTCCTAATCATATCCCAAATAGAGTAATTAAAAATGAAATAATTTCAACCTTTATTAGTTCAGATGAGCATCTCCCTACTAATAGGTTATTCCAATTCATCATTACACTCTATGTTAAGTTATCATCCTCCTCGACCAAGTTTATTATGTTTTCCATAATTAGGGTCCAATGATTATAACTACCTATGGGAAAATCATTGCACACCATCCCATCTACATTTCTCACTAATTATAACCACCTTTAGGTAAATCATTGTGTTGTCACCACTTTACCTTTTCTACCTATATAGGGGCATGTTATCTTGTTTATCTATCCTAATTGGGATAGCTCCATCTTCTTAATGATTATAACCACCTTTAGGCAAATCATTGTGTTATCATACCATGTTACCACTATCAAGGTATAATGTTTATAACCACCTTTGGGAAAATAATATCACACTATCCTACTTACATTCTTAATGATTTTGACTAATTTTTCATTATCATTGTGTTTTCATCCCATCATCCTTCCTTTCTTTGGTCCCCTCATTTCAAATATTTATTTTTGAGGTACTATTTGCCGACCTGCTTGTGCCAACCATTCCCTCAAGGGGGAATCATATAGTTAGTTTATCGTCATTGTAGTTGTAGGCATATAATAACTTTTCATTATTTGAGAAGATGTTACTATGATTATAAATTACAATACCTTCCCAAATAGGGGCAAATTGTAGACACCTAAAACTAGCCACCAATAACCTCCAATCAAGCTCTTGGTCAATTTCCACCCAAAATACATAATTTGGCCTAAAAATACTAAAACATGATAAATGATGTGAAACTAACATATTCAAGTGTTGATTTTAGCTAAGGTATCCCTAAATGGGGTAATGTAATTTATGGTCTAGCTAATTTTGATTAGTTCATTTTGAGTCAAAATGCCAAATTTGCATCTGGGTGCTCTAGATTGCTCTTCCCTATCAAATCTTTTACACAAGACTTATGCCTTTTTTATTTTTTATTAGAAATATCCTAAATGGGAATACACATCCAATGCATATGACATTGATTTCTAATTCTAATCTAGCGAAATTTTAGGCTAATAACAAGACATTATGATCAATTTGAGTAATTTGTGCACAAAGTGCTTAATCATGCTTAAGAGCTAATTAACCCAAATCAAGGCCTAATCTATAATTCCATGGAAACTTGTGTAAAACTTATTTTTATAAATTAATATTGAATATCTACATCATCAAGTGACCTCATTTCTTGGGAAGACATCCTTAGGCCATAAATGCCATAAATATCAAGTTTCATACCCTTCATGCCTCATCAATGTCTTCCATGATGCCCTCCATGCCTCTTAATTTCCCCTTATTTCAATGTCATGATGAGGATAATTATAAAATTAATTCCAAAATTTGAATTAATCCTCAACCACACATCTAAATCTTGATATGGATGGTTTAGGTTGATTCTAGACATTCTTAAAAATCTATAAATAGGAGGCCTCACAACATCATTTCTAAGCTTTTTTGATGCAAAGTTATAATGCCAAATTGGTTATAAAATCTTTAAGAAACTAGTGTTACCATGCCAAATTGATTCCAATCCAAGCCAAGCTATAATCCAAAGGTGCAAAAGAGAAGATCAGATAGCCAAGCCTCCTTTGATGAAGATTTCATGAGCACAAGCTGAGTAAGCCACCTACAAAGGCATTTGGAGTATCCAAGGAAGGTGAAGGAACTCTTGTATTTGATTCTTTACTTTTTAGTTATTTTTGTCATTTTCTTTTATTCACTTTTTTTTAATTTTGGAACTAACACCATACTAACCATCCTCTTTTGATTTAAATTCCTAGATCATAGATTCAAATCTTCTTGGCATACAAACCTACTCTTGGAACTCATGAACAATCTGAAAAGCTCTCTATCAGACCAAGTAACCACCATGCTTCCACTAGATGATGAGTGTCTCCATGAAGCTTAATGGAGTCACCATATTTCATAAGATAATAGAAAAATATAAATTTAGGAGATTCCCAAATCTCCAATCCACTCTTCTAAACCACCTTGCAAACATGAGACTTATAGTCTCTCTTTAGAATCCATTTGGGCTTGATTGGAATATTTGACTTATCCTCCTTGTCATATTTATTATCTTTGAATATTACTTGATGATTAATATTATCTCCCTATGACCAATTCCTTCTCCTTACATATTTCCATGAATGCTCATCCCTTGATACATTTCTACAATCCTTTTCTATATGACCAAACTTGACTATGAGCTGCTCCACATCTATCTTGAAATAGTTTCACTCTTCTTCTCTTTATTTTAGACTTACATTTTCAACCCCTAACTGATATTTAAGATCCTAAATATTCATCTCATCTTCTTTGGCTCTATTATCTATATTAGTCTTCAAGTTACATACCTACTTCTCAAAAACCATGACCATAGATCTCAACTCATGATTCCCTTTCCTTAGTTGCTTAGCCATCTTATGCATCTAGGATCACCTTAAAGTTGTCAAGATTATTAAAATAAATAAATATGATACCAATTTTTGTAATTATATCCATTGATATGAAGGGGTTAATTATTTCACTTAAAACAATCATTCAATTTCACCTATCATTCATGAAGCATTCAATCAAACACATGCATCAACCAATGCATAAACAAGAATCCATATAAGCAAACAACATATGAATATAAGATATATGTGATAACCCTCATGGGGGATAAAACCCATTAAAAAATATCTTTTATTATAGTCCTATAAGATATTAATCAATATTTGGTGAGGCACCAACCCCACAAGGAGAACCAACCTCTTACTAGTCAAGTACCAACTTAACTAGGCCTTTAGAAAGCACAAAATTGAAAGAAGGCATCAACCCCATAAGTGACTTAGAACCAAATAATATAATTCAATAACACTTATAAAACCACAAAATTTCAATTTATCTCTCACTCCTTGACAAAGCACCAACTCAGCCAAGACCAACTTGATCAGCTCAAGACACCTTATTGTTCAACCAATAGATGGTGACCTCTTTTTTATCTCTCTCTCTTCTATATATAAATTAAACTCATTTTCATACATCAATAACACATATATGATTCATTTATGGTTGTCTCTTAAAAAACAATCAACTCTTTCAACTCTTTATTCACTCTAACTCTCTCAAATCTATCTCTTAGGCTTACTCGCTCAATATGCCTCTTACTAGGCTTATTAGGTCA
This sequence comes from Torreya grandis, assembly GCA_037957365.1. NCBI lineage: Eukaryota > Viridiplantae > Streptophyta > Pinopsida > Cupressales > Taxaceae > Torreya > Torreya grandis. Next base: position 1,130,320 of record JARHVA010004009.1, read on the forward strand.
ACTGACCCTAACATCCACATACATTAAATTTTTTATATTTTCATCGTTTTATATATCCTCTCTTATAATGGTATTAAATTCCTCATTATCCTTCATAATCTTCCCTCTTATTCACTCAACAGATCTCTTATTTACTGCACACACAATTAGGCCAAGGCCTTGTATAAATACACATCACAAGATCACTTACACTCTTGGTTGGTTAAGTTATTAATCCATTAGGTTAAGACCCAAAAAATTTATTAGGATAAATTAAATACAATAATCAATCAAATTAGGATCAATATTAGGTTGGGCAAACACATTTAGACCTCAATCTTCTTCTAGGCTTAATAGAGACCTAATGCATTAGGTCTATCCTCTCCATGAAACAACTTGAACCTCTATCACCCAGATGGCCATCACTAAAGAATTAAAACCCTTAAAAAACTTATCTTGAAATATAAAATAAAATTATCCATTATCAATAAGTCATAAATACTTTTTTCACACCTTGAAAGCATCATTAGGCCTTAAAGGCCTATTAGGCCTAATCACCCTAAAAACACTATCTTTAAAGGCTAAGCTCAAATAATCTATAAAAACACATTATATTAATAATACACATATGAATTTAAAATTCATGACCTTAATGTAATTATTAAACTCATTACACTCCATTACTCAAGATATAAAGACTCAAGAAAACCTCATCAAAAAGCTCACTCAAAACTACCAATTTTCTTAAAAACATACTCATTATCAATTTGACCTCAAACATTAGTATAGGAAATTTAAAACACTCTATATTAATTTATAATATCACATGTAATATCTATAACATCATTACATTCTTTTTATACTTCCAAACTAGGCCTAATGACTCATGCCATCAATCTTACTAACACACAGAAAATTGCCTAAATGCTCCAAAACATAATCCTGATGAATGTTATCTTCAGCTCTTCTAAATATATTTAAAAGAAATTTATACACATTAATAAATAATATGTGACCTTAATAACATCATAAAATATAAATATCACAATTTTTAGTGTCAATTATTGGTCTTGCAGACCAATTTGTTAATCTTCTCTTTCACAGTTCTTACATAGCTAGACAAACCATTTTGGCTTCCATATTTCAACATCTTATACTAATTAACAACATTTTATAAATAATTTATATGTCATATATATTAAAAAAACATAAAAATTTGAAATATATACATTAACTCAATATATAACATCTCAAACTCATCACCCCATCTTGCATTCCTAGAACTGTCATTCTGGCTTGAGTACCAGTCATAGTGATTATGACTTTCAGTACCTATGTGATAAATTTTAGATAATTTTGATGCATGTGTATTATCATATAATATAATTATGTAACTTTAATATATAAATATACCATGGTTTATTGACAATATTGGTCTTGCATACCAATCTCTCAACCTTATACCTTCATTGTCTCATCTTCACTAGATAGGTCATCTCATGAACAACATTTTCAATGACTCAAAAACATCTAACCAGTTATCGACATATTTTATAGTTATTTAAAAAAAAACCTTGTAATTATATTCATTCCTAATCCATAGAAACACATCCCTAAGCTCATTCCCACTTCTGCATGTTTTTCTCATTATCTTCTTCACTAAACTTTTTAGTGATATATCAACTTTCATAACTAGTTTAGCATACTTAAGGTCTATAACCTACTCAAAAACCATCATGGTCATAATATATAGGTATAAATATTAAAAATTCATTGAATTTAATTATTTGACTTGGTTAACCCTACATTCTATTTTAAAAATCCAAGAAATAAGGATTTTTTGAAAGACTAATTCCACTTAGAGGTACCTGGGAGAGTCATATACATGATCCAATCATCACACTATGTCATCTAATTCAGTATAATCTATTTATATCAATATCTTCCATATCATGTCATTATGAGGGTTTTAGGAGGGTTTTAGAGAAATTTGCATTATTAACATTTGTTCATAAAACTATGCCCCTAAAACCAATTCCTAATGCTTGGAAATCATTGATAGTACCCTTTGTCATCTCTCCTAATAGCTCAACCTCCCATGAAATAGTCACACATTCTAAAGAGCATGAGAAAATACTTTTGGGGTCTTCATTTCTTCATTTTTTACACACAATAGACCTTCAAACTCATTTTCATGGTTTCTTCTTCAACTCAAGACCTCAAACTACACCAAAATACTCGAAAAAACATTTCATAACTCAATCCATGCTCACATGAGCTCACATATCTTCTCACAAGCATCAGCTCACTTAATTCACCAAGCTTTACTAATCATGCCTTCACCAAGACAAGACAAGTCTTCATAATACACCTTATCCACAAAGACTTTCTTCTTATGAACTTGGTCAATAAGTACTTCAACATAAGCAACACTCTCTTTCTTATGATCTCTCATAGAAACATAAATAAACACTACTCATATAATTATCACATGACAACATTGTGCCAAGACCTTATGCAGAAATTAAGAACTTACTAGACCATGTGTCTTCATAAGAGAACCTATGGGACATCAATGAAAACATTAATTCCTCAACACAATAATAAGAACATATATCAACACACTATTAGATACTATCAAGCTTGTACTCACATGCTTGTAGAGAGGTAGAGCCTGAAGGTTATGTTGTTTGGCTCACCTAGATACTTTGTGTGTAATAATTGTATGCATGATTAGAGGTTATATCCTTGAGGTTATAAATGCTTGGCTCATCTAGATGAATTTTATACTTTTTTGTAAGCATGGTTATCCTTGAGGTTTGAGGTTAGAGACTGTAGACTTTGTATGCTTGTTTCACATAAATGATTTGTTTGTAAGCACTTGAAAGGAGTTACATGAGGAAGTTATTTTAGAGAAGGTTTTTATGAAGTCATTGAAGTTTGGAAGCTTCCATTGCACCGTGGTTTTTACCTTTCTATATTTATAGGGGTTTCCACGTAATCTCATGTTATCTAGTTATTCTTGTTCATTATTTTTGTGGCTTTTTTATTTCACATTTACTTTTTTGCACTGTTTTAAGATATTTTTCCTAAAAACTTTCTTAAATAACTTTCATGCCCTAAATATGATCCATCTATATTTTAAAGTGATATAAAATGCCATAATCTATCTATCAAACCACTCAATAAGATAAATATAATAAAATATGTTTAATCTAACCATATAATTTCTCATAATTCCATAAAATGTACCAACTACTCTTCAAAATCTTGTGTAATTACCCATATATGTATCGTATATGTCTTAATCTGATCAATCTATCAAGTTTAAATTTTATAATTTGACCCAAAGATGACTATCTTTTTTTCATTCCCTACATATCTAATGTAATCCACTTGTATGACCCTCTTTTGAGGTGAGGGATGAAGAATATAGATAACTCATCTCAAAATAAATAATTATGCACATCATGTGTTATAGATAAAAATTTAAAGGGTTGGGGCCCTTTCAAAGCCCCCAATTTTTTTTCCAAGTGTGTGTGTGTGTGTGTGTGTGTATTTCATGGCCTAAATATCTAAAAAAATCATGTTATATACCCCCCTTTTGAGGTGAGGGATGAAGCCAAAAAATCACCCATCTCAAAAGAAATAATTATACACATCATGTGTAATATATATAAATGTAGTCACATAAGGTATTTATACATACATAATAATATATTTCATCATATAAATATTTGATCATTTAAGTATTATGAAACATGTAATCTAAGGCAATGGGAAAAAAGTGTCTTGAGAAGTAGATATAGCTATTATGCATGAAGTAACAAGCATCACATTAGATGCATGATAGAAATCATGGAATCACACATAAATATAAGTATGTGTGATATCAATCATAGAACCAAACTCATAAATAGTCATATATGTATCCAAAAACATACATTCACACACATTACCATGATCATAAATCACACAAACACTCAAGAAATGACATAACTCTATCTTAACATTGAATTGACACAGACATAACATGGCCATGACACAAACTAGAGGATTCTCTGACACAACTTACCCGTGACATACAAAAACGCATTCAATATACTCATAAAATACTCAATATAACATGTATTAATGATCAAAAAATATGAAAATCATGAATATCAAGTACTTGTGAAGAAATAAATGTTAGTCCACATAATCAGTCAATGTTATCATCTAGTATAGAAAAGAAAATTATCCTATTAAATTACTGGATAGGGTCCATAATCATTTTAGAAACCATAATAAAAACACCCACAATACCTATATAAAAAATATATGAAAGCTTATAAGTAAAGTAACACATATTTATCTAATAAATCTCCCACCTATGTGTGTGTTTGTGTTCAATCATGATCCACTAGAATGTAATGCCTAGATTTGGATTTCAATACTTCAAAACATGAAAATTTGACCTTTCACCTATATTTGTACTTGGATTTAGGATTGTTATTTTGAGGGGTTTCATATGTGAATGTTTTTAGCTAATGTCTCAAAATAGTGAACATGGATTTCTCAAGATTTGCAAAGATGATTTCTAGATGATGGATAGGTTCTAGATAGATAGGCTTGATTTTTATTTACATATAATTATTTTATATGTCCCCCATATATAACATTTTAAAATTTATTAAACCAATGCAATTAAGACATTCATATTTTTAAAATAGCCATTATGGATCCTAAGAAACTATCGACAAAGGTAGACACCTATGGTAATTTTTAGTGTTAGTGTATTGACAACAATGTTTAAAGAGGTAAAATTCAAGGATATAGAATATGGTGAAAGTATGCTTAGTATAGTGGAGTTTTATGACATAGACTAGGGATATCTTCAATATGAATGATATTGAATTGGATCTTCCATGTCAAAAGATAAATAAACATCTAGGGGAATGTGTACATAAGATTCAAATGTATATGTACAAGTCATGTATGTAAAATATATGCTAAAAATAATATTTTCAAGTGTCTAATACCAAATTTTCATGTCTAAAACTATTAAGGGTAAAATCATAGTAATGGGTTACACAAGGATATATAATTAAAAATTATAAATAAAATAATATTAATAAAATATTAAATGGATTAGGATAAATTGTAAAAAGTAACTAGGAACTATGTAAACATGCCTTTTTCATCCTAAAAAACAAAATTATATTTTTTCTATGTTTTAAGGCCACCTTAAGGTGTGCACAACAAAACATATGCATTTTTATGATATATATTGTATAAAATTTATTAATAAAAACATGTATGTAAAAATTAACAAAAAATGACTAATAACTTTAATTTTTAATGTATAACACATACTCAAAGTTATACTATATAAAATTAATAATTTTATATATTTATATTATATGTTACTTTACCTCTATTCATAAAATTATAAAATAACCATAAATTTTCTTGTCAAAAAGGAATATAACTAGATAAATATTCATTTAAAATATATTATCATGTGGCATAATCTATGTATAATAAATCATTAGTTTACATTATAACCTCATTATAAATGGATGGCTCCCTACATAGGTATATAATCCTCTCTCATTGGCTTATACATAGGCACCCACCTTAAATTTGGTCATTTCTCAACTATGTATGAGTTGACCCTCCAACCCTAACTAGTCATAGTATGGCCCCATATTCCCATCAAATATATGTGGCTAAGAACCCCATAGGGATACGTAAACCTATTCTTAATAGATTAACCCCTAAATAGTATATCTAAACTTTAAAAAAATCCTAGAAAAGCCACAATTGCTAGTTTCTCACCTTATTGACCCTTGTTGATTCTAGTATGTAGATAAATTGAAAATATGGTCCAAGTAATTAATTCTTGATTATCCTTTGGATCCCATCTCCAATAAGATCCCCAAGCCTCATTAGTGCATACTACCCTAGAAAGAGTGTCTATAGTTAAAATGGAAAATCCAAGACCAATATAATGATAACTCCAATTATATAATTAGATAATCAATTTAAATTTATGATAATTACTAAGTAGAAATCAAAAAGGTTATTTCAAATCCTTTTTTTCTTGGTTGTGTAGATACCAATTTTTATTTGGAAGGAAATATCATAAAAAGGAATTATTTGTAGTGCCATAGTTTTTTTTAGGGGACATTCATATTAAATATATAGTTAGACCCTACTATGAAGTGGATCAATTGATCCTACCACTTTTATATGTCATTCCTAAATTTAAATATTTTTTAGCTAAAATTAGGGTATATGTGTTACCCATCAACTTTATTTAACCCTTAAGATGACCATGGATACATAATACATGTGCAATCCCATATTTTTACATTGATGCTTAAAGTATGTCCATGATAAAAAGTGGTTAAATTTTTTTATGTTGCATATGATTACCATATCTACCCTAATACATTTACTCCTCTCACTCTACAATAACCTATTATGCAACCTACACACATTCTACCTTTGCAAACAATATATATTCCATTGTTGTGATAAGTGATTGATCTTCCTAGATGATTAATTCTCCAACACCCTCTACATCATTAATCTATTTGATTTAATCTTACATTATATAATTCTTCATGTCAATAGTATTAAAATATACTTAGGATTGTGTTCCAAAAATAACTCTAATGCACTCTTATAACATACAATAGAGTCCACATGTTACTCTTTTAAATAAAACTATATAGTATAGACATTATTTGACCATACTAGAAAGTATATATATTCTTCTACATGTGGCCATTTTTCAGATTCCAATAATGATGTATTTTCTACACCTCATCCATGGCATGTGACATTTAAAAATATTGAAACAATAACTCGATGTGAGCATCCCATTTATGGGATCATATGTTAGCTTGGAAATAGTTTATTATATATAACTTCTTGCTTTTTTCTTATGTGATCACCCTCTTCTGATTTGACTCATTGATTTTTCCATTCTTTAGTTTTTGTGTGGATGTGTAGATATGATTTTAATTTCATAATTATTTTATCCCTTGGATTTAACTTGATTATTGTGTTTTATTGGACATTACATTTTGTTTATTTGTCTTGATCTGGACATGAATATTATCTATCGTATGATGACATATGCATATACATCCTTTATAGTAAAAAAATATTTCATCTCATTATTTAATACACACTACACCTTGATGTGGCATACTACTTTCATAATTTTCCATATATACTATCTATGTTTTTATTTTTAATGGTCCACATTCAACTTATAATATCACATTTATGTTTAATGTTCTTTTTTATTTAACAATGAAATGCTAAGAACAAACAAACCATTTAACACTGATTTAGGTATAAACAAATATACATATTTGGATGTGAACTATAAAATTTATAGAATTATAAATTTTTTATAAATAACAAATTGATAAAATATATACAAACTTGACTTGGATCTAATTTATTACTGATTGTGTAGGTTGAATATTGTTATAAATTGACTATAAGGACCCTTGATCTATGTTGAAACCAAAAGTAGGAATTCAAACTCTAATAAGACAAGCATGATAGGATAATAAGGCCAAACTATAGCATTTTATATTGTCTATGATCATGTCTTATTTGATTGTGACTAATTTTTGGATCTAGGTGCATGTGTCTATTACAAGGGTTTACTATTTGTTTGTGTGTCCCAGTTTTATGCATGGAAAACATGAAAAATATACAACGTATAAATTTAAAAATAAACCAAATATAAATAAAATTATAAATGGTGGAATAATTGAGTTATCCTTACAAATATATATGTAATCTGAGTGTTGCCTATATAACCCAAAAAGGCCTTAGGATTATGTAGTTGTCCCTTTAGAGTGAGTGTGTAAATCTTGACCTTGTTATATGAATAAAACTAGATTTATTTTTTTTTTAATTATTGATAATGTGTGCCCTTGACCTACCATAAACAATTTAAAACTTGGCCTATGATAGTTATAAATATTTAGAATTTGAATTGAAATGAATAGTTCTATTTTGCTCAATGTGTAGTATAATTTCCAAGTGATTGCTATTTATTTTTTAGAGAGGCCTTGATGTCCCTATATAGAGGAATATTTTGAATATTTATGATAAAATAAAGAGGGATAAATTTAAATGTCTTAAATTTAAAAATTTATTATTGAGTATGGGGGACAACATTGCACTAGTGTACAAGACCATAGTGTGACCCTGTCTGACTTAGTGTGGTCTTATCCCATAAGGACAGTGTCACATCCCAATTTCACCCTATAATTAATATCCTTTAATTTTTTGATTAATATATGATTACCATTACTTTGATTTGATAATTTTAAATATATTTTTAAGGGATAATAGTATTGTTGAGTAGTATACATTGTGTAACAGTTATATTTTAATTATTTTGTACATTAAGGATGTATAATTGTTAGTTTTGCATCATTGGTTTATGATGACTCAAAATAACTACCTAATTTTTTTGAGGTGGATGTAGGATAAGTCCTACCCTCAAGGTGTGATGAGGGAGAGAATCATCAAAGAGGGTCGGCTAGATGAAGCGATTGGGGAAAATATTAGCGGTAAATGTTGGTGACCCTGCACACACACACCATAGATTTTAAATGATAGGCATAAATGTTTGTGCATAATTATGAATTATTGTCTATGTGTGTGATATTAATTTTAGTGTGCATTTAATTTTTTTATCCTAATCGATTTGGTTTTTTATTTTAATCTAAAAAAATAAATATTAGCGTTAATAGATATAATTATTATGAAAGTAATAATCTTTTAGGTAAAATGCAATTAATGACTTATCTTATATTTTAGTTAAATAATTATTTACCATTATTTTTGAAAATTTGAATGAAATATTTGTTAATATAATTGAAGGTTAAAATTTGAATTATGCATGAATTTACATAAAATTAGGAAAATAGATTTTGATATAATTTTGTTAACTTAGCATCAGTTTGATAAACTAAAGTAAAAGAAAGAGTTAACAAAAGTCAAGATTAATATTAAATTTCATGTAGGTTTATTTGAAATAATAATTAAATATATAATTAATTATTGTGATAACTTGAGTTTAAATTTAGAGAACAAGGAGAAAATGACATGGTAAAATTATCATGCATAGGACAACCAAAAATAGAAGGTTACATGCAAGGAATAGGGCACAAAAATTAAGAGAAAGAAATCTTATAAATAAAGAAGATTGATGGAGAATAAAACACATGGGAAACTAAAGATAGAAAGTGGAGATGAGAATTTGGAAGAAGAATTTTGGAACAAAAGTAGAGATATGAAAAGTCTTTAGCAAATATCTAGGTTAGTTTTTGTTATTATTTTTCTGTGTGGATGATTCTAATAGGTTTATGTGAGCATTTTGAGACATCATTATGATATTTAAGCCCATATATTGGATGTTTATAAAATATGCACTGCATTCTATGAGACCATGCTTTCTTATTCATTAGTGTTGTGTTCCACATTCAAACCAGTGTCTTATTTCTTTTCAGTCTTGTGTAGTGTTTTTTTGTGTAACAGTTGTGTTATATTGTGAAGTGCGTCATGCCAACTGAGCATCTTAGATAGAAGTCATGTCATATAAATCTGAGTTAATTCATTTAAGCATGTTTTGTGTTATCTTTGACTGCATAGTGTCTTATAAAGATAGTGTTGCATATTTATTTTAGCCAAGCATTTCAACTCAGAGTAAGCATAGTAGTCTTGGAGCCTATGTTTTTGAGTTATAGAAGCATGCATATTAAAATAAAGGATTAAATATATTTCAATTTTGTCTTTCTTCTATTTAAGCCACATTGGTTTTGTGTATGGGGACTTGAATTGGTAAGCTATGTTTAAATAGTGTGACATGCATCCTTTCTGATTGGTGGACATCTCTATTGCCTTGTCCAACATTGTATTTTCTATACTCTATGTTATTCTTAAACCTAAATTTTGTTACTTCAACCAAATCTTTAGGATTGTATCTCATTCTACTATGTTTTGATCTAGTTTACGACTTAGCTTCTTTAGCTAGATTCTTTTATTAAAAATAAAATTAGGTCAAATAATTGGAAATGTTAAAGAAAATCACTATGTTCATTATTACAAAATGTTGAGTATATTATTGAAATGTGGAGGTGTTGGCGTGATAGAAGATTTATGGGCATAACATCATGTAATATTTATCCACGTGGAGGTATCCCCTTGCCAAGCATCCAAAGGAGGTAAAATCCAACATTTAATGATGGGTAGCTTGATGAAATAGAAACAATAGCATGGTCAATAAAACCCCTAACTATTGGTTGATGTAAATTGCATCATGTGCTTCCAAACTAATTTACACCACCACTTTCCAAAACTACCTATATTTTTAACCATGTTGTTTTCAATATAATATGTCATTTTGTCTCTTTGTGTGATGAAACTATAGGCCTTACCTATTATACAAGCCTCCAGCTTAAAAAGGGCAAGTTTATATAATTTGATTATTGATTCAATGTGTGTAGAGTCTAGATTATAATTCTAGGCCTTTATAAAATATCATTAAATACATAATTACATATATTAGATGTAGAGAAATTAATAGGAAACTAAAATTATGAATAAAACATTGACTTTAAATGATTTAAGTGGCCTTTATTTAATTTGAGACCCTATTTACTCCAAAAAAATAAATTGGTAAAATGAAATTATATTTTATTCTTTAATGTAAGATAAAATGCTCAATGGAAATTTATTATTGCCTCATATTTTAGTATTACATTTTGAACATGATTAACATGGAAATAAGAAAGAATTATGAACTAGGTAAATTGAAAAATAGGGATAGTATTAATTATTAAGTATATTTTTGTGACTTAATATAATAACTTGAGTCATTAAAATTATTAATTTCTTGGTCATATCCAATTAACCCTTTTTACTAGGCTTCTTGGAGAGATATTGATTAATGGATGAATATTAAGGAGATAAAATTGTCCATATGGTATATTTATTCTAAGTCATGCCCAAGTGTTCATGAAAGTGTGATGTGGTAATGACGGTTGATAAAACCATGATAAGACTTTGGTAAAAATTTAGTTAATAGATGAATTTTATATCTATTTAGTATGCACCTTTGATAACAGCTAAGTGTATAAGGGTATTCTTATAAATATATATTTTATAAGTACATTAGATACTATGTTATATCTAAACTAATAGTTTGGTGGAGATATTTAATGAAGTAAGAACTTTAACCATATGAATACTAAGTTATGTTCATACAAGATACAACTTAACCTAACATTATCCAAGCCTATGATATGATTTATAGTATAGGGAAATAGTTATCTATAGTTCAATGGTGTTATATAGCATTTCAGCAAGGTCAATTCAATAGCATCAAGATTGGATGGAAACTTGTGAGTATTAAAATTTCATGAGTAAGTGATTAAAATTTTATTGAACCAATAATTCATTTTATTTTATGCATAGAGATGGTATTTTCATTTTATTATTATACTAGAGGGTATAATACAGTAATTGTTGATTAATAAAACTGTGTGAAAGACTGTGTGTTCATGGTAGGAAACTCATGTACAACAATCTATTATGTTACAAAATGTCATAGAGTTATATAGTATGAAAATTACCTAGATGGTACATACGTTATTTGACTCACACCTAAACAAACATATATGTATTGGTTTTTACTTGAATAACATGTGTTGTAGCATTCAGAAGGATATCATCTGCATGTGCATACAATCTTGATAGTGAAAATGAATGTAAATATAGAATTATATGTATTATATGACTTATTTGTTATAGTTAATCTTGCTTGAAAATGAGTGTATGATTCCATGTTTATGTGTCTACTTAGTGTAAACGATTGATAAAACTAGTAGTTGAAACTTAAAATCCTAGCCTATGACAAAAGGGTTGTCATGGAGATTATTGCTTGGGAATTTTTTAGAAACTTTGAATCTTTAGTTAATATGAATATGAAATAATACTTAGGTATTATGAACTATAGGATTTATTTTCCCATATGAGTTAATATTAAATGTTTTGTTCATGCATGGTTGGAATAAAATTATACTCTGCTTTCTCCTTGTTTAGTTTATGATGTGATATTATTTCATGGAAGATGTAATCTACATGAGTTTTAAATTGTATACTAGGTTATATATATTAAATATTTCATTGATGATGCTAATAGGTAGTGAGATGGGTTCCACTAGCCTAGGTAGTATTGGGGTTCTAGATTGCACCATAACTGAGGAAGGGGATTGTTTAGGTCCTCTACTCAAATCTAGACCAACATGGGACTGATCCTAGGATGTGGGTATCCTAAAAGTGGATCAAACCTCTGGATAAGGTTGGCTTCCTTATAGATCCATCACCTAAACTAAAACTAAACTAGCACCTACTTGGAAAAGAGAAAGAGAATTAATAAAACTTATAAAAGTATGTAAAAATGATGATGCACCAATGATTTAATCAATCCAAATCACACAAAACACACTATGAGACACTTTTTAGACAAAAAAAATCAATCTCACATAAATATTTTAGAACAAGGCATTAATCCATTACCATATTAGTAACAAAGGGCAAATATCCACTCTCAAACTAGACAATAAACTATAGATTGCACTTTATAATGACATGTGAGACTATTAAGCCTTTCCTGAAGGTGAGGAAAACTCATACATAAGTGAGTAACATATATTCACTTAATAATAGTGCATGAATTAATATAACACACTTCAATCTAGCTTAGAAAATGATGGAATTCAATCTTTATTGCATCAAAAGGTGTTGCAGTACAAATTTTGGTAGAGTCTGGTCATACCAAAAAGAGGGATAGATGGATCCATTTCAAGGATTAAAAGCCTTGCATTTATAGAAAAATAAGGAGAGAGAGAATTTTGTGATGTAAAAGGACCAGCCACTTCTAATGGATTAGCACCAATCTGAAGATAGTGCTCATTAATCTTATCAAGAAGGCATAATTTTAAAGGCTTTATAAAGAATTTAATGCTCCATGATCCTTATGTATCCACCAAGTCTTCATCTTAGGACTCCATGCCACATCTACCTAATTTATTTACAAGTACCATGTCTTATAACTAGCTAAAAAGTGCCACTTCTACATTAGGTAGCCAACTATACTTACATTTATAAAAAATGATCAATGATGATACGCGAGACGCAAGCCCACTATAGGTGAAAATCAATCTTAGAGCATTGGTTTTCACATTGTCACAATATCTATGAAAGTCTAAAAACTACCTGACTTTGCTTCATGGTCACTAGTTTATCTTTGAATTTTGTATTAGACCCAAAATATCTATTATATAAAGAATTAATAGCAATAATTGGTCTCTAAACTATGGCCCTAGTTCAAATCTAGTTCAAATCTGATCTCATCTCTTTGACATAATCTTTGCCTAGGTCTCGAATAACCATTTTGAATTTCATCAAAAATGTCCCAAACTTGCCTTTACTTATTGGCTATCAATAGGCAACTAGGCTCATCTACATCATGCTCAACTATCCTTATGCTTATTGATTCCATAGATCCCTTTGACTTATTAACTCCAGTTGCACCATTAGATCTAGATGTATGAATGCACATAAGTCTTCGATCTTCTACCAAGACCCACTGATTTTGGATACCTATCCTCTTTGTATTCATTATCAATATCCTCTGACCCTTTTTGAATTCTCTCACTCCATTTATCTTGATGTGCACAGATGCCCATGAGTCACTAATTTTTGGTCAATTGAATGCGCTTGTACCACTTGTCCTTGACTCACTAGCTCCTTTGATTCATTGACTCTTTGACCATCTCACACCATCCAATCAAGATGTACAAGTTCAAACACACCATAGATCTCCCTAGTCCTACTTTCCTATCAATTCTTGCACTCCATCAGATCATTGGTATGATTGAGTGCAAACCATTGATTTAGCTTGAACCCACTCTTTTGTCAGTGATTTCTCTCCATTGGATCTTGGCATGATTATTTTGTACCATTAGATTATGTCCAACTTGTAGATCTTTAAAGGATTTAACCTAGGGACCTTTTGACTTGGTTGACTTAGTGTGGATCATTGGATCTTATGTTTCAATATGAAGGCTCCCATGGACTATTATATCTCAACCAACTTCAAACCTTTTAAGGACCTTTTAAACATAAATGGTTACTTTGCTTGATTAAAATTGTCATTCACACTAACATCATTTGACATTCACATGGATGCATTTGACATTTTTTAGACCGTTAAATTTAATAACTGATGAATTTTTTCTTGAATTTTGTATGAACATCTTCATTTTTGGGTCAACTTTTAAGGCTTAGATCTCAAAGAAAAAAAATCATGGAGGCACAAAACTTGAAGGGGATGCTAAAAGTACTAATAGAAACATGTATACATGACCTGAGGGATTGCAAGGATTTTTTAGATTACTTATCAAATGTGAAAACAAGTTGACTAGTCCATTTTTTAGTGACATCTTGATGACAATCTAGATCCTAAACTTATTATTTTGATATTTTGCCTGATATTTGGAAGCTCAAATGAACTTATATAAAGCATAATCAAACTTTTCCATGACCTAAACTATAATATTAATTGTGCAAATTTATCTAGATCTTCCATTTATCATTGGATCCTTCTCTCAATTAGGAACATTACCCAGTCTTTGAAATCTATGTATGTATACCAAAAATGGCTAATATCTTTGGTGACTTGGCTAGGTAGTGTGCTTTATATGCTTGATAACTCAAACCATATACATAACTCTTGGGTCATCATATATAATACATGGACCATTACATGACTTTAAGATAGCCTCTTGACTTGTAAAGACATAAAAATCCTAACAATAGGTAAAGAAAACAAACTGAAAGGGAAACTAACCTAATAAAACAAAGGCAACTAAACTACTAAATGATTTTTCAAGAAATAAGCACTTATTTAGAATAAAATATAAACAAACTAACCTAATATGTTAGAAAACACTTGGAGAAAAACAAGAAAAAACTATGTACATGGGACTTAGTTTTCCTTAATAGCAGTATTTAAGATGTATCCCATTGATTGGGATAAGAAGTTCTTCACCATGCGTCCTTATGAGTAGTTGGAAATCATTGTGGGATTTACAACTAGAAACTATATATGGTCCACTCCAAAGAGAATCAAATTTTGTGTGTTTTCCTAGCTTGGTTCTATCCTCATCCCACTAAAGGACAAAATCTCCTTGGAAACTTCTTAAAGAAGTTCCTTTGTCAAAATATCTCTTTATCATTGTTTGATGGGCCTCCATAGCCAACATGACCTGATGTATTATCTCTTATAGTTCCATGAGCTCAGAATATCTTATTTCCATTAGCTCAGTCTCCAAAAGCTCAAGCTAATGGATTAATTCCAAAGTAGGGAATTCAAGAGAACTAAGCATTCTTACTTCCTTACCATATAATATTTTATACAAAAAATTGGCAATTGATCTTTTATAGGTAATCTTTTCAACCCATAGAGATAACTTCAATTTTAGATGCCATGATCTCTAATCATCTTCTATCATCCTCTTGATGATCTTCAATAAATTCTTGTTGGTAGACTCAGCAAGGCCATTACCATATGGTTAATAGTTTGATGAGGTACTAAGAAAAATACTATGTTGAACTACCCACTGGTTGATCTTAGATCCTAAAAAATACATAGCATTATCAAAAATTATAGTTGAAGGGACCCCAAATATGGTAAGTAAACCTTCGTAGAAGTCTAAAACACTAGTTTCATTGGCTTCTTTTAATGCTACTACCTTTATTTATCTAGTAAAATAATCTATGGTAGTCAGGATCCACTTGTGTCCCAAGATTGATGGGGGGTTGATAACACCAATAAATTCCAATCCCCACTAGATAAAAGGTTGATTAACTAAAATTGGCTGGAGAGGTAAGGTTGCAAGTCTCACTTTTCCAACAAATGTGGCACACTATCTACATTTCTTGATCCATGCATGGTAATTACCAAATAAACTTGGATAATAATACCCACCTCTCATGATCTTATGAGTTGTAATCCTGGCTAAGTAATGTGCTCCACCATGTCCATCATGAAATTTTTCAAGTAACTTCTATGTTTGACCTAGTTCTATACATCTTAGTAGTATACTATTGACATCCTTTTTAAATAATACATTATCAACAAGGAGAAAAGGAATTGACTATAATCTAAAATATCTCCTCTTTGAAGGAGTGAGATGAGAAGGATAAATACCATATTGTATATATCTTACCATATCTTGGAACTAGATGGAAGTTGAGGCCTGATTACTTGTAAGTTCTTGATCATTTGACACCATAACCTATTCATTAGACTCTTTCAAGTCTTGGGCTAGATGTTCATAGAATCCTTTACCTCCAACCATCTTTATGACATTCATCTCAATGTCATATTCTATGACCTTGGTTATCCAACCAACTCTTTTGTCACTTATTTCTTTGTTCAGAAGAAAGTCTTTGACACTTGGATGTGCAACCATCAAATGTATCTTATTATTAGATAGTAAGTACCCAAACTATATAGGAGACCTTATAACTGAAAGAACATGTTTCTCAACAAAATAATACCTTGTTTCATATTATTCTAAGCCTTGACTAAAAAAATCTATTGGATACTCTAAAGTCTATTTATTTTTCTACATGAGAATACCTGATATTGTGTCAAGGTTAGCATATATATATAATAATAAATCTTTTATAAAATCAAGGTTTAGGAGTGTGGGAGCATTGGCTATATCTTTTTTTATTTCTTCAAAACTTTTCACTCCTTATTTAGACCAAATGAAAATATGACCTTCTTTAACATGGTTGTAAGTGACCTAACTAAATTAGAAAAATTTAAAATTTATCTCCTTGTGAAGTTAATCTTGCCTAAACTTTTTTTAAGGCTTTCTTATGCTTAACCAATGATAGTGCAAGAATTGATTCTATCCTTTCAGGGTCTATGCTTGTACCTTTCTTTGAAATGACATGTCCAAGAAGCCTACCTTCATGAACAAAGAAAACACACTTTTTTGGGTTCAAAGACACTCCAAATTATCTACACCTTTCAAAGAACTATCTAATATGAATCATATTCTCATTTTTGCTTTTAGACAATATTGTTATGTCATATAGATAAAAAGGAATAAACTTGTTGAGGAAACCGTGAAATGCCATGTCTATAGCCTTCTTAAAAGTAGCTCCAGTTTAGATAAACTAAAAGGCATCTTTATGTATGCAAATGTCCCCCACTTTATGGTGAAGGTTGTTTTGTATTGGTCTTCTTTTTTGACCAATATTTGGTTATATCCACTGTAACCATACAATAAAGAGAACCTTTCTAAACCTACAACTAATTGTAAAATCTATTCCATTGATGGAAATAGATAGTGATCTTTGAGAAAGTCCTTGTTTAAGTCATGGAAGTCAACACATAGCCTTATTTCATCATTATTTTTTCATATTAGAACAAGGTTTTCTACCCAAGTTGAGTGCTTAATAAAAAATATTATGGTTGATTCAATAAGCTTATGCAATTCAGCTCTCATTAGAGGTTCAAGCTTTGAATTGATTGGCCTTTGCCTTTGTTTTACTAGCCTAGTCTCATCTTCTAACTCAATGGCATTTTGAGCTAGACTTGGATCAAAACCTTTAATGTCACTATATTTTCATGCAAATACATATGCAAAATTTGCACATAACTTAATAAAAGCTTCTTTCTTTAAAGATGTGTAAATTTTACCTAGATTTAAATTTTTTCTAGTTGCAATATCTAAATTTGTGTAGTGTTCTTCCTTGGTTGATAAAGAAAACATTTCTTTTCTTAATTCATCATCTCCTCTAAATATATTTCCAAGGTGACCAATCCTTTAGGCAACTTGTTTGTCTTTGATTGTATCTTCTAATCATCATACTATTGGAAATGTGTGTCTTGGTTTCTTAAGGAGAATTTAGCTTCTTCTTGTAAGAATTTGATAATCTAGCTATCATCTTCAAATACTTGATAATTTTCATGGTTGTCTATGATATAAGGTATCACAATCACCTTGATGTATGATTTGACTTTGTCCCTTTTTACATTATTTGGGATACTGAATTATGATCCAATAGTAGCCAACATGTATGCATGTTTGTTCTAATTTCTTGATATGGCCTGAATATTGAAGGTTTAAAAGTATTCAACTAGGTCCCATAATCTATGTTTATAATACCTAAATAGTGGGTTCTTACATATATTATGTCCCCTTACTTGGTGAACTACTAGTTCACTATCTCCAAAGACTTGTAAGGAATTAACGTTCATCTTTCTTGCCCATTGAAAACCAAGCACTAATGCTTCATATTCAATGATATTATTGGAAAAACAAAATTTAAACTTGAGAGAAGATAAATAAATTTTATTATCTAGATAAATAAACATTATTATAGATCCAGTGCCATGTTTGTTCTTGGATCCATCAAAATATAGTTGCCACAATCCATCACTAGGTTGTTCATCTTTCATCAATGTTGGAATTCATGCATCATTTTCATGAAGACAATAGACACCAAGTTTGTTTCCTTTAATTAAATTTTATGGATCATGATCATATAAATTAGAGGCCCATTCATCAAGGAAAAAATTTGGGAATCTAACTAGAAGTGATTCAAATTCAACCTCATTGATTTCTAACACCTTATATGAGATAACACAATTAGTGTTCACCATACTTGGCATATATGGCTCCAAATTAATTTTTGAAATAGGCTCATAATATATTGTCACCTTAGTTCCATGACTATTTATAAACATTAGATAGGTCTAATCATCTGACAAATATCCTCAAATTTTTGAAATAAAATCTCTTAACAGACACATGGAAAAATAAGGAGGTAGGTCCACTATGACTACATCTTACTAAATAATAACATTGGGGCCAACATGTAATGTCAGATTTAGGTATTTTGTCATTACTATTGTTTTAATTGGTAAGACATCTAATTTTAATACTTTTTTGGTATTTATCTTATAGGCAAGACCCAGCTTGTCTACAATTTGTTTGTGCATGACAGTGTTACTAGCTCCGCTATTTACAATACAATTATGGAATAAACAGTTAACTACTATCAAAGAGAGATAAAATGTATGAGTATTTCTTGAATTTAAATTATATTTATCCATCTTTGTCATGTTATGTATCTACTAATCAGGTTACTTGATTTGTTGGTCTGTATTAGCCAAGACAGCTTTTTGTTTCTTAGTTCCATAATACCTTGAGATCTGAAAGTTATTGAATCATCAAGTAATTTTTCCCTAGGATGGGAATGGAATTCCAAATGATAATACTAAAATTTAATTTCTTCATTTGATTAATAATGTTAAAATATGTCCCTCTAACTTTGTTTGCAACTTCTAAGCCACTAGTTGTTCTCTAGTTAGGTGCATTTGGGGAACTTTCACCATCTATGTGTTCTAAATATTTTGTATTATAGGAATAACAACTTGATCTTTGACATTATTTGACAAAAAATTAAGAACACTAGAAGTATTTCTCACATCTTGATCTTCTTCAACTACTCTTTTTTGAGTCCTAGTCAGATTTGGTACTTGACCATTTATGTTGTTAATTTCACCAAATTAGTTGAATGCAATGTGATCATCCAAATGCCAATTAACATTGATATCATCAAGATACCCTAGAACTTGTTGAGATTATCCTTGTACTTCCATATTCATGTATTTATATTGACCACTCTAAAGAGGTAACTCTTCTTGTGTCATCTATGGCATGGTAATCTCTTGTGATACTAAAGCTTGATTTTGAATGTCATTTGGATTGGAAGGCTGCCAACCTAGATCTTTCATTAAGTAATTTTTGGGAATAATAGCTTTTGAGATGGAAGGCACATTGGGATCAATGGTTTCATATGTCTTAGTTTGGGTTATATCTCCTTGATTTGATAAGGTTTCCTATTGTCCTTGAAACCTTGATAAGGTAGTCTTTAGTTATTGAAAGACTGATAGGTACTTTGGTTTTTATATTAATAAGTTATACCTTTGTACTATTGTCTCTTGAGTGAAACAATTTCATTTCTAAAAGATTTTAACATGCTTTTCAAATCACTAATCTCACTAGATTGATTAGGAGGTGCTACAACTTAGACTTTTAGAGATGGAATAGGGGATATAGATTGAATTTGGGGAACTTGAAGGGGAGGAACAAGTTGCAATTCCATAAAAAAGGGCATTATAGACTTTGGAGCAAGTTTACCATCTTGAATCAAGTTGCTATGTACTTTGATAGCAATATCATAGGCATTTGGCAAGTTATTAGCACCCATGGAATGTATCATGACACTTATATCAAAATTAAGGTCCTTAAATAAGTTAAAAAATGCATACTCTAGGGATGGTCTAACCAATGTAGGGATCCTAATCTATGTATTTTAGAATCTAAGGTTAAAATTTGACATGAATTCATGGGGGTACCTTTTTATGGTATTTAATTATTCAACCAAAGACAATTGATCAGACTTTTCTTCAAATTGCTTCACTAAAGCTTCACCTAACTCATCCCAAGTAGTAATGGAGGTAAAAATAATATTCCTATACCATTGCAACGTTTTTATCTTGAAAGAGGCAATAAGTATTCTGATAGCCACATTATCTTGAGTAACATTATGAACAAAACATAAATTGGTAATATCCTAGATATGCTCAATAGCAGTAGTTTTATCCCATTGTCCAAAGAAAAAAGGGATACATTTTAGAGAAAACATAGGAATGCCATCATACTAGGCTAAATTTAGGGGACTACCCCTATTAAATGGGATAAACACTTGATTCTTGATAACCATTTGGGCAAAAGGAATTTGGCTTATGGGGATAATAGATTAGACTAAAACAATAGATTGACCAGAAGATAAATACTACTTTGGAGGATAAGTCCTTGTGTTATTGAATCTTGATCTTTTATAAGAAGTAGGAGGCAATTCAATATGTTCAAAAGAAGTACCTCTACTTAATGCTCTTTTTGTAACCTTTGGTATCAAATATTTTTCTGAAAGATGCTATGAACTCTACAACCTAAAAGATTTTTAGCTTTTAATGATGGTATATATCTTCTACTACTGTAAATCTTTCTTATCAATCTTCAAAATTTAATTATACCAAAGAAACTCATTGTCCTATTGGGTGTGCCAAAATTGTTGGGGTTCTAAATTGCACCCTAGCTGAGTAAGGGGATTGTTCAAGTCCTCTACTCAACTCTAGACCAACATGGGACTAATCCTAGGCTATGGGTATCCTAAAATTGGATCAGACCTTTGGAGAAGGTCAGCTTCCTTATGGATCTATCACCTACACTAAACCTAAACTAACACCTAATTGGAAAAGGGAAAGAGAATTGACAAAATTTATAAAAATATGTAAAAAAGTGGTGATGCACCAATTATTTGATCACTCCAACTCACAAAAAACACATTATGAGACACTTTTTAGACCAAAGAACATCAATCTCACATAAATATTTTAGAACAAGGTATTCATTAGTTACCAAATTAGTAAGAAAGGCAAAATATCTACTTTCAAGCTAGACAATAAACTGTAAATTGCACTTATAATGACCTATGAGAGTATTAAGCCTTTCCTTAAAGTGAGGAAAACTCAAACATAAGTGAGAACCATATATTCACTCAATAATAGTGTATGAATTCATAGAAAACACTTTAATTTGTCTTATAAAATGATAGAATTCAATATTTATTACATCAAAAGGTGTTGCAATACAAATTTTGGTAGAGTATGGTCATAACAAAAAGAGGGATACAGAGATCCATTTCAAGGCTTAGAAGCCTTTCATTTATAAAAAAAGGAGAGAGATAATTGTGCATTGGAAAAGTACCAACCAGTTTTGATGGATTAACACCAATTCAAGGATGTTGCTCATTGATCTTATCAAGAAGGCACAATTTCAAAGGCTTTGCAAAAGAATTTAATGTTCCATGATCTTTATGCATCCACCAGGGCTTCATCTTGGGACTCCATGCCACCTCTACTTGATTTGTTTATAAGGACCATGTCTTAGAACTAGCTAAAAAGTGCCAAATATGCATTAGGTTGACAACTATACTTACATTTATCAAAATTATCAATGATGATAAGTGATACATAGGCCCACTATAGGTGAAAACCAATCTTAGACTATTGGTTTTCACATAGTCATAATATCTATGAAAGTCTATAAACTACCTAATTTTCCTTCATGGTCACTAGTTTATCTTTGCCTTTTTTATTAAACCCAAAAGATCTATTATATAAATCATTAATGGCAATGCTTGGTCTTTAAACTATGGCCCCAGTTCAATTCTAGTTTAACTCTAAGCTTGGCTCTTTGACATTCTCTTTGCCTAGGTCCCAAATAACCTTTTCAACTTTTTTCAAAAATTTCCTAAACTTGCATTTGCTTATTGGTTGTCAATATCCAACTAGGCTCATCTACATCATGCTCAACTATCCTTATTATTATTAGTTTCATAGATATTTTTGACTTATTGACTCCACTCATACTGTTAGATCTAGATGTACTAATTCATGCAAGTCTTTGATCTTCTACTAGGACCCACTAATTTTGGACACCTATCCTCTTTGTATTCATCATCAAGATCCTCTAACCCTTTTTGACTTTTCTCACTCCATCAATCTTGATATGAATAGATGCCCACAAGTCATTAATTTTATACCAACTAAATGTGTTTGTGCCATTTGTATTTGACTCATTAACTCTTTGGATTTATTGACTCTTTGACCATCTCACACATTTCAATGAAGATGTACAAGTTCTTACACACCATATATCACCCTGGTCCCACTTTCTTATCAGTTCTTATGCTCCATCAAATCATTGGTACGATTGAGTGTGAGTCATTGATTTAGTTTGGGCCCACTCTTTTGTTAGTGATTTCACCTATTGGATCTTGTTTGATTATTTCATACCATTGGATTATGT
The DNA here is from genome assembly GCA_037957365.1 of Torreya grandis. Classification (NCBI taxonomy): domain Eukaryota; kingdom Viridiplantae; phylum Streptophyta; class Pinopsida; order Cupressales; family Taxaceae; genus Torreya; species Torreya grandis. Next base: position 1,153,353 of record JARHVA010004009.1, read on the forward strand.
CCAACTTGTAGATATTTAAAGTCTTTAACCTAGGGACCTTTTGACTTGGTTGACTCAACGTGGATTGTTAGATCTTATGTGTCAATATGAGGGCTCCCATAAATGGTTAGATCTTGACCAACTTCAAACCTTTTAAGGACCTTTTAAACCCAAAAGGTTAATTAACTTGATTAAAATTGACATTCACAATAATGTTATTTGACATTCACATGGATATATTTGACATTTTGTAGACCATCAAATTTAAGAAGTAATGAAATTTTTCCAAAGTTTAAATTTGACTTTTGCATGAATGTCTTCATCTATTGGGTCAACTTTAGAGGCCTATATCTCGAAGAAAAAAATTCATGGAGGCATGAAACTTGTAGGGGATAATCTAAGTACTAAGAAAAATGTGTCTACATAACTTGAGGGCTTGTAAGGCTTTCTGAGCATACTTATCAAATGTGCAAACAAGTTGACTAGTCTATTTCTAAGTGACATTTTGATGATGGTTTGGGTCATGGACTTATTATTTTGATCTTTTTCTTGATCTTTGGAATCTTTAATTAACTTCTAAAGCATAATTAAACTTGTCCATGACCTGAACTACAAGATTACGTATGCAAATTTATTTTTATCCTCCATTTATCATTGGATCCTTCTCTTAATCAAGACTATTTCTCTATCCTTGAAAGCTTTGTATGTAGGCCAAAAATGGACAATAAGTAGCACCACCAACGTAGGATAATTTGATCAAGTGGTGTGTGTGAAATTGGTCAATCTAGTGATCGAATATTATTTGAAAACTTGGGCCTAAGTATTTTATATGTTTGATGTGCATGTTGTGGGATATCATGTTAGAATGGATTTCTTTATGGTACACTACATGTTTTTAGAAATCTTAAAAGCACATGGGGTACTATCACATTTCACTAGATTATCATACCATTTTATCTACCTATCTATGAAGGGAGTGTTATTTCTTGATAGGGGTTTATGCAGGGGATAGTTGGTCCATGGTTGGTGTGGAAAAGTGTTCAGATGATGCTCTCCCTCCTCCAATATAGTACTACCTAGAGACTTTACTTAAGATTATCAACGATACATGAGTCATTTCAGATTGAGCTCTGGAGAGTTTGGTATCTATCATTGTATGAGGTTTTATGTCTAAAGTAATGTAATTGTATTATGTACTTATATATTTGATTAGTAGATGTTGTATTGTCAGACCAGTTTTAGCTGTGTCCTATTATATTTAGATTTCTATAGAGTTGTATAAGATTTATATTATATGCAGCTATTAAATTTGAAGTACTATTTTTCTTGTTATGGTTATGGTATATTGTATTGATTATTTTATGAAATGAATGTTAATTGTTATTGGAAAAAAATTCTACTACATTTTCTAAGTACAACTTGAAGGGTTGTAACATGTGGTATCAGAGTTGTGGCTCAAACTCTAGGACTTAATGAGTCCATTAGTGTTTTCATATGCCTTTACTTATCAGAGAGAAGAATTGAGAATGCATGTGAGGTACACTGAGTGTGTACCCTTAGATCATTTGTACCCCCTTATAGATGTAAAAGGATTGGTGTAATGAGTGTCTCGTTGGTGATAGTTTTTTTTTTATTTAAGGTGTGGGGTAGGTGAGTTCATAGCATAATTTTTTATTTTTGAATAGAAGTTCCCTACCATATTTTTGATCTATATATTGAACACATCGAGTGTGAATTTATCTTTATTAAATCACCTTCACCATTTGTGTTTTGTGTTGTGAGTGTTTTTAATAGTATGGAGTACTTATCACTTAAGTAACTATGCCTAGGTTTATATGCATTATTATTGTGTCTTATTTACATAGATTCTAGGAGTAGTAATCCTATGAGACCATTTTATTTTGGCACCACCTAGCCCAGTGGAAATTTTTGTGTAATTAAATAAAGATATCTTGTTTGATATTCCTTTGTGATAGGAGTTTGTTGTGTAGATTAGCATCCTTATATTTTTATGGACTTGGAAGAAGTGTTATCTTTCTTATTTAGATTAGAGGTGAGTTGTTATGTTTTCACTTTCCTCTTACACCCTTTTAAGCTATCAAGAACATTCTTATGTATAGGATGTTCATTATATTTTCCTTCAATGGAATACTTGTTTCTAAATTGTTGCTTGATATTATTCCCTTGAGTTTGTAGAGATAGTGTTTCTATTTCTTGTTGATGCATCCTTGTGGTTCATATTTTCTTTCCATTTGTGGAAGTAAGTGATCATACTACACTTATAAGTTTGGTAACTAAATAGTGATTGGCAACTTAGGTTTTGATGTTTCCTTATACAATGTGAGGGTATGTAGGAAGTTTTGGTTTATGAGATGTTAATTCTCTACTTTTTATGTGTGGATTTTTAAATTCATATAACTTATAGACTTGATCATAAGGAGTGGCTATAAATGAATTTATACTATAATTGATTATAACTATTATGTTATTATATACCTTTATTAGATTGATATTATTTTGAAAAGTATTATGTGTACCTTTTGTCAAGAGAAAGTAAGGTATAAGATGTGTAGAACATCTTGGTAAGCCTAAGGGTTGTTATAAACTTTTTAATTATTATATAATCAAGGAGACATTGTATTTCTTATAAGGTATTAAGGAAGTTATAATCCTTAGCCTTTGTATGTTATATTAGTTATGATATTATTTATTTTCACTATGAATATAGCACTACATGATAAGTTATAGGATATGATACTGGTTTTAATTAATTAGTAGCAACTTAATTCAATCTTGGGATGATTGTATGATTTCTCTTGTGTTTATATTAGTACATATGGAATCTTTTAGCATACAATATTGTTTTTTATGATGTATAAGTAAAAATTGTGTTTCTTAGAACCACATACACTTTTTGAAGTTCATCTAGTCATGGAGATTTGAAGGATGATTGGTGTTATAGGAACATGATTTATAAGTGATATGATGGTACCCTACTTAGTTTCACATTGATTCATTTGTTACTGAATTGGATCTGATACATAGATTTGATGAATCTGGGACTTGACAGGTAAAACTTGCCAAAATCAATCATATGATCATTTTTTTGAACTTTTGTGATGAACTCATATGCTATTGAGTTAGAAGTGAAACTTTTACTGAGTTATTTATTAGACTTTTCTTAGGGTTTTAGACCCTAGAGTGGTCATGATAAAACTAATTAGCATAAAGTGACTTTCATGAAACTTGGTCATAGATTAGGAAATGTCACAAAGTAGGGTCATATGGGACTAATTATCTAAGAATATTTCTAATTAGGAGATATAGTAGATTTTATTTAGGTAAATTTTACAATTACATGATATGGTAATTGATAGTATGTTTTTATGATGCTAGACTTTGTTTGTTAATCAGAACTTTTTCTTGAATAAGAGTCATTGGGGTGATGACTAGTTTTAGGGGGGAGAAAGACACATCCTAATTTCACCCTATAATTAATATCCTTTAATCCATATTAATATTTTCTTACCATTGATTTTATTTGAGAATTTTGACATATACTAGTATGGGATAGTAGTATTGTTGAGTAGTATACATTGTGTAACAGTTATATTTCTATTATTATGTACATTGAGGATGTATAATTGTTATTATTACATCATTAGTTTATGATGACTATATTAACTACCTAATTTTTGAGAGATGGATGTAGGATAGGTCTTACTCTCAAGGTGTGATTAGGGAGAGAATCATCAAAGAGGGCCAGCTAGATGGAGTGATTGGGGAAAATATAAGTGGAAAATGTTAGTGACCCTACACACACATTTTAAATGATAGGCATAAAAGTTAGTGCATAATTATGAATTATTGTTTGTGTGTGTGGAATTAATTTTAATGTGCATTTATTTTATTTAGCTTAATTAATTTGGTTTTTTATTTTAATCCATAAAAATAAATATTAGTGTTAATAGATATAATTATTGTGAAGGTAATTATCTTGTAGGTAAAATGTGATTAATGACTTATCTTATCTTTTAGTTAAATAATTATTTACTATTGTTTTTGAAAATTTTCATGAAATCTTTGTTAATATAATTTAAGGTTAAAATTTGAATTATGCATGAGTTTACATAAAATTAGAAAAATAGATTTTGATATTATTTTGTTAACTTAGCATTAGTTTGGTAAACTAAAGTAAAAGAAAGAGTTAACAGAAGTCAAGATTAATCGTGAATTTAATGCAGGGGTTTGTTTGAAATAGGAATTAAAGGTATAATTAATTAGTGTGACAACTTAAGTTTAAATTTGGAGAACAATGAGGAAATGACATAGTAAATTTATAATGCATTGGACAACCAAAAATAGAAGGTTACATGTAAGGAATAGGGCACAAAAATTAAGAGATAAATCAATATTATAAATAAAGAAGATTGTTGGAGAATAAAACACCTGGGAAAAGAAAGATAGAAAGTAAAGAGGAGAATTTGGAAGAAGAATTTTGGAGTAAAATAAGAGATAGGAAAATTCTTCAGCAAATATCCAAGTCAATTTTTGTTATTATTTTTCTATGTGGATGATTTTGATAGGTTTATGTGAGCATTTTGAGATGTTATTCTGATATTTAATCCCATATATTGGATTGCTATAAAACTTGTACTCCATTCTATGAGACCACACTTTCTTATTCATATTGGATTGTTATAAAACTTGTACTCCATTTTATGAGACCACACTTTCTTATTCACTAGTGTTGCATTCCATATTCAATTTAATGTCTCATTTATTTTTAGGCTTGCATAGTGTTTTTTAATCTAACAACTATGTTGTATTGTCATGTGCAGCATGCCAAGTGAGCATCTTAGATAGAAGGCATGTCATCTAAATTTGAGTTAATTCATTTAAACTTATTTGGTGTTGTATTTGATCATGTAGTGTCTAGTAAAGACAATATTGCAGACTTATTTTAAAAAAACATTTTAACCTGGAGTAAGCATAGTAGTCTTAGAGCCTATATTTTTTACGTATAGAAACATGCATCTTAATATATAGGATTACATTTATTTAAAATGATGTCTTTATTTTATTTTGGCCACATTGGTTTTTTGTATGGGGACTTAAATTGGTAGGTTGCATTACAATAGTGTGGCCCACATCCTTTGTGATTGGTGGACATCTCTATTGCCTTATCCAGCATTGCATTATCTATACTATGTGTTCTTCTTAAACTTATGTTTTGTTACTTCAGTTAGAACTTCAGGATTACATCTCATTCTATTATGTCATGATCTCGTTTATGACTCAGTTTCTTTAACTAGAATATTTTATTCAAAATAAAATCAGGTCAAATAATTGGAAACATTAAATAAAATCATTGTGTTTATTATTACAAAATGCTAACTATATAATTATAACATAGAGGTGTTGTGGGGATGATAGGTTTAGGAGCATAACATCACATAATATTTATCCTTATGGTAGCAACCCCTTGCCAAGCATCCAAAAGAGGTAAAATCCTTGGGTAACTTGCTAAAATATCAATAGTACCATGGTCGATGTAATTGGCATCACGTGTTTCTCAACTACTTATTGGCCATTTTGGCCCACATACCAAGATTTTTCCTAGTTTTGAAAAGATGAGCAGGGTCTCAATTGATAAATGGATCAGGTGGCTTTGAACTAGATGAAACATTGCAAGTGGAGGGATCCAAGCAGGTTTTCATGGTGTTAAACAATTACATGAGCAAGCCTAGAAAAGGCCTAATTTTACACTTAGCCAAATATTTCAGCATTTGGCCAAAGTGTTAAAGCATTCCTTCAAAAGAAGTGTTCCACATAAAACCCACAAAAAAAGTAAAAGACTTATTTATTTCATGGGTTTTGTTCCACTTCTTTTGACTAAGTATTGGAATTGTTCTAAGGGGATTCTTTTAGGAGTTTTGTTTCGACCTTTTGTTCAAGTAATGAGAATTATTTTGGATATTTTATTTAAAACAATTTCCTTGAAGGATCTTTTCTTGGGAAAATGGATCAGTCAAATTTTTGAAGGGTCTTTTCTCAAGCAAAGTGCCCCATGCACTTTTTACAAAGGGCAATTTCTTGGAAAAAAGGGTCCAATGCAGGAGTTCTAAAGGGAATTTTTAGAGTTTCAAAGGGCCATTCTAAGGACACAATTCCTTTGGGAAAATTTTCCAAGACAATTTTCCTAAAGGTAGATTTCTTTTCAAAACTTTTGTCATGAAAAAAGGGGCTAATGTAGAATTCTTTCAAACACTTTATCTGAAAGAATTGTTCAAATCAAAGTGTCATATGCACTTCTTCTAAAGGGTAGTTTTCTTCAATGAAATGGTCCACTTCAAGGTTTTCAAAGGGGTACTTTTCTTTCAAAAATGACACTTTTCAATTTTCTAAAGGTTCAGTTTCTCGAACAAGTATCCACAATTTATTTAAAGGATATACTTGTAGGACCAATTCAAATTTATGAAGGGTGATTTTTTAATTCCTTCAAAAAAATTATTCCACATAATGCGTGAAGGAATTATCTAGTAAAAGGTCCAAAGGAAATAGTCATTTAATTTTAAAAAGTCTTAGACAGCCCCATTGACATCAAATTCAAGCCCCTCTAACTAGCTATTTGTATTTTAAAATCTAATGATGGTCACATGAACATAAAATGATGTCTTATAGACCAATAATTTTCAAATCATAAAGTAGCCATTGGGTTTCAAATTGTGGGTCCTGACAAAATTAATGGCTTGTGCTTCATCATACATAGATGATCCAATGGAGTGTAATGAATTCAAATTGTTAATGGTTTCTATAAGTAAACATGCAAGTGACAAGTGTCACATTCAAAAAGCTTGTCAAATAGATACCAAATGAGTGTAAATCTGATCAAAGTTAATGATCAAGCTAGTAGAAAATAAATAATATGTATTTAATCATAGATTTTATATCAACAATGTGTGAGTAGGTCAAATATTCAATGAAGCTCAAGAGCAAAGGTGTGATGGATAAGTCACACAATCACATGGGACTAGGTAAGAGATCGATGGATCATTTTCATTCACCTCAGGCTAATCTAATAGTGTAAATCAAGAATTTGGTTAGTTTATGATGACCACTTAGAATAAAGGAGAGCCTAAGTGACATAGGTAGGCGTTAGAGAGTTGATTTTTAACCAAGACAATCAAGCATGATGGAATCAAAACTAGAGCACAATTCAATTAGATCTAGGAGTGGATTTTATGGGATCAGATGATGCCATTGAGAACCTAAGGAGTAGGACATGTAGATCTCAATGGTTCTCATTAAATCTAGTTGCATGAAAATGACCTTTGTCCCCACTTGGGCATGCATCAACAAACCAATCATAAGTAGTTTTGCATCAAGACAAAATGAAATCAACTTGATCCCACTGTATCAGCCACCATGGAGCATCATAAGAAGATATTATAATGATGCAATGGTATGGGATGACCTAGATAAATCAAATGGTTTGAATGAACATATTTATAGAGGTAGTTACAACAAATTTTCAAATGGATTTGAATCCATTTGAATCCCTTTTGAGCGTCAAAACTCCTTCCTTCCTGCTTCCCTTCTACTATAAATATATCCTTTGAGCTATTATTTTGCATCCCTCAGGATGGTATGACTAGAATCTACTAGAATTGTATTCAACATCTCTTGGAGTAGTGAATAGAGTGTTTTACAGTCATTTTTTTGCTAATATATACTTAATGTTCTATGTTTATTTAATATGCAATTGTCAATGTTATTTTTTTGTTGTATGTTAAAACTCAACCTAGTTTTTATAAATCTTATTTTCAAGTTTTATATCATGTCTCAACATTGATCTCTCAATGATATAGTGGATAGTTGAACTTACATGTCTTTAAACAAACCTTATTTTCACCACTCCCTAATTTGAGCATGTCAAATAGACTTCTATATTAAATATTATCATAGAGAAAGCATAAGTAAGCATTTCATTATTTTCATATTTCATTAGTGTGTTAAAGAGTTCAAGCCTAAGAGTGGGTCTAAAAAATTCTTGGTGCATCACCACATGTTAGAATAGTTTTCATTTTATGCAATATCTTAACTCTTTTCACCCCAACCAGTATTAGGTTTTAGAAGTGAAGGTCCAAAATGATGCATCAGAGGAGCTAGCCTCATTAAAAATCCTAGAGGTCTAGTCTAGCTATAGGCAACCCATAGCCTTATACCATTCCCATATTAGTCTAGGTTTAGAAGCAAGACTTGCACAATCCTCCTTTCAACTAGGGTGTAATCTAAAGTGTTAATAGTTTTGGCATGCCTAGTGGGACCACTAATCTTGCATAGCTAAGTATAGTAGTAAGTTTTAGAGTTTCATTTCCAGGATTGCATATCTTTTATACCCCCAGGGTTATCACATGGTCCTCCATAAAAGGGAAGGGAGAAATTTTGTCTAAGCTACCTTTACAATCAATAAATTAAAAAATGCCCCTCAGCCAAATCCCATGCTTACCCCTCTTTTTCCTTATGTTATTTCCTAAAATCCTCTTGTTTAATCCAGTATCATTCAATTAAACATTATTATAAACCCTATACCTCATATGGTTATTCCTAGAAGGCAAGCCTTTGTGTCATTTAATGGTGGTAGTCTTTTAAACCTTACTCAATGGGATGATATTCCAATCTCAACTTTGAAGGCCCTTACCTATTATATAGGAGAAAATATAGTTACTCCTATAAACCATATGGAATATGTTGCTAACCTATGTTTAGTACATCATGTAACCCAAGAAGATGTAGCAATGAGCTTGTTAGCAACTTCTTTCAAGGGGAAGGCACTTCAGTGGTATAGAATATTTGCCCCTGCATCAATCAATAGCTAGGATGAGTTTAAAGAGGTATTTTGTAAGAACTTTGATGACAAGAGTGATCATATTTCATTTTTGGAGTAGATTACAAAAATTAAGAGATTCCCTAGTGAGTTCATGGTAGATTTCAACTACATATTCCATAAGACTTGGGATAGGATTCCTATGATAATCAAGCCTATGCCCAACTATTCTTTTCTATACTATTTGAAGGCTCTCAACTCAGATATAGCTATAATGATTCAATCCTTGGGAGGGAATACCCTACCTAGAGATTTTGAAGTAGCAATTAGGTCTAAAATTTTCTTCATACAAGTAGGCAAGTTGGATCTAAGGCCACCAATGCCTCTCTTTCCAAAAATATATCTTCTTACCCTAGTTGTTGCTCTAGTTATAGAATCAACAAAGTTTTATCAAATATAAGGTGAGAAAATTGATATACTAGGGAAGATAGAAATTCTCCTCAAATCCTAGAAAAATAAATTGGTTGTAATAGAGAGGTAATAGGCTCCATCATATAGGCCATACTAGAATAATAATTAGAATTTTTAGTATAATAGGTCACCCTATCAAACCAATTAGTAAGGATAGGGGTAGCAACCTCATTCAAGGCAATATAACCCTAATACTCCCAATAATTCTAGATATGTTATGCCAATTTAAAACAATTATGCCCAAGAAGGTCTATGGTAGTCAGAGGGACAATCCAATGAGATGGTAATAGCCACTACTAAAAATATGTATTGAGACCCTGATTGGAAACATGTTCCTTCATTTCAAAGTCATGAAATGATGCCTCCTCCACCATAAGCATCCCAAGTAAGTCAATATAATATTCTTACCATGTTATGATCAAAATCTTAGGGCTAGTAACAAGGTAGCATGAGTGGATCACCTATTGATACGACATGCATGAATTTCTATGAAGGGGAATATTTGTTTGAGCATGTAGCAACCAATATGGGACAAACCTATAAGACAAATGAATCAATTATAGCTCAAATAAGAGCCAAGAAAAATATGTTAGAGGATAATTTAGGGCAACCTAAGGCTTTTACATCACCTCTTTAGACTGTCAACAACCCACTTCATCAAATGTAGCTACTAGATCTCCTATATATAAACAAGTGCCCTAATCCCATGATTAGAAGTAGAGGTCCCCTTTCATTCCTAATGTTACCCAAGTGTTGAGTGATGCATTCACATCTAAAGTGTATTCCAAAGGTACTAGTCTTCATTTTAATATTATAGATCATTTAAATAAGGCTAATATAACTATGTCCATGTATGATGCTCTATCTTTCCCTAGGTAAAAGGAGATTCTCCATTAAGATCTCTCTAAACTTTCTTGGGTGGAATAAATGACTGATAAAGTAAATGTTATTTTCATCAATGATAGTTAGCTTAACTGATTCCCTATCCAAGTTCCCAATCAAGTTCTAATCACAAGCCAACCTTAAAATATCATCCTTCCTCCTAAGATTTAAAATCCTCCCCCATTTCATCTATCATTCATAATAGGGGATTGTTTTGTAAACAATTTCATGATTGACTCAGGTGCTTCAACCTCAGTGATGCCTAAAGCCATAGCAGACAAGCTTGGGCTCAAATATGTGCCTAATGAAAAGGGTGTGCTCTAATTGGATGGATCCCCTACTAAGATATTAGGCATCTTGAAGGATCTTCATATCACCTTGGCTACATGTCTGAATTATGTCATTACTCAAGATGTGATGGTGGTAAACCTCCCCCCCATTTTCCCTATACTTCTCTAGAGACTTCACTACTAAGATTTGGGGATATATATCATCTTATTGGTCATACATGTTTTTAGAACCAGGTATATGACCAAAGTCACCATAAGATCTGATCCTATCACTAGGTTCCACCTAGAACCCTACATGCCCAATCGTGTAAATTCTAAGTATACCATATTTGAGGAGGTTGAAGAAGTTATCAAACAATAACCCCATAGTCAACTTGAAAGAATATTAGACCTATACTTGGATGAGTGGGTAGCTAATAACCAAGGATTTGATCTAACAACATCATTAAAGATACAAACTTGTAAGTTTACTATATGCATGAAGAAGGTGTTGCAATACCTTCTTTAACTAACATTGCTCAAGAAGAAGATCATATATGGACCTTGTTATGTGATGGCTTAAGGTCTAAGAATGGAATCAAAGTGGGAGCCATGCTAGTTTCACCCTCTAGTCAACAATACTATTCTATTAGAGGACTCGAATTTAGCTTCACCTCAAATACAGCTGAATATGAAGCTCTTTTGCATGGTTTTCAAGAAGCAAGGAAGAGAGGTATCCATCTCCTCAAAGTCAAGGGTGACAACAAACTTGTAGTGTAAAAGGTGAGAGGCCTAAGTTCATTTAAGAGTCACCATATAGAAAGCCTATAATAACTCAGTATGGGACCTCATGGAATATTTCTTGGTGTTTGATATCTAGTATATGCCAAAATAAGCAAACTAACATGCAGATAGGCTTGCTATCATTAGTTCCTAGTATAAAATAATAGGAGTCAAAGGTAGCCAAGGTCAAGATGAAGTTAAGATTATATGTAGACCATCTATAGCTAACAATGAGGTGAGTTGGAAAGTCTTTAACAATGATGATCAAATCATATGTTTCTTTAATGCAAGAGGCAGAGTTCTGCCATAAGAACCAAGACAAGTTCCAAAATAAATATGATGATCAAATAGTATAGCTTAGATCAAATAAGCTTCCCAAAGGACTTGTGAAATTAGAGAGCATATTCAATGAAAATTATTGAATAATAAAGGGGAAGTCATGCTTCTTAACTAAAGAGGAACAATATGAAATGATAGATATCTTTAAGGGAAAGTTTCTAAACTAAGGAAAGGTCAATACAATAAAATAAAGAGATGCATTTGTTACATTATGCCAAGAATTTTATGATATTTTTTCTTGGGAGTACAAAGAATTGAAAGGGTTTTAAACCAATCTTAGACAACACACCATTGAATTAAAAAGCAAATCCAAGCCCATTATGGAGAAATAAAGGCTTATCAATCCAAGAGTGGAGGATCTCATGAGAGGAGAAATCTATAAATTGATCAAATCTAGGAAAATATTTCCAATTAAGCATTCCTCTTGGATGGCAAACCTTGTGCTAGTGAGGAAAAATAATGGAGAGATTTGGTTATGTGTTGACTTCAGGTACCTCAATAAGGTGTCCCTAAAGGATCCTTACCCACTTCCCTCCATTGATCAAATTCTACAAAAGGTGGTTGGTTCTCAAAGGTTGATGGCTATTCTGGCTATAACCAGATCATGGTGAAAGAATAAGATAGGCACAAGACTACCTTCACAACGAAATGGGATACCTATGCATATTGTAAAATGCCTTTTGGAGTCTCCAATGCTAGATCTACCTTCCAAAAAGCAACAGATGTTGATTTTCATGGTCTTTTAAATGATATGGTTTTAGTTTACCTTGATGATATAATTATTTTCTTAAAAGACCCTAATGATCATCTAACACATTTGAGATCTATTTTTGATAGATATAGATAATTTAGAGTTTTGTTTAATACAAAAAATGCATATTTTTAGTACATGAAGGGAGATTTTTAGGATATATGGTGTTTGAATCTAGTTTATCCATTGATCCATAAAGGATAGAGGCAATCCTTACTTTATCACTACCCAAACACAAGAAAGGGTTACAAAGCTTCTTAGGAAAAATCAATTTCATTAGGAGGTTCATTCCAGGCTTTGTAGAGATGGTCAAGGCACTCACTCATACGCTGAGAAGAAGAAAAGAGTTCACATGGAAAAGGGAAGGTAAGAGGATATTTGAGGTCATCAAGGAGGCCATATCTCATGCCCCTACTCTATTAAATCTAGATTTTAACAAGGACTTCTATTTTTATGCCTTTTCCACATTAGTTGAAATTTAGACCATGCTCATGTAGTATAATAATCAAGGTTTGGATCAACCCATTGCTCTCTTCAACCAAGCTTTGGAGGGTTATTAATAAATATACATCTTTGTTAAAAATCATGTGCTTGCTATTTTTAAAGGTTTAATAAATTCAAGCATCTAGTTTTAAATTGTAAGGTCATACTAATGATGGCTCACCCAAGTATGAAAGATTTTATCCTTAACAGGGATTTGAACAATAAGAGAGTTGGATGGGTCACCAAGTGTATGGAATATGACATTGAAGTTAGGGTCATAAAGCTTGTCTGAGGAAAGGGATTATGTGAACATCTTGCTAAAGATTTGGAGAAGAAAAAGAGATAATCCTAATAATGCAAGACACCCAATAAGAAGATGAGGACACTACTCCATCTAATTAGACACATAATATTGCAAGATTTATCTAAATGGGAAAGTGTACAATGGGTTTCAATGCATCACAAATAAGATACTTCAGGTTGTAAATAGTGTCATACATCTTTATTGAAGGAGTGTTGTTCAAAAATGACATTGGAGGTATGCTCTTAAGATGTGTTGAAACTAACCAATTTGATAAGCTTCTCTAAAAATTCCATGATAGTCCTCAAGGGGGCCATTTTGTAGCCAGGACCATAGTTAAAAAAATCATAAGAGTTGGTTAATTTTGGCCCAATTTATTCAAATATGCACATGCATGGGTGAGGAAGTGTTCAATATGTGCCATGTTTATAGGAAAATAGAAGCTAGCCACTATGCCATTGAAGCCTATTCAAGTTTAACAGTCTTTCATGCAATGGGGTTTAGACTTCATTAGCATGATTAATCCTCCATCCAATTCTATCCACAAGTGGGTCTTGATAGCCACAAACTACTTCACGAGGTGGGTACAAGTAGTCCCTTTGAAGGACGTAAATGAGAAATCTATTCTTGAGTTCTAAGAAAGCCTAGTCACCCATTTTGGAGCACCATCCACCATAATATCAAAAAATGCCTTGAAATTTAGTAGCACAAAGATATATGAGTGGGATCTTAAGGAGGGTACATATCTGACATCTTCATTTAATAATTATCTATAGGGTAATGAATTAGTTGAGTCTACTAATAAGAACCTGATTCGAATCATTAAGAGAATGATGGAAGATAATCAAATATCATGGCATACAAAACTATAGATTGCCTTATAGACTAATAGGGTCACCCCCAAGAAAGATATTGGTAACTCCCATTATCTCCTAGTCTATGGAAGAAAATCAAGGCTACCCATTTCATTGGATCTTCCAACTTTGGAACTTGCACACCAGCTAAAGTTTTTAGAAAGTGATGCAATGGAGGTCAGGATGAATGAACTAAGAGAGCTAGAGGAAATAAGGGATGATGTCATAAATGATATGTGGTCTAACCAACAATGGGTCAAGATAACCTTTGATAAAATAGCTTCATCAAATACATTCTAGCAAGGTGACATAGTCCTCAAATGGGATGAGGACCATGCAAAACTAGGAAAACACTCCAAGTTGGACAGTCTTTAGAGTGGGACCTATGTCATCATAAGCTACAAAGAGAGCAATGATTTTTATCTTTCCAAGTTAAATGGAGATAAAATCCCCATCCTTATCAATGGGAGGTATCTCAGGTTTTTATACTAGTCCCATATCTCATTTCTTGTACATAAGTAAATAGATTTGTTCTTTCCCTCCAAGTGATTTTGCACATTATTGTTGTTACTCATTCTATTTGTAGTTTAGGTTGTTGATTTATCTTTTGTTGATTTTTTCTTATTTTTCCTCGCCATTTATCCAAGAAATGTTTCTAGAAAATAAGCATAGTATATTTGTAAATGGTAGTTTTTTTATCATTTTTTGAGCAAGCTTGATCAAATATCTGGGTTCCATGACAACAGGTCGGTCAAGCCTACCAGGTCACTAGAATTATTAGAAATTTTGGACCATATACGAATATTCTACTTGGTTTTAACAAGATGATTAGGGTCCCAATTAATTAATGGATTAGGTGGATTTGAAGTAGGCTCAACATTATAAGTGGAGAAATCTAGGCAGGTTTTCATGGTGCTAAGCAATTACACAAACAATCCTAGAAAAGGATTAAGTTTACATAACCAAATATTTTAGTGTTTGGCCTAAGTGTTAAATAATTCCTTCAAAATAAGTGTTCCACACAAAACCCACAATAAAATTACAAGATTTATTTCTTTCAGGGTTTTTATTCCACTACTTTTGACTATGTATTAGAATTCTTTCGGGGGATTCTTTTAGGTGTTTTATTTTGGCCTTTTGTTCAAGTATCAAGAATTATTTTGAAAATTTTGTATGAAACAATTTCCCTAAAGGATATTTTCTCAATAAAATGGGTTAGTTCAAATTTATGAAGGGTCTATTCTCAAGTAAAGTTCCCTACACACTTTTTTTAAAGGGTAGTTTTTCAAAAAAAATGGTCCAATGCAAGAGTTTTGAAGGGTATTTCCAAAGTTTTAAAGGGCCATTTTAAGGATGCAATTCCTTCAATAAAATTTTCCATAATAATTTTCCTAAAGGTATATTTTTTTCAAAACTTTTGTCTCAAAGGAAAGGGCTAAGGCAGAATTATTTCAAACATTTTATCTAAAAGAATTGTTCAAAGCAAAGTATCCTATGTACTTCTTCTGAAGGGTAATTTTATTCAGTGAAATGGTCCAGTTCAAGGTTTCTAAAGGGGTAATTTTATTTTGGAAAGGGCACTTTTTAAGATTCTAAAGGTTTAATTTCTCAGGCAAGTGTCCTCCATACTTTATTTTAAGGATATATTTCTATAGAGAGGTGGACCAATTCAAAGTTCCAAAGGGTACTTTTCAAATTCCTTCCAAAAACGTGTTCCACATAAGGCTAGAAGGAATTGTCCAAAAATAGGTCTGAAAGAAATAGCTATTTGATTTCAAAAGGTCTTAGGTAGCCCTACAAATGTCAAATTCAAGCCCCTCTAACTAGTCATTTAGATTTAAAAAACCAATGATAGTTGTGTGAACATCAAATGACATCTTGTATATCTATAATTTTCAAATCATAAAGTAGCCATTGGGTTTCAAACTATGGGTCCTAGCAAGATCAATGGCTCATGCTTCATCGTATACAGATGATCCAATAGATTATGATAAAGTCAAATTTTAAAAGGCTTATCAAAGTGAGTGTGTAAGTGACAAGTGTCACATTTATGAATCTTGTCAAATAGAGACCCAATGAGCATAAAGTTGGTTAGAGTTAATGATCAAGCTATTAGAAGATCAATGGTGCATGTTCAATCATGGATTTTGGATCAATGGTGTGTGAGTAGGTTAAAGAGTCAATGAAGCTCAAGATAAAATGTATAATGGACAAGTGGCACAAGTGTGTGGGTCTAGGTAGGAGATCAATAGATCATGTTCATTCACCTTAGGCCAATCCAATGATGTGAATCAAGGATCCAGGTTGGTTTTTGATGACCAATCAAAATAAAGGAGAGCGCAAATGACTTAAGTAGAGGTTAGAGAGTCTATTTTTTACTAAGGTAATCAAGCATGATGTAGTTAAACTCATGCACAATTAAATTATAACTAGGATCATATTTTATAGGATTAGACAACACCATTGGGAACCTATAAAGCAAGACATGTAAAGCTCCATGGTTGTTTTCAAATCTAACTGCATGAAAATGACCTTTCTCCCCACTTGGGCATGCATCAACAAACCTGTCATAAGTAGTTCACATCAGGACAAAATGAAAGTGACTTGATCTCATCGTAGTAGCTGTCATGGAGCATCATAAAGAAAATATTGTAATGATGCAATAGATTGGGATGACCTAGATCAATCAAATGTTTTAAATGAGCATATTTGTAGAGATAGTTGTAATAAGTTTTCAAATGGATTTGAATCCCTTTTTAGTACCAAAATTACCTCCCTCTTTCTTCCCTTCTACTATAAATATAGCCTTCGATCTATTATTTTGCATCCCTCAGGATGGTATGACTAGACTCTACCATAATTATATTTGACATCTCTTGGAGTAGTGACTAGAGTGTTTTGCAATCATTTTTTTTACTAATCTATATTTAGTGTTTTGTGTTTGTTTAATATGTAACTATGAATTTTATTTTCTTATTTTATGTGTAAACTCAACCTAGGTGCTATAAATCTTCTTTACAAGTTGTATAACATGTCTCACCATTGATCTCTCAAGGATATAGTGGATAGCTAAACTTAAGTGTCTTTAACCAGACCTTATTTTCACTAATCCCTAATCTAAGTGCATCTAACCAAACTCTATATGAAATACTATTGAAGAGAAAGCATAAGTAATCATTGCATTATTTTCATATTTCATTAGTGTGTTAAAGAGTTCAAGCATAAGAGTGGGACTAAAAAATTCTTGGTACATCACCATATGTTAGGATAGTTTTAATTTTATGAAATCTCTTAATTCTTTTCACCCCAACCAGTATTAGGTTTTAAAAGTGAAGGTCCAAAATGATTCATTAAAGGAGCTAGCCTCATTAAAAATCCTAGAGGTCGAGTCTAGATATAGGCAACCCACAACCTTAGACCATTACCATGTTAGTCTAGTTTAGAAGTAGGACTTGAACACTCCTCCTTTCAACTAGGGTGAAATTTGGAGTGTTAACATCGCTTTGCACCACCACTTTCCCAAACCACCTCTATTTTCAACCATGTTGTTTGTAATAGAATATGTCATTTTGTCTCTTTGTGTGATGAAACTGCAGGGCCTTACCCACTATATAAGCCTCTAGCTTAAAAAGCATGAGTTTATATAATTTAATTAATGAGTTAATGTGTACTGAGTCTAGATTAAAACTACAAGCCTTTATAAAATAGCACTAAATACATAATTATATATATTAAACATAGAAAACTTAATAAGAAGCTGAAATTATGAATAAAGCATTGACTTTAAATGATATAAGTGAACTTTATTAAATTTGAGACCATGTTTAATCTAAAAAAAGAAATTGGTAAAATGAAATTATATTTTATTCTTTAATATAATATTGAATGTTCGGTGGAATTTTATTATTGCCTCAGATTTTTGTATTGCATTTTAAATGTGATTAACATGGAAATAAGAAGGAATTATGAAATGGGTAAATTAACAAATAGGGATAATATTTATTATTAAGTATATTTTTGAGACTTAATATAATAACCTAAGTCATTAAAATGAGTAATTTCTTCGACATATCCTATTAACCCTTTTTACTAGGCTTCTTGGAGAGATATTGATTAATGGATGAATATTAAGAAGATAAAATTAATCGGATGGTATATTTATAATAAGTCATGCCCAAGTGTCCATGAAAGTGTGATGTGGCAATGATGGCTAATGAAACCATGATATGACTTTGGTTAGAATTTAGTTCACAAATGAATTTTCTATCTATTTAATAGGTACATTTAAGAACAACTAAGTGTATAAGGGTATTCGTATAACTATATGTTTCATAAGTACATTAGATACTATGTAATATCTAAACTAATAGTTTGGTGGAGAGATTTAATAAATTGATAACTTTAACCATATGAATAATAAGTTACATTCATACAAGATACAACTTGACCTACCATTATCCAAGCCTATGATATGATTACCATTAGAGGTAAATAGTTATCTGTAGTTCAGTGGTGTTATGCAGCATGTTGGCAAGGTCAATTCAATAGCATCAAGATAGGATGGAAACTTGTGATTAGTAATATTTCTTGAGTAAGTGATTAAACTTTTCTTGAACCATTTACGCATTATAATATGTACATAGAGATGTTGTTTTCATCTGATTATTATACCATATGGTATAATCTAGTAATTATTGGTTAATAAAATTGTGTGAAAGATTATTCGTTCATGGTAGGAAACTCATGTACAACAATCTACTATGTTAAAAAATGTCATAGAGTTATATAGTATGAAAATTACCCAGATGGTACATACTAGATTTGACTCACACCTAAACAAACATATATGTATTGGTTTTCACTTGAATAACATGTGTTGTAGCATTCAGAAGAATATCGTTTAGGTGTGCATATAATCTTGATAGTGTAAATGAATGTAAAGATAATATTATATGTATTGTATGACGTATTTGTTATAGTTAATCTTTCTTGAAAATGAGTGTATGCTTCCATGTTTATGTGTCTACTTAGTGTAACTGATTCATAAAACTAGTATTTGTAACTTAGAAACCTAGCCTATAACAAATGGGTTGTCATGGAGATTGTTTCTTGGGACTTTTTTTAGAAATTTTGAATCTATAGTTATTATGAATGTGAAATAATACTCAAGTAGATAAACTGTAAGCTTTATTTTCCTGTATGAGTTAATATTATATGTTTTTTGCATGCATGATTAGAATAATAGTATATTTTGTTTTCTCTTTGTTTAACTTGTGATGTGATATTATTTCATGGAAGATGTAATATACATAAGTTTTGAATTGTATGCTAGGTTATATATATTAGATTTTGCATTGATGATATTAATAGGCAATGAGACGAATTCCATTAGCCTAGGTAGTACCACCAATGTGTTAGGGTGTGGAGCTAAAAGCTTCACCAAAGAGCACACTTATTAGGTTCGGGTCTACACAGACACCGGCATCGGTCAGGAGCGACCGACATCGATCAAAAACAATTAGAGAGACACCGACGTCAGCAGAGAATCAGCCAACGGCGGTCACAGACAAGCAGCAGGAACCGACATCGGTTACCTGCGTGTCCAGAAAGCTATTTCCGTGGACAGAAGCGAGTGTTTGCACGATAAGTTTGAGTTGTGGACTCAAGCTTGCGTCTCTATTATTAGCATTACTATTTTTAGAGCCCTTGTTTAAGCAGTTTAACTATTTGTTGGAAGTACATGCTCAAGTCTCCTAATTCTATATTAGGATAGATCTCCTTAGCTCATAATTATGTAAGGCAATGTAAAGTTGTAGACATTGTTGAATTGTAGAAGAATTCATTGTAATTGTAGAAGAACAGTACAGAATTGAATCAATCCAGGCTTGTTGGAGTTGATTGTTATTGAGAGAGATAGCTCTTGAGGAATAGAGATCTATTGAGAGATCTATACATCTAGGAGAGGTGTGGAAGAAAGAAGCTTTCTTCAATTGTATTCCTTTTGTAAAGAGTTTGTTAATACAAGTTTTCAGGGTGTTTTCTTGTATCTCTTGTTCTTTCTATTATCATTCTAATTACTTGTCAATCTGATTTAATTCTACGTTTATTGCTGTCACAATTGTAATCTATTATTGGTTTGATCCCCCAACAAGTGGTATCAGAGCCTTGGCTACAGGTTCAGAGCTTGATAATCGGTATCAAAGTTTAGGTTCACTAACAGGTAGTTCAGATCTGTGTAGTGTGTTTTGATTACAAGTTCTCACAGGAGTTTCTGCAGGGATTTCTGTTTGAGTGGGAGAAGCAATGGCAGATGAAAGTAAATTGAGAATGGAAAAGTTCAATGGCAAAAATTACCAACACTGGAGAATGCAGATAGAGGACTATCTGTATCAGAAAGATCTCTACTTACCGTTAGGAGGTATTGCAAAGAAGCCCAAAGATATGGAGGATGAAGAATGGGAAGTTCTTGATAGAAAGGCTCTGGGTTCTATAAGACTGAGCCTAGCATCCACTGTGATATCCAATTTATCACAGGCAAAGTCTATGGTAGAGTTGATGACTACGTTAGCAAATTTGTATGGAAACCCCTCAGCTTCCAATAAGGTATATCTTATGAAGCAGTTATTTAATTTGCATATGAATGAAGGTGGATCTATTTCTACTCATCTGAATGATTTCAATGGTATTGTGAATCAATTAAGTTCAGTGAATATAGTGTTTGATGATGAGATAAAAGCTCTTTTGATATTATGTTCTTTGCATGAAAGCTGGCATGGCTTAGTAATGGCAGTAAGTAATACTGCATCTGCATCAAATATTTTGAAAGTAGAGGATGTTGTTAGTGTTATCTTGAATGAGGAAATACGCAGGAAAAGCACAGAAGAGGCATCTGGGAACACTTTAAGTTTTGAGAGCAGGGGAAGGCAGAAAGAGAAGAGCAAGAAAGGTAGAGCAAGATCCAAATCAAAGGGGAAAGGCATATCTAAATCCAAAAATGGCAGGAAGCCACAATGCTGGAATTGTGGAAAGATGGGGCACATAAGCAGAGATTGTTGGTCAAAGCCCAAGGAGGACAACCAGCACGAAGGAAAGGAAGAAGCCAAGATTGTAGGTATTGCACAGGATGCTTTAATTTTCTCTCTGCATAATAATATAGAATCTTGGGTATTAGATTCTGGTGCATCTTTTCATGCTACTCCTAACAGGGAATATTTCAGTGACTATATCCATGGAGATTTTGGAATAGTGTATCTAGGGGATGATGAGCCCTGTAAAATAATTAGCAAAGGTAAAGTGCAGCTGAAGATGCAGAATAGCAACACATGGGTGTTGAGAGATGTGATGCATGTTCCTAGCTTGAAGAGAAATTTGATTTCTGCAAGAAAGTTAGGGGATGAGGGTTGCACAGTAACTCTCACAGTAGAATCTTGGAAGGTGACCAAGGGTGCACTTGTTATGGTCAGAGGTAAGAGAGAAGGCACTCTCTATTTGTGTAATTGTGTTACTAACAAATCTCCTTCTGTATTATCTACTTCAGATGTGGATGCTAAACTGTGGCACTCAAGGCTTGGCCACATGAGTGACAAGGGGATGTCAATTCTTAAGTCTAAAGGTATGCTTTCAGATTTAAAAGGCATAGATCTAGAGTTTTGTGAGCACTGTGTATTTGGAAAACAGAAAAGGGTTAGTTTTCTCAAAACTGGGTCTACTAAGAAGAGGCACAAGTTGGAGCTTGTTCACACAGTCGTGTGGGGACCGGCTCAGGTTGCTTCCATTGGAGGATCATAGTACTATGTATCTTTCATAGATGATGCCACAAGGAAGGTATGGATCTATTGTATTAGAAATAAATCTGATGTATTTGATACTTTTAAAGTTTGGAAAGCTATGGTTGAGAATGAAACAGGTAAAAGATTAAAGTGCCTGAGATCAGACAATGGCAGTGAGTTCTGCAGTCATAAGTTCAGAGATTATTGTTACATGCATGGAATCCATAGGCAAAGGATGGTTCCAAGGACACCTTAGCAGAATGGTATTGCTGAAAGGATGAACATGACAATAATGGAGTGTGTAAGATGTATGAGATTGCATGCCAGTTTGCCCTTACAGTTTTGGGCACAAGCTGTTGACACTGTAGTGTACCTGATTAACAGAGGACCCTCTATAGCTCTAGATGGTGGTATTCCAAAAGAGGCATGGACAGGTAAAAAGGTTGATCTCTCATATCTCAAAGTTTTTGGTTGTGAAGCCTTTGTGCATATAGATAAGGAAAATAGAAAGAAGCTTGATGCTAAGTCTATGAGATGCACGTTTATTGGCTATGGCTCAGATGATTTTGGTTATAGATTGTGGAATCTAGAAACTAACAAGGTAATCAGGAGCCGTGATGTTGTTTTCAATGAAAGAGTGATGTATTGTGATCAGCTAAGGAAGTTGAATCAATCTGAGTAGAGCAATGGTGAATTGGATGAGGTGAAAGTCCAAGATGAGCTCGCGGGAAAAAGAAATAATCACTTACAGGAAAACACAAAGACCGACGTCGGTAGGTTAGGAACCGGCGTCGGTAGGACAGAAACTAGCGTCGGCCATACAGAGACCGACGTCGGCTGTACAGGTACCGAGGTCGGTCAGGCAGAACCGACGTCGGCCAGTAACAGGTCTTCAGGTGACCGAGGTCGGTCACTGTCAGAGAATTTGGGTGGACAGTGTGTTGTGGACGAGTCTCAGACACCCATCAAGAGGTCAGAAAGGGTGAGTAAGCCTCCAATTAGATATTCTCCTTCTTTATTTTATTTATTGCTAACCGATGGTGGAGAACCAGAGAGTTTTGAAGAAGCAATACAGGTGGAGTCCAAGAGTGAGTGGGAGCGTGGCATGGTTGAGGAGTTGGAGTCCTTAAGAGAGAACCAAACATGGGATTTGGTTGAATTGCCAGCTGGTAAGAGAACACTTAAGAACAGATGGACCTACAGGTTGAAGGAAGGTGAGAATGGACAGATGTGATATAAGGCCAGATTAGTGGTAAAAGGATTTGCACAAAAGCCAGGTATTGACTTTGGTGAGATTTTTTCTCCTGTTGTTAAAATGACTTCAATAAGGGTTGTTTTGTCTTTGGTTGCTTTTGAGGATTTGCATCTTGAGCAGCTAGATGTTAAGACAGCGTTTCTTCATGGAGAGTTGGATGAGGAAATATATATGGAACAGCCAGAAGGATTCGAGGTCAAGGGTAAGGAGAAGTTTGTGTGCAGGTTAAAGAAAAGCTTGTATGGCCTCAAGCAAGCTCCTAGGCAATGGTACTTAAAATTTGACAGGTTTATGACTAAGCACGGCTACAGTAGGTGTCAATCGGACCATTGTGTATATTTCAAGAGATTTGATAATGGTAGATATATTATTCTATTGTTGTATGTAGATGACATGCTGGTTGTAGGGTCTCACATGCAGGATATCTCAGAGCTTAAGGTGAAGTTAGCTCAAACGTTTGCTATGAAGGACTTGGGAGCAGCTAAGAAAATCCTTGGCATGAGCATTAAGAGAGACAGGAAAAATCACAGGTTGATATTATCTCAAGAAGATTATGTGGATAAGGTGTTAAAATGGTTCAATATGCAGGATGCTAAACCAGTAAGCACACCTTTGGCTGGACATTTTAAGTTGAGTAAAGAACAATGTCCTAATTCATATGATGAGGTAGAGTACATGAGTAAGGTTCCATATTCTTCCGCAGTAGGGAGTTTGATGTATGCAATGGTGTGTACTAGACCGGATATTGCCCAAGCAGTGGGAGTTGTAAGTAAGTATATGGCCAATCCAGGTAAGGAACTTTGGAAAGCAGTTCAGTGGATCCTTAGATATCTGAGAGGAACTAGCAGTAGGCACTTGTGCTATGGAGGTTCAGATACTTCTCTACATGGCTATGTAGATTCAGATATGGCAGGTGATTTGGATGGCAAGAGGAGCACTACAGGTTATGTTTTTTACTGTAGGTGGAACGGCGGTTAGCTGGATATCTAAGTTGCAGAAGGTTGTTGCCTTGTCAACTACAGAAGCAGAGTATATTGCAGCCAACGAAGCTAGCAAGGAGATGATATGGATGACACGGTTCATGGATGAGCTTGGTAGGGAGCATGAGAGTTGCAGATTATATAGTGACAGTCAGAGTGCAATCCATTTGGCTAAGAATTCAGCCTTTCATTCAAGAACAAAGCACATACAGCTAAGGTATCACTTCATACGACAGGTATTGGAAGATGGTGAATTGAAGCTGGAGAAGATCCATACAGATAAGAATCCTGCTGATATGCTAACAAAGCCGGTTACAAAGGAGAAGTTGAATCTTCATTCAACTTCTATTGGTCTTCATGATTGAGTTGAAGATGGAGGAGCTAGAAGATATTGCTGTACAGGTACTGGTGCAGTTGTTTATCTCCAAGTGGGAGATTGTTAGGGTGTGGAGCTAAAAGCTTCACCAAGGAGCACACTTATTAGGTTTGGGTCTACACAGACACCGGCATCGGTCAGGAGCGACCGACGTCGGTCAAAAATAGTTAGAGAGATGCCGACGTCGGCAGAGAATCAGCTGATGACGGTCACAGACAAGCAGCAGGAACCGACGTCGGTTACTTGCGTGTCTAGAAAGCTATTTCCGTGGACAGAAGCGAGTGTTTGCATGATAAGTTTGAGTTGTGGACTTAAGCTTGCATCTCTATTATTAGCATTACTATTTTTAGAGCCCTTGTTTAAGTAGTTTAACTGTTTGTTGGAAGTACATGCTCAAGTCTCCTAATTCTATATTAGGATAGATCTCCTTAGCTCATAATTATGTAAGGCAATGTAAAGTTGTAGACATTGTTGAATTGTAGAAGAATTCATTGTAATTGTAGAAGAACAGTACAGAATTGAATCAATCCAGGCTTGTTGGAGTTGATTGTTATTGAGAGAGACAGCTCTTGAGGAATAGAGATATATTGAGAGATCTATACATCTAGGAGAGGTGTGGAAGAAAGAAGCTTTCTTCAATTGTATTCCTTTTGTAAAGAGTTTGTTAATACAAGTTTTTAGGGTGTTTTCTTGTATCTCTTGTTCTTGCTATTATCATTCTAATTACTTGTCAATCTGATTTAATTCCGCGTTTATTGCTGTCACAATTGTAATCTATTGTTGGTTTGATCCCCCAACACAATGTAGGATAATTAGATCAAGTGGTGTGTGTGAAATTGATCAATCTAGTGATCAAATATTATTTGAAAACTTGGACCTAAGTATTTCATATGTTTGATTTTCATGTTGTGGGATATCATGTTAAAATAGATTTATTTATGATACACTACATATTTTTAGAAATATTACAAGCACATGGAGTACTAGCATGTCTCACTAGATTCTCACACCATTTTATCTACCTATCCATGAATGGAGAGAATTTTTTTGATAGGGGTTTGTGTGGGGGATCATTGTTTTGTGGTTGGTGTGGTAAAGTGCTCAAATGATGCTCTCCCTCCTCCACTATAGTACTACCTAGAGACAACACTTAAGATTATCAGCGATACATGAGTCAGTTCATCCCAAGCTCTAGATAGTTTGGTATCTATCCTTGTATGAAGCCATATGCCTAAATTAATGTAATTGTATTATGTACTTGTATATTTTATTATTAGATGTTGTATTGTTATACCAGTTGTAGTTGTGTCCTATTATATTTGGATTTCTATGGAGTTTTATAAGATTTATATTGTATGTAGTTGTTGAATTTGAAGTACTATTGTTATTTTTATGGTTATGGTATATTGTATTGATTATTTTGTGGAATGTATGTCAATTATTATTGGAAAACTAAATCTATTTTTTTTCTAAGTACAACTTGAGGGATTGTAACAAATAGATATTGATGGAACTAGTTTGACAGGAACCTGTATGTAAAATAGGCATGTCATAATGATTTTATGTAAGGAAATTACTTAGATGATTATTTATAATAGAATTATATGGTAGAATTAGTATTAGAATAATCATATCTACAATAACAATTGGTGAAAGAGTAGAATAATTGAATATTATGACTGAGCCACTTTAAGGGAGAAACCTCCACAATAATTAAATAAGAAGAGAATTAAAAATATTATGATAAAATACTAACAAATACCTCTCATATATACTCTAACTATCCATAATTATTATACAATTTGGCAATACTAAGAATATTGAGAAATGCAACAAGCTAATATGAAGGTGTGTAAGCCATGATTCAACCATATATATGCCTAGATACACTCTAGGTTAAGGTTATAGTGTGATTTTCCCCTTACCAAAAACATTTTCCTCAATGTTGAATCAAAATAGGATTTTGTTTTAGGAATGCTTCATCTTACCATGTTGCATCTTTAGAATGCAGACTCTTTCATTTGATCAAATATTACTTAATGACTCTAGACCATAGTTTCTTCTTGTACATGCGAAGGATCTCCTCAGGATCTAAAATGACTTGGCCTTATTCATCCAATTTAGGTAACTTAATATTAGTGGAAAATTTGTGTCTAATTACTTTCTTTAGGAAAGGTACATGGAATATCGGATGTATGTGTGGTTGAGATTAATTTTAGCTTGTAAGCCACACTACTAATTTTATACAAGATTTGTTAAGGGTCATAATACCTAGGTGATAGCTCATTATCATTTTTATATTAATTTAGAGACATCTACTTATATGTATGCAAATACACAAAGACCCAATCACCTATGTCAAAATTATGCTCACCATAGTGTTGATCTACTTGCTACTTCATTTGATTTTGTGTCATTGTTAAATTCTCTCAAAAACTAACTAGCACCTTTTATTGCTGGTGAATGTGTTCCTCAACATATCAAACCTTAAGGTGCACTATAAAAACTAAAGTGGTGAATGGGGGTGATACCCATATAATTCCACAAAGAGAGACATCTTGAAAGAAGTATGAAAATAAGTGTTATACCACCATTTAGCAAGTGGTAGCCAATGAACCCATTTGTCTTATTTTTTAGGAATAAAATAATGAAGATACCCTTCAATATATTTATTGACTACCTATGTTTGTCCATCAAATTGAGGATGATAGGATGAACTATGAGCCAACTGGGTACTTAAACATGCAAATAATTCAATTCAAAAATTACTAGTAAATATGGGATCTCAGTCACTTATAATTATCTTTGGAGTGCCATGTAATTTTTGAACTATATTGAGAAAAGCAAAAGCTATTATACTAACAAAAAATGGTTGTGATGAGGAGTAAAAATGAGCATACTTAGTGATTTGATCCATAACTACCATGATAACATTTTTACCCTCAAACCATGATAACCCCATAATGAAATCCATGGAAACCTCTTCCCAATGTTGGATAGGAATGGATAAAGGTTGTAAAAGACATGGGGTCTTAATGGTTTCACCTTTATTTTTTTGACATACCATGCATTCTACCGCATATTTATAAACATCCCCCTGGAGTCCTTCCCAAAATAAATCTCTATTGATTATATGATATGTTTTCACAAATCCTAAGTGTCCTCCAAGTGGAAAGGTATGAAGTTCTTGAAGAATTTTATGTTTGAGGAGAGAATTCTTACAAAGGTATAATATATATTTAAACCATAAAGTGTTCCCCTTGTAAATTTTTTAGATTCATTATAATCCTATTAAAGGTTATGAATCAAATATTTGGTAGCAATATCATTCTCCCATTCTGATCTTGCTTCCTCTAGCCAATCTGCCTACCACATGGTCATTGTGCATAACAATGCCTCAAATAATTCATCCTAGAGAGAGAGAGGGAATTGACCACCACATTATATTTTCCTTTCTTATACACTATTTAAAAATAATATCCTAATATTTTAGTCACTCATTTGTGTCATTCTTCAAATGAAAAGTGTTGTTCCAAAAAATATTTGAGGCTATCATGATCAGTCTTTACTTGAAAATGATGACCCATCAGATAAGGTGTCTATAGCTTCATTACATGCAGATTAACCATCATATATTCCTCATATATTGGTTTGAACATATTTTTTCCCTTTAGTTGGATACTTCAAACTTTTATTGGTCTACCTTCTTGCATGAGTATAGCCACCATGCCATATCCTAAGGCGTCACACTCCACAACAATTTTTTTGAAAAAAATAAGAGTAGACAAAACTAGAGCTATGAAAATGATCCAGGAAACAATTCGGGTGGTATAACGAGCACCAAGATGTGGTGGTACAATGGACTACAGCTACCAAAGCAATTGTTGTAAAGCACCAGAGTGGGTGGTGGTAGACCCGGTAGGGCTGTGCGTAGCTTTGTATTATTTTAAATCTTGGATGTTGAATTATCAAGTGACAGTTAATTCCTCAAATTTTGTATTGTTTTTATTCTTGGAATTCACATTGTCGATGACAGTTATTTCCTTGAGCCATTATGTCCTTGAGCGTTGTATTATTTTAATTCAGGGACATCAATTTGTTGGCAATAGTTATTTCTCTTGAGCCACTCAGTCTTAAATCATCACCCGTTAATTCCTCGAGCCACTCAATCCCCTGATGTTTTCAAAATATGTATAAATGCATTATAACCCAAAAAGGGAAGGTAGACATCTCTTCTCAGAGATAAGCATATGTTTTGTATCTATAATTGTTTTGATTCAACAAAACATCTCTTTTTAGAGATAAACCTATATTTTTATTATGGTTGTTAAGTAATACTATGTCTCTTCTTAGAGAATCCATTGTTATTATGTTATTTCTATGTTATTAAAATATTCATCAACTAGAACTTCTAAGTTCTGGATCTATTGGTATCAGAGCTAGGTCTCGAGGTTGAGACTTGCAGAAGTTGGTGGGAATAATCGACATCCCTTCTTAGGGATACATCTCCCCACTAAGGTGATCATCGCATGCCACATGTTCAACTGTGAATCACCTTGAGTGCTTCGTGGCTAGCCACATAGTAGTTTGAAAGAGGACCCAGATCACTCTAGAGCTTTTGGCATGACGGCTAGTCCTCTATTGGTATTAGAGCTAGGTCTCGAGGTCAAGTCCCATGAAAGCTAGTGGGCATGATCCACACATCCCTTCTCAAGGATAGTGATACACTACTGCCATGTGTCTGACTGGGATCGCCTCAGGTGCTTCAGTCCCTAGGCCATATAGTGGTCTAAAAGAGGACCCAGATCACTCCAGATCTTTTGGCATGATGGCTAGTCCTTTAGAACTTAGAATTTTTGGTTGATGAATATTTTAATAATGTAGAAATAACACAATAACAATGGATTCTCTAATAAGAGACGTCGTATTACTTAACAACTGCAATAGAAATATAGGCTTATCTCTAAAAAGAGATGTTTTGTTGAATCAAAACAATTGAAAATACAAAACATACGCTTATCTCTAAGAAGAGATGTTTTCCTTCCCTTTTTAGGTTATAATTCATTTATACATATTTTGAAAACATCAGGGGATTGAGTGGCTCAAGGAATTAACAGGTGACAATTTAAGACTAAGTGGCTGGAGAAATGATTGTCACCAACAAATTGATGTCCCTAAATTAAAACAATATAGCGCTTGAGTACATAATGGCTTAAGGAAATAACTGTCACCGACAATGTGACTTCCAAGAATGAAAACAATACCAATTTTGAGGAATTAACTGTCACCTGACAATTCAACATCCAAGATTTAAAACAATACAAAGCTATGTGTAGCCCTACCCAGTCTACCAGCTGCCCACTCTGGGGCCTTACAACAACTACTTTTATAGCTACGATCCATTGTACCACCGCATCTTGGTGCTCATTATACCACTTGAATTGTCACCTAGATCATTCCTCCCTCCTTGAAAATCAATGGTCCCTATTGTGTCACTATTCTCCATCAGGTGTGGTAGTTGTGTCTTGATTTTATTCCTGATGCACACTTGGAAGGGACTGTGGTTTATGGAACTGTGCAAGGCCTGATTGTTCACCATTTTTGTCTGACCATTAGTCTATGGATGGAAGGCCATGAACTTCTTCAGTGAGGTATCTATTTGCTTCTGTTGTTGTGTTGTCAGGGTTGTAACATCAACCCTTTTGGATTCCTATGGCTTGACCACCATGAAAACAAATTTCTTGGTGCTAAGCAAAGAGACAAATGTGGAAGTTGGTACTTCTAGTACCCTATAGCACTGTGTTCCAAGAGTGAGAGTGATCCATTTAGTTCTTGATTCATATATACCATGTTGATCATACATGAATGGCTGACCAAAGAGTACATCACAAACATCTAGATTGACCACATCACATAAGAGCTCATCTTGGAAAGGTTGTATTGCATATGAGAGAAGACATTGGTGGGTGACACGGAGGTTTCTTCCTAGACTCAACCATCCAATACTGTATGGTTTTGGGTGAGGCTTCATGGATAGATTTAGGCTTTTCACAACATTAGTAGAGATTAAATTCTTTTGACTTCTGCTATCAAGAATGAAATGTAGAGGCTTACCTTTCACCCATAACTTAGAGTGAAACAACCTTTCCTTGTCATCTAGCATCTCATCATGTGTCTGTGATGAAGCTACAATGGCTTTAGGATCAGCATCTATAATTTCTTCTTCAACCTCTTTGACTGTAGGGTCTATATGAGGTAGAGTAGTAGATGTTGAGGATGGTGACTCAGAAAGCAGTGATTTGATAGCTCGACATTCTTCTTTGGAGTGAGATCTAGATTTGTGATAACCACACCACTTCCCAGTCTTTCCTTCCTTTTGATTCTAATTTTGGACTTGTGTTTGACCTTATTTATCACTTTTCCATTTTGAAGACTGATTCTTTATATCCATTCTTCCATGCTTCTGCTCAATCTTTACTATGAACTTCTATGCCTCACCGATGGTTTCTAAATTGAAGAGTTCCATTTTTCCTCGTATGTACCATTGTAATCCACCATGATATTTGAGAACTTTGTGTTTCTCACTTTCTTGGATGCCCAGTCTTGCAGATAGAGAATGAAAAATGTCAGCGTAATCTTGGATAGATTGTTCCTTACCTTGGTGAAGTTGTTGCCACTGTATGTACAGATCATCATATGCTCCGATGGGATAGTATTCTTCTTTTACTACTTTCATAAACTCATCCTAGGTAGGTTCCACCCCAAGGCATGATATCTATACTAAACCTCTTTTTGTACACTTCCCACTAGTTTTTCATGGGCAATGATGATTTCAAAAGAGCAAAAGTGATCTTTTCTCCATCGGTGAACTTATTTACAGAGAAGTAGGAAGATAGTTGATCCAACCAATTTTCCATTGCATCAGCATTGATTTTGCCTTCAAATGTGGGAATATAAAAATTTACCTGAACCTTGAAGGGTGTTGGGGCACTAAAAGGAAGTTCCCTTAATGAGGAGCCAAGATGTGTAACTGTGGAGCCAGAATTTCCCATCAAAAGTGTTTGAATAATTTGAGCAAATTGTTAGAGCATCTATGCTTGTTGCCATTGGAAGGCTTCATTCACCATTTACTTGAAAGGATCAGATGTCTTAGTGTCATCTGCCATTTTAAGTTGTTTGGGGTGCATAGGTGGAACATTTGGAAGCTCTTTCGCTTCCCACCCAAGTTTCTTATATCCTGACCTCATCTTTGGGATCATACACTCTCAAGACAAACTGCTCTAATACCACTGATCTAAAACTTAGAAGTTCTAGTTGACAAATATTTCAATAGCATAGAAATAACACAATAACAATGGATTCTCTAAGAAGATACACTATATTACTTACCAACTATAATAAAAATATAGGCTTATCTATAAAAATAGATGTTTTGTTGAATCAAAACAATTACAGATATAAAACATATGCTTATCTCTGAGAAGAGATGTATGCCTTCCCTTTTCAGGTTATAATGTATTTATACATATTTTGAAAACATCGAGGGATTGAGTGGCTTGAGGAATTAATAGGTGATGATTTAGGACTGAGTGGCTTGAGATAAATAACTATCACCAACAAATTAACGTCCCTGAATTAAAATAATACAGTGCTCGAGGACATAATGGCTCGAGGAAATAATTGTCACCGACAATGTGACTTCCAAGAATGAAAAAATACAAAATTTGAGGAATTAACTATCACCTAACAATTCAGCATCCAAGATTTTAAATTATACAAAGCTACGTGCAGCCCTACTTGGTCTACCAACCACCTGCTCCGGAGCCTTACAATAACCACTTCGTAGCCACTGTCCATTATACTGCCGCATCTTGGCGCTTGTTATACCACCTAAATTGTCACTCAAATCAAAAAATAACTATTTTCAACTATTAAAATGACTTGGTAGATGAATAATTCTAATGGAAGGAGTCTTTATTCAATAAAAAGGTGAGTAGGGATGTAATGTTACCATAATTTTTGATAAACTTGTGATAGTAACCAGTTAGCCCTAGAAATCTATAAAGGGTCTTGAGGGTCTTAAGAACCTACCACTCCATCATTACTTGGATTTTATTATGATAAAATTTCACTCCTCCATGTGAAATAATATGACCCAATTACTCCACATATTGGACACCAAAAACAC
The DNA here is from genome assembly GCA_037957365.1 of Torreya grandis. Classification (NCBI taxonomy): domain Eukaryota; kingdom Viridiplantae; phylum Streptophyta; class Pinopsida; order Cupressales; family Taxaceae; genus Torreya; species Torreya grandis. The sequence continues at coordinate 1,185,863 of JARHVA010004009.1, forward strand.
ATTTTAAAGTTTTGGCATAAAGTTGATGTTGTTCTAGAATTGAAAGCACCTATTTCACATGTTTCAAATGGGTAAGTGCATAGAGTTGGGAGAAAATTTCATGGATATTTTAGGTAACATAATTATGTTAATAAATAATATGATCACATTATTTAAATTATGTCTAAATAATTACCAATCCATAATATGATCATGTTAATGTATAATGTGATTGTGTTAATAGATAACACAATCACGTTATTATGAAAATAATAATGTGATCATGTTAGCGTTATTTTGTATATTAAAGTAATGAACATGTAGATGGAGAGAATTTTGGATAATAGGTAATGTGATCATGTTATTAATAACAAGATCACATTATTGATAATGCAATTATGTTCTTATTATTTTTCACATAAAAGCGTGTGGGAGTTGCACATGAAGGCAACTTTGGCTAGAAGCTTATATTTACTACTCTAAATGTTAAGTATAAGAAAATAAATTTATTCTATATTTATTTTCTTATACTTTAAATTTATTCTACTAAATATAATAAATTAGGGTCACTCAGCATCTGATAGAGTTGGTCTTATAGTTGCACACCTTAAGATGTGGAAAATATTTTTTCAAAATCCAATCTGGTTAGTACTTAGGTATTTTTAGGGTCTAGGTATTAAACCTAGGGATTTCAATACATAAATTTTGAAATTTATATCCATTTTTGATAACATATAGTCATTTTTAAGGTTTGTGTGCCTTTTAGATTGATTTATAACATTTATAAGAGTCCTAGGTTTATCAAAATTCAAGTTTGAAAACTACTCACTTTGAACTTGATCGAAAGTAGTGTGATTAGGGTAGTGTAAGTCATATTCATGACCTTCACACATCAAATGACTATTTTGTGTTAATTTCACTTGTTCATTATCCCTCCCTTATCATTTATCATTTCCTACTCATCCTTCATTACCCCTAATTACTCTCTCATCATTCATCATTGTCCCTAATCACTCCCTCATTGACCCTCACTATCCTTAGTCATCTTTAATCACTCCCTTATCATCCATAATCACTCCTCCATTGACCCTTACTATCCCTCATCATCCCTAATCACTCCCTCCTCATCCTTCATCATCCCTAATCACTCTTTTCTCATCCCTCATCATACCTAATCACTTCTTCATCCCTATTCACTCCTTCTTAATCCCTCCTCATCCCTAATCACTCCATCATTGACCTCCATTATCTCTCATCATCTCTAATCACTTGGGATTATCATCCCTAGTCACTCCATTGATTATCACCATCCCTAATCACTCCCTCCTCATCCCTCATAATCTATAATAAATATTTCTTTATCCCTCATCATCACTAATCACTCCCTCATTGACCCTCACCATCTATCACCATCCCCCATCACTCCATCATTTACCCTCACCATCCCTAATCACTCCCTCATAATTTGACATAAGTATATACTATAAAGATATATTTGATTTCAATCATATGTTATTTAATCCATTAAATATAAATTAACTCTTTTTTAGGACTTATGTTATTAATACCCATTTCTGATAGTCAATTTTATTACTAAATAAATTAGATGATATTCCAAATTTGTATTCAAGTAATATAAGTACTAACACAAAATATAGTCTAAATTTTAGTTCGTAAAATTATCTTTGTTGTGTAGATGACTAGATGAAACTTTATTCGGTTCCACCTTTGGTAGTTTGATTCAAAAGATAAAAATTAAACACAAATCTCTTGTATAATTTTCTAATTCTAAAAATATTTGAATCAGATGCAAACTTATTTAGTATTTCCCAATCCTATATGACTTAAATCTTGGTTAGATTCACACATGCACTCCTTATGTGTGTAATATGTCCCAAATATTTTATCTCTTGCATGAAAAATGAACATTTATTCATGTTATCATAAAAATATGTTTTTGAAAAATGTGAAATGCTAATTTAGCATTGTCTAGATGTTTATCCCATGTTTTCTAAAGATTAATATGTCATCAAGGTAGATTTTAAAAATGGCATAGGTAAAGGTTTTGATGATGTAATTCAACATATTGATATGAATGAATTAATTTCATGAGTAAACTTAAAAGGCATAACCAACTAGTCAATCAATCCTTCCTTTATTTTTAAGACTATATTCCAAATGTCTATAGTTTAACATGAATATATGATACCCAAGCTTAAGATCAATTTTGGAAAAGACTTCTACACCCTATATATGGTATAAAAATTCCTTAATATTTATATGAGGATAATAGTTATTCACTTTAATCTTGTTAATATTTTTTTAATTGATTCACAACTTTGGCACAAACACAATTGGGCTTTTGTAAAGCAATGAATGATTTGGACATGATGTGTCCATTATCCATGATTTCATCGATATACCACTTGATCTATTCATTCTCTAAAAATGATATGTTGTATAAATATGTTTAAGTTAGAGTTAGTTAAGGGATCAAATCAATAGTATCATTTAGTGTAAAGTATATAGGAACTTATTTAGGTGAGTGAAAGATATCCTTATATTCATCTAGTTTATGGTTCAATATTTTGTCTTTGTTATTGTTGTATAAACCACACTATGATATGGTGACATAAGGATCTGATTACATTTAATTCTTAACATTAAGAGTATACTTATTACTAGAAGTGATAATATTCTTTCACTTCCTAGCACTAATGTCTGAAAGCTTATGAACTAACTATGATATATGGTATTACAAATCATGATAATATATCACAACATTTCAAGGATTTAATTCATAGACTACATGTCAATGGTAAATATATGGTTGAACACATTTAAAACATCACACACCTCTAATGGTGAGATGTCACAAAGGATTACATCCTTAAAAAGTTTGATTTTGTACACCAAGTGACACTACTAAGTGATCCATTTGTCAAGGCCTACACTAGACCATACACTAGCATATGGTTATGGATTATGTATAAATTTCAAGTTCAATTTTTCAAAATATGCTTTAGGATAAATTAAATTCTTCTGACTTCCATTGGTAATGCTGAAATGTATTGCCTCACCATTGATCAACATTTGTTAATGAAATAATATTTTTAATTCATATAATTTCTTATTGGTGGAAGTAGATATATTTTTAGTATCAACCATTTAGTTGGGTTTATAATCTATAATCTACTTACCTTTTTATAGTTATAGATAAATATTAACCATTTTCAGAGATGTAAAAGTGGAGAGCTCATAGTGTGACACTCTTCATTGGATTGAATATTGAAGTTATGAATTAAGTACCACTTTCCAATCTAGGACTACTTATTTTGATAATTTGAAAATTATTTTCCACTCTCTGGTATGATGACTAAATCAATAGACATATAAATAGAAGGCCTTCAATGTAATTATTTAGATCATAAAATGTGCTCATATGAAAATCAATTAATTAGTTTCAGGAAATCACATAGCTTGGTGATCCTCATGTATTTACTACCCATTTTTGGTGTTATGGTGGTTTTATTTGCTTATTTTTTTCTACCAAATTTTAAATTATGAATTACATTATTTATAATAGGCCCATATTTTTTATCCACATAATTTTGATCATTATGTATTATTTTTTATGATAGCACTCAAATCTCCACTTGTATCTCCTAACATTGTTAAATCCCAAAAAATACCACCATCAAGGTATTGGATGGAGTGATTAAGGATGAGGAGGGATGAGGAGGAATCAAGTAGAGATGATGAGGGAGTCAATAGGGATGATGAGGGATGGTGAAGGCAAATGAGGGAGTGATTAGGGAAGATGAGGGATGGTGAGGATTAATGAAGGAGTGATTAGGTTCAATGAGGGATGAGGAATGAGTCATTAAAGATGATGAGGTATGATGAAGCAGTGATTAGGGATGATGAGGTATGGTGAGGGGAAATGATGGAGTGATTAGGTATGATGAGGGAGTGATTATAAATGATGAGTAATGGTGATGGCCAATAAGGGAGTGATTAGGGATGATGAAGGATGAGGAAAGAGTGATTAGGGATGGTGAGATCCAATGAGAGAGTGATTAGGTATGATGATGGATGGTGAGAGATAATGAGGGAGTGATTAGGGATGATGAGTGATTCATTAAATATGATGAAGGATGGTGGGGGTTAATGAGGGAGTGATTAGGGATAATGAAAACTAATGAGAGAGTTACTAATGGTGTTGAATCATGAGTAAGAAGTGATCATGGATGAGGGAGGGATGATGAACAAGTGAAATTAACACAAAGAGGTTGTTTGATGTGTGTAGGTCATCAATGTGACCTATGTTATCTCAATCACACCACTTTACATCAATTTAAAAGTGATTTATTTTTAAATTTCAATTTTGACAAACCTAAGACTCTTTAAAATGCTAAGAATCAATCTAGAAGGCACAAAAATCTAAAAAATTACTATATGTTTACCAAAAATAGACATTAATTGTAAAATATATGTCATGAAATCCCTAGGTTTAATAATTATATCTTGAAAATGCCTAAGTACTAACCATATTAGATTTTAAAAAATTATTTTCCACATCATAAGGCATGCATTTATGAGACCAATTCTATCAGATGCTAAGTGACCCTATTTTTTTATATTTACTAAAATAAATTTAAAGTATATGTTTACATTTATATTGTTACATTTATCTTAATAAATGTAACAATATAAATGTAAACTTATACATAACATTTAGAGTAGTAAATATAAGCTTCTGGCCAAAGTTACCTTCATGTGTAACTCCTACATAGTTTTGGAAATGTTTTTGGTATGATTACAAAATGATGTGTACATGTTATATAATGCATATGCATTGTATAACACATTATATATACATATGTCTTATATAACATGTATATGCTATTTGAATTTGAATTTAAAATTTAACCTTTAGGCTTGAAAATGGCTTGAATTTTTACGCCAAAGGCTTGTGACTATGCATCTATAGCCGAGACCAATAGTTTTGATAGAAACAAACAAATTTCAACTTCAACCACCAAATATGTTATAAATTTCAACATCAAAATTCAAAAAAATATTACTATCATAATGAGAACATTGTCTTCTTTCCAAATATATGATTTTTATAATTTTTGGGCTATTTTAAGGGTTCAAACTATATTTATTTCTAACTACACATTTTTAGGCCACTACATGTCACACATATACATGTCTATTCATGTTTATGTAATTTGTTTTTCATTGATCCAAGTGAAAAATAAATCATATGATAAAAAAACTAGGCCTTATTCTACACACATTCAAAAAAAACATTTTTTATTTTTTTAGGTAGTTAGGGGGGTTGCACGATCGACAATCCATTTTTTGTCAGTTTTCAAGATCAACTTAATTTTAAAATTAATAAAAAAATATTCATTGAATAAATATTAGAAAAAAAATTGTAACAAACTAGAAGATCTTATTTAAATATTCACCAAAGGGTTTTAAACAATATTTAATGATTCTCAAAAAATAGTGGGTTGCATGGTCATCTATTTATTATGTTTTCTTAAAAAAATAGGAGGTCCTCTTCAAATTTTAGATGTTTGACCTATTTATACTCAACCATTTTAAAAAAATAGAAATTAGACTCAAAATTTTACAATTCATGTTTTTATGCCATCTTCAAATTTTGAGTGTAGTCATCTCAAATTATCTATAGAAGTTCAAATTTATGAAATTTAAAAAAAAAAATCATGTCCACAGGTAGGCCCTTTTTTATCCCCCAATTTTGTGCACTTACCCAAATGGTCTTCCCAATATTTTTGTAGATTAGGATATCATAAAAAAAAACTAATACAAACCTTCTCAACAATGTCTAAAAAATAATATTCATCAAACTCATGACCATAAATTCATAATGGCCTTTATGAGTTTTGAAAGTTTTTTTTAGGTATGTCCTAATTGCAGATGTGAATCTAATGATATCTAGAGTGAAGATATAACTTGGTAAAATAAATAGCACCATGAAATTCATCTAGTATACAATAATGGAATATAATAGTGAATATACCAAGTAAGGTTAAGGATATCAAGATTAAACAGTGATTAAAGATTAAATATAAGAAGATGAGGAGGCCTCATGACTAAATAGTTTCAAGTATTTAATGAATAAGTTTGAATGTCTACATAGTGAGTATGATTAATATGAGCATAATTTAATGGAATGGTGAATAAACCAAGTAAGGTTAAGGATATCAAGATTAAACACTTTCAAGTATACAATCATTAAGTTTGAATGTCTACATTTGAACCCACTTTATTCTAGTAAGGCAATGAAGTTAAATTACTAAAGTAAAGTGTGTACACCTAAAATTGGCCACCAATGGCTTAATACTAGACTTCAGATCGATTCTTACCAACCATTGAAAATTAAGCTTAATAATCATTGAACATCTTAAATTCACTTGTGCATCATTCATCAAAGCTCATAATACCATTGAGACATCCCTAATTTGGGTATCCTACTGTAAGAAATAAAAATTTCTCATGAATTCATCTCTAATCAACATATGGCATCATAACATGCAATTTAGCCTATGGACCTATTAAATGGTATACATGAAATTAAATCAAATATTGAAAAATATTAAAAATCCCAAATAGAATTAATTAAAATTCTAAATCAAATTAAATTTCTATTTGAATTATCCATAAGTAATTAATAAAATTTTAAAAAAGGAAATTAAAAAATCAAGAATATCCTAGGTTTTCATAATTAATTTTTGTGAGTTGTTAAGCCCTTGTAAATATCTAAAAATATCTCACATATGCCTATTCATTATTAATCATGAGGTTTTGACATCTTTTAACACTAGTGGGGTTAATTAACTCACTTAGGTTAGGTTTGAACTCATTCCAAGCTTTAACTATACCTTAACTTACCTTGAGTTGGGGTTAGTTCCTAAACCTATAAATACAAGCATTTGCCTCTCATTTATGAGAGCTTGGATAGAGTAAAGTTATAATGCAAGTTTTATATCAAGATTGGTAATAATAGTGTTATAATTCTAAAATCATAAGCCAAGCCAACATCAAGACATAAGCCATGGTGCCAAGGAGAGAAGGAAATAACCAAGCTTTATTGCCAAAGTCTCTTTGAGCACAAGCCAAGTAAGCCACATGACAAATCATTTAGAGCATTCAAGGAAGGTAAGGATCTTTTTTTTCATTACATTTCAGTTGTGTTTTTCCATTTTATTTTGTTTATTATTCTCCCCCTATGATCTAGGCTTAGAGATGTTAAGCATGTTAGTATGTTTATTTCATTATTTTATGAAAAATAACACTTGATCTAACCTCCTATTTATTGTCAAATTCCTATGATCACATAAAGTAGATGAGAACCTTAGTGTGTATACACACTTTGTCTATTGATGTTAATATTGATTGTTTGAAATGACATAATGAAAAAACTTACAAATATGCCACTGGAATTAGTTATTGTCCATATTTAAAAATTGAAAATATGAAACTTGTAATTTAAAATTTGAAAAGAGATCAAAGAAAGTATACACCTAAAAATAATTCAATCTAATTGCCTTGTAACTTTAAATTTAAGAGGTGTGTTCACCCCATGTTGAGGCAATTGAAAAAATTATGAAACTTATTTTGAACTGAGAATGATAAAAAATCAATTTTGAAACCAATGAAAGTCATTGATTTGTAAATATTATATGCTCCAACTCTCATTTGAATATGTAGAATAATCTATAAAATAATATAAGGGGTAGAACCACCAAAAGTGGCCCACTACATAGAAAAAGTGCAATCATAGATGTTAAGTGTCACTAGACTCTAACATGGCCCACTTGCAACATGAATGCAAATCACACTGCTATAAATGCATCTAGATTCTATTTGAAACTTTGTAACTTTAAAAAATTTAAATTTCCATGTAATAACTTGAAAATAAATGAATATCAAGCCCCTTATATTATATTGAGTTGATATTGAATGCCAATTAAACATATAATTTTTAAAACCTGTAACTTGTAATTATTTGTTTACATGCCCATGCATATGCATTAATTATATGTGAATCGATATTGAATTAATTTTAGAAATTAGAGAACATGCATGTCACATGCCTCCATAATCTAAAAATATTGAATCATATTGTAATATAAAAACTATGTAGTGTCATAAATCTAAAAATTTATTGCTTGTGAGGCTTGAATTATTAAGACAATCCCATTATGATGCCCCTATTGAGATGAGGAATGTAGATTATCAGTCACATCTCAAAATAAGGTATATATGAAAGATATAGTAATGTAGTATCACTTAGAATAATTGAATTGGATTTTATCATAGTGTTGAACATAACATTGAATTGAAAATGAAATCATGTTTTAGGTAGATATATAATTGAAGCACATAAACAACATGTGCATGATATATATCATGGAACCAAAGTAATAATAGAGAACAAAAGTAATACATGATATGAATCATGGAACCATATTAAAACTAAATGAATATAAAATTAATGTAACACAATGTCACACAATTTTCATTGAACATCACACATAATCCCCTAGGGTCATATACAAGGGACATGGGAATGTCGCATAAACACACAAGGCCAAGGGCCATACACAAATGATAGTATGATGCCATACAAGAAATAATATATATATATATATATATATATATATATATATATACACATGAGGCCAAGGGACACTCACAATAAGAAATCAAGTCCTAACATATCATATGGTAGAGTAAGAATTAAGAAAATGAAACTAGTCTACATCAACCATATGTACCATGTCATTGTTATAAAATATTATTTTTCAAGTAACACAATGTATATTATATGTAGTATATGTGATTAAAAAAAAATGTATGATATGTAGCTTAGCATGGTATAAAGGTTTTGGATAGATATAAAATCTTGAAATGTTCACGAAAAATGAAGAGATACCCCTAGTTTAGTAAGGTTGTTGGGTAATAAGGGAAGCATGTCATCAAAGAAGCATGTGATACTATTTCATGTAACATACTCAAATACCTCATGAAAATCATAGTGTATTGAAAACTAAAATATGATATCTACATAAATTATACTAAATAACATGTGTAAAGAAGTGAGATAAAAACATAATTAAAATGCTTAAAGGTCTTGATTTTGAATTTTTGAAAAAATTAATTTAATTTTTTTAAATATATGATGTTTTTTGAATTTTTGAAATATTTGAACTAAAACGATTTAAAAAGTGATAATAAACAAGAATTTGAGAAGACAATAAATGGGAGGGATTCCAACAATATACAACAAGGTGATAACACATATAATATAAAGAAAGAAGGCAATTAAGATGCACCCAATGTATGTGTAAAGGATTCAAAGTCATGTATCACAAATGTGGATAAGAATGTACATGCCCCCTCAATGGGTAATCATGTATGTGTGTTCATGTATAATATAGGAATAGTTATATGTGATCATGTATTTTTAAAGGAAGCCATGATATGTAATAGTAAGCAAATAGATAGCCATAAAGAATGAATATTGAAAGTAATATAAGATAGGTATTTTATATTTTTAAATTAGTTTGATAAATGTAATTGGGCAAGTAATCAAATTGAAAATAAATAGAAGGGATAAAATAATGTTTAGAATTTGTGATAGAATAAGTAACAATGGCATAAAATTAAATAATCTATGTAGAAAGGGAAAATATGCCACTATAAGCTCAAGGGGATGCCTTTGTATAGGATTTGTATCATTGAGATCACACCAATATTCTATGGAATTTAGATCATAATCATTAATGTAATCATTATCATAGGAAAGAACTAACTTCTTAGGTTTGCTTGAAATTGTGATATGTCATTTTGATCATCTTTTGTAACTGTATATGAAAAACAAATTGTACCATAGATTGGAGTTATCTTTTTAAAAAAAAAAATGGTTTTGAATATGTTCATCATTGTAAGGATCTTGCATGTCATGCTAGAAATAATAGTCATGTGTTATTGGATTAGCACTTGGAGGATATTAATTTGTGATTTGACTTTATATTTTTTATTTATACATAAAGTAGACATAATGTTTGATTCCTTATAAACCATAATCATATCATTAGAATTTATCTAAATAATTTTCTTAGGAAATTTATTCATGATAAAACTTTTCATAAAAGTGATTTCTTGCTTATCTTCAATTTGTTCTTGCAACTTGTATTTTGGTAATTATTTTTTTCAATATTGATTTTTCATCTTGTTATTTTTGTAATCTTAGTTTCTCTAATTTTTATTTTTGAATCTTTTTGTTTTTCTGAATTATCTTTTTGTATCCATATTTTATCTTTGTATTTTTTTCATTTTTTTAATAGATGTAATATAAGTGGGTTGCTCAATGGATTTATCTATTATAGGATCACCACTATCAATGATAATTTGCATTTTATTATTTAAATAAAAATAATTATTTTTATGATTCCCATGCATTATATGATATTTTAGTCACTAAAATTAAATATTTAATTCTAAAAAAATCACTTGTGACCATCCTGCATACACACTTTATGCTCAAATCCATGGCTTTAAGCCACAAGTCCTCTACTTATATGTAGATGACCATTATCCTTGAGAAAATTTAATATAAAATATAATTATTCCTCATTATAAATATCATAAGTTCATCTCTTTACTGATTCACACTTTTAGTTTAGTTTTATTTACTTCTTAGACAAGGTCACTCCTTTAGGACTATCATGCTCATCGATTGTATCTAAAACTATCAATTTCATCCTACCACAAAAAAATGACTAATTGATCAAATTTAAATTCACCTAATAGGTTATCCCACATGTTTTATAAGTCTTATTTTAGGAATTTCCTAGCATACCACTATGAAAAAATATTTTTGATTCATTTGTTTATTAAATGGAAAAAGGCTCCCATAATTGAAAAACACCAAAATTTATACTACACATTGAGAAGAAATCATCTACTATTCCCAAGTATAATTCCATATAACCTAAGTATCCTTGAGCTAAGTTTGAATATTCTTATAAGGTCATAATCCATTGTTTAAGTACTTAGTTACACCATGATTGCACCAACATATAACATTACACTATTATTTCACCACACCATCATATCATGGGAGAACTACATGAGTTTTATCCCTCTTTACAGTATTGGTATGTAATCAATTATCAACACAAAGGGTGTTAAGTTCAAGCATACTTTCAACCACTAACCCTTTTTTCTGTATCATATAACATTTGTATTTATTATCTATTAAGTTAAGGTTCCAAATGAAGAATAATATACACAATTGCTCTTGAATAGATCAAAAGCTTCCACATAAGAACACAAGACCTATAGGTAAAGGTGTAGTAGTTAGAATTAACACAAAGGGAAAAAACACTATTGAATTTCAACACACCCTATAGACACTAGCATAAGTATCCCTTATCTAAATAACATGGCCTTGTCCTAGGTAGTTCCAGATCCCTATTCCTGATTTATAGTTATCTCATAAATTCACACATTCAATTAGATAATTACAATTGTAGTCAATCATATTTGAGTGACAACTAAGCTATTTTTATTTGGTATTTCCCCATTTTAGCATTCATCATAAATAGTAAGTTCCAAATCATTCTTGTGTGATTTATTACTATATTTTATACATTCTAATTTTACTCTACAATTTATTTAAATTAGATTAGATTTATTCCCTAATCTAAATTTTCATAAAATAGATATTCACAATAGTATTTTAATATTTTTAGAGAAGGCATAGGAGGTAATGTAATCAACTTGTTTCAAACAATTTCTCTTATAAGCTCATTTGGACTCTTATAAGCCTTTTTTATACTTTTTGAAGCATTAATTATAGATATATGCTACTTGTGAGACACATGATATAGAGATGAAGATTTAAATACATTATCATATTCTAGATTCTTTATATATTTTTTTTAATTTTCAATTGATATGATCTTTGAACTAAATTATTTTAAAATTATATTATTAACTTTATCATATTTATGATTTGATCTTGAAGGGTTTTACAAGCACAAACCCTAGGTATTTTTCATTAAATATGCCTAGAAACACCATCAAGATAAGGTGTAGGGATAATATATTCCTTTGGGTTAGAATATTTATTGGATATATGGGTTTTAATTTTTTTATTAATTAGTAACATTGAAATAACTAACAAGAGATGCCTCATCATCATGTGGTAAATCTATGTTAATATTATAACTTTTTATTGAAAGAGTAACACCGTGTGAAGATAAACATGAGATGGATGTAGAATCAATATCATAAGATGTGTTATAAAAAAATTCATGGCTTGTAAGTTTAGCTTGTGATGTGCTAAGGTAAGAGGAAGCCAATTCATCCTCATTGGTTGACAAGGGTAAATAACTATGGCATATAGGCTCAATATCCAATATTCTTAAAGAATTAGATTTAGAAATTGATTCTTGATTTGAAATATATTTATTAATAAATTATTTTTTTAAATACTTTGATCTTACTTTGATAGCTTTACCTCTGATTGTTGCTTTATTTGAGGCTTAAATTTTGCTTTTGATCTAGATTATTAGTCAAGAAAAAAGGTGATTTTCTTATGATAATGAATGGACAAATCGCCATAATCAAAAACTTATTGAAGAATCATATATGGATGATTTTTATTTTTATGACATAGTAATGAATAAAAAATTTGTTTTTTATATAACTTGGAAGCATGAGTAGAGAACAAGAAAATTTTACTAGTCATGATATATACAATGAATTTAAATAGAATAAATGTAACATATAAAATACTTATTATTGTTTAATCTTAAAAATAAAGATGTTGGTAGTATCTAGGGTTAATAATATAGAAATGAGTAGACACAAAGGTGATAAAATAGATCTATAGCAAGCTAATTATTTTTGAAACTTAAATAGAACATATATTAAATTTATTATATTGAGATATACTAAAATAGAGAGTATATATATGTTGGATATTGTAATGAAAATGAAAACAATTACTTAGTTGATTATGATGCTAATATAAATTTAAATCTAGAGTAGACAGGAAGCAAACTTGAAGAGTATTTTGGAATAATCACCAAACTCTAGATTTATTGATTTTATAGCTTCAAAAATTTACATCAGCCTTGGATAGTTGTGCTGACACTAGTGTCTAAGTTGGATGCAGGTATATTGTATGAAATACCTATTGGAATAGGATACAACTACCTAAATACTTTTGGGTTTTTTATCACCTTCACTCGAGTGTATTCATATTTGGGTCATGGGCTATTGATCCTTGTCAGATAGTAAAAACCTTATTCTTCCTTCTCATAGTGGTTATGGTAAAAATGGGTTAATTTGCACATGGTGTTGAGCTACCCCAAATACCCCTTTGTCAATTAGAGTTGTTTACATATCCAACACTCTAAAGAGGGCCTCAAACTTATGTATTTTTTCATATGTGTTTGTCTATTTGTGAATCATGTAATATGTGAAAATAAATAACAATAGTGACCTAGCTTGTAACTTGGAAAATTAGGCTCTTAGAATGCTCCTTTAGTACTTTAGACCTATGTATGTGCCATTCCTATGACTAATATGAGAATAGGAGAAAATATGAAAGCTTTACTTTATTAAGTGATTGAGTGAATGATTTTGATAATTTGCCTTGGTATGTGATAGGTGATGAATGAGTGAGGGTTGATATTATATTCATACAATTCCCTTTGGATAAATGACTTGAATTAAATCATTTAGACCGACCATTAGAATATGTTACATTTAAAAATTAGATGACTTTAGGGCACTAGACACTTGCGTTGGAGTAGGAAACTTGTGTTGATTCAAGATCATTTAGGGTGTAAGGGAAATATTGAATCACCCAAATATAGGAAATAATATTTTATGTTTATTTGAATTTTTTTTGTAGGTTTCTTAGTTCAGTCAGAGCACAAGTTGAATTTTATAGTGGTTTAGCATTGTAAAAATATTTTAAAGGCTAAAAATAATAACTTACTATTTTTAGTAAGTTATTATTTGTATATGTATGAACATGAAATTTACAATTCATATGTCGTATATCACCTTAAAATATTTTTTATACAATAAATGATTCATCAATTAGACACCTAGTTCAAAATTTATGCCTCTCAGAAGTTGTGGACTCTAGGGGATGTTGATATTCTAAAAATTAAAAAGTAATAAAATGTGGCATGGATTTTAGGTGAAGGAAACTTACCCAAGTGAGGTGTGGTTATCCAAGATAGTATGATGATGAATTTTCAAGTAAACTTACTAATTTGTGTTACATTCTTATCCTTAAAGATAGGGAAGGCAACTAAAGAGGGAAAAAACAAGATCTAAATGAAATAAATTAGCAAGTAAATGAAGATGAAGACTAGTTGCCTTCTTATACTCATGTCACCTTTCCCAAATGAAGGAATCTTGATTTTTGGCACCAAAATTAGTTTTCTTATAAATTACTACACCTTTATTTCATTTAGATTGAATTTTCATATTTTTGGAGGAGATTTTTGAGATCTTTTGGTCATTGCAATGAGTTTTTAGACTTGGTAGCTAACCTTTATCAGTACAAGTTGTGGATTTAGCATGTAAGTTAATTTTATTTGTAGTAAAATGGCCCATGTTATTGTATCATTGTAATTTTATGATAATAAAATATGTTTGATATTTTTTCTTCATGTCTTTTTGTGAGAATATTATTTTTGTTGTGTGTGAATGTTGGATGGAGTAACTCTACACTAGGTGGTATCAGAGTAGTAGTTCTTATGTGTGTAGATATATCACCGACCATGAGGTAGTTTACACTGTAGACACCAAAATTGTGTCAACTCCCCTTGGTCCCTTACACACATTATTAATTTAAAATAAAATACTTATTTTGAATTAATGACATCACCCTAGGACACCTCGCCTTGGACACCTCACCCCTAAGACCATTTCCTACCCTATGACTCATCCCAAGACTAAGTCATCCAAATCATAACCACCTAAGACCCATTCCAACCTCTTAACCAATACTCATGCATAATAACCCCATCATTTGACCATTCTCCAATAGAAAATACACTCGACGCATGGAGAAACGGGCAAAGGACTAAAAATAGCCCTTTTACCCATTCTCTAGCCACCGACGTCAATCAACCATTAGCCGATGCTGGCAAGATCACCAACATTGATTTAATTAAACTGAATTATAATACTAAGTTACGAGCTACCTAATCACAAAATCATGAATCCCAAATCTGAAATCTCTATCTCTCTCACTCGTTCTCTCTCTGGGACTCTAAGACATCGATGGCACTTTGACTAATGCTCAGCTGGATATAGACTCTACACAAGTGACTCCAGATTGGATCAAAATATTGCACAAGGACTTCGACATTAGCAACAATAGGGATAAGCATTCTAACACCCTTGGTTCTTCATTAACAGAGCTAAGTATTCTTTTGCCTCTCATTTCAGTATTTAGAATAACATTAGTAATTAGTTTCTATTTACAATTTTTGAATACTATCAACCAGACCCGACCTCTTCCGTAGAAAGGCTGAAAAGCCTTCCTGCTATCCTTATCCTCTTTTCATACCTACCCTTTACCTTTGTCCCCTCTCAGACCCTATTCATTGTCTTGCAACCCTGCACAGACCCTTAGACACCTTCTAGACTCCTTTGTCAACCACATACCATACCTTGAAACCTGTCCAAGGTCCATTTCCCCTACCGACATTGGTAACATAACCGACATCGGCATATTAACCAACTGATGCCGGTAGAACTATCGACATCGGTGACTGTGTAGACCAGAAAACCAATCTGGATAGCCTAAGACCAGACACAACTTTTAACCAGTCGACTGTGTTAGATTGACAGCAGAATATAGGTACATATTATCTCTATTTCTCTTATTTAGTCTTTCACCTTTTCTATCTATTACAACATTATTTTTATCAAAAAGTGGACTGTCATCCCCCAAGGAAGTTTCTACACTTTCGGGACCGAGCATATTGCTTGGCAGTCCACCATATCTATCTCTAACATTCTCTTTGTTTGAGTCTCTTTCTTATCTATAGGTGTCATCCTCCACAGCAAAAGAGGAGCTCCTACAACATCTGGATACAATGCACAACTTAATCTAGGTATCATCTAACCCCTAACCCTTAATCCTTAGTTTCTTTCTTCTTCTGAATATAATACACAAAAAATGAGTAGAAACATTCTGGCACGCCCGATGGGACCCTGGAATTTTCCTTGGGTTAATTTCTTCTAAAAAGCAAACTTTCATATAGTTGCATTAGGGAAAAATTTATCTTCTTACTTCCTCTCCTTCTATCTTTTTATTTTGAAAAGAAATCATAAGCACAAGTTAAAAAGAACTTCTTTCTTTTCCTTCTTGTTCTTTTTTTCCTACATCTAAGAGTAGTGAAAATTCATACTCTTAACCTTTTCCTCACTTGTTTGCATCTGAACAAAACATTTCAATATGGGTTAAAAACACTATTGCATTTCATTCATTCTTGAATGCATACTTAGCCCTCTCACTTAGTAATTAAATAGCATTATGAATAAATCATAGTGCACATATCTTACACAACCAGACCACAAGCACATCAAATTAAATATTTTAACATACTTGAGACAAGGCCCGACTAGGATTTCATCACCTAGCAGATACCTTACCCTTCCTGGCGATCCTACTTGAACTTCACAACCAAGAGGAGGACTCACTCTGTCCTCTGGCAGAGTATAAACTATAGGTGAAGTATATATTGGCTAAGCGGCCCAGCTCGGCTCTAGGTTTGTGAAGTGAAGGGAGTAAGCCCCCAGCACCAGGCCACGTACGAAACCTAATACAGATTTTTGAGCACCAAAACATAACCAGAAACCAACTTTAGACTTCCTCTTCAGGACCCGTTCTAAAAGCCCAACTTCCAACATATTCCTCTACGACATAAGCCACCACGACTCTAAAAAATTTATTCTTAGGAATTTAACGTTTATAGGTTGCTTTTTGTCATCTATTTTGTTGTTCTTATCTGGTTTTTTGAGTTGGTAAGGTCACATCATTTTGAGTCCAAAAACACCTCAGAATTTCTCCTTTTTTCCAAAAACTTTCAATTTTTTGAGTTTCTAGAAACACAAACACCGACATTGGTTTTTCCACCAACGTCAGCAACTTATCTTCACCGACATCGGCAACTATCTTCATCGACATCGGTCATACCACCGACGTCAGTCACTATCAAAAAATTTCTTTCCAAAATAGCAACTTTAAAACCCAACTTTTTTGTTGTTAAACACACATTTTGGGTTTTTTGAAACTAAAATAGATATTTTTTAGAACCTGAACACATTTCATCTTGGATGGCTTTGACACATAGTCAAGCCAAAAATCTTATTGACTATGCAAGGCAACAACCACTTCCACCTTCGCCCTTCATACCAAGTCCCCTAATGGAGTATACTTCAAATATTGAGCGTACTCCTATCCAACCAACCCCCAATCAACTTCCAATTATTCCCAAAGGGGATCAAAATTTTGAGAGATTCCTTGACCACAACATCAAGGCTCTCCAACACTATCTCGTGAGAAGCCAAACACAAGATCCCTTAGGTAACCCTTTTTATGGGATGCCAACTAACTTGGATAAAGTGACAATGACAACATCTGCTACCTAGACCATTGCCTCAACCATTCAATCCACTACGTCAACTAATAACCCAACCATGGCCAATACTCAAGATTTGGCCTCTCCTTCCATTTTTGGACCTACCTCCATCGGGTTTTCTTACCCCCTCAACCAAAAACAATTCAACCAAGTTCTACACATTTTCAGAACTTAGTTGTCTCTACTCCGCCCACTCTTGCACCCATAAATACAAGAGTGACTACGTACCCTTTAACTAGTGTCGCCACTATTTAACCATCTTTGGTGGCATCCAGTCAATTTGTGCCCTCTAGCTTCATGGCACAAGTCCCCTTGACCTCAACATCAATCCCCATGATGAACTACCAATATGTTGCACCTATACAAACACAACCTAGTACATCATACGCCCCTCCTAACACCTTCCAGGTACCTTACAACCTAGGGGGTGCTCCTCCTGCCAATCCACCAGCCGATCTAATCAAGATGCTGATGGATAAGATGTCTAACCTTGAGACATCCATTTTCAGTTCAAGTAATGTTCTTTTATATGAACAAATCTGTAATGAACCCATCCACCCTTCGGTGCCTATTATACCATATCCTAGTCAGTGGGAACTCCCTAAATTTACTCATTTTCAGAGTAAAGAGGACCCACAACAACATCTATGAGCATTTAGACACGCTTGTTACCTTATAGCACACGATGATGCATTATTACTTCACATGTTTCCCATGTCACTTTTCGGCACCACCCTTGATTGGTATAGCTCTATTACCAGTCATTCTCTTTTTACCTTCACTCAACTTACCCAATTATTCCTTAACCATTTCTCAATTAATATCACCAAAAAGGTCTCCATCACAGACCTATATTCTATTAAATAATTTGACGATGAGTCAATAGCTGACTTCGTTGCTCGTTGGAGAGGTTTGATCAACCAACTCTCCTTTTCATTACCTCAACCTGAGCTCATCAAGCTCTTTTCACTAGCATGTGCCAAGCACATCTCATCCACTCTGTGGGTTCAAACATTCTACACATTTGACGAAGCTTTCACCATGGCCAGGAAGCTTGAACTCCATGTTGTTGAAGAGGATAGAGTCAAATTGCATAGTAAAAATACCAATGCAAAAGCCAATGACCCTTCTTCTTCTAGACCTTCTTCTTCCCACTCCAAGTCCAAGGGGTCAGCAAATGTTTTGGTCGTTAGATCATCATCTACCACAACTAACCAAACTGAGCCCTCCACATCACAATACATCACACGACAATTCCAACAATGATACATACAGCATCAATACACTCCAATAGGAGAATCATACACTTCTGTGTTGGATAAACTAGTCAAGCAGGGGGTCCTCAATCTCCCTCAAATCTGACCACCCCAATTTGACCCCTCAAAAGCCATCCCTACATGGTATAGGGAAAATGACTTTTGCAACTATCATCATGTCAAAGGTCATGACATAGACAATTTTAAAACCTTCAAAAACATTATAAAGGACATGTTGGACAAAGGGGACCTTGTTTTGGATAACCCAAATGTGTTGGCTAGCCAAAATATTGATGTCTTTAGACAACCATTCCCTAATCATCCCCCTAGTCAAAACAATGTTCAGACCATGGCTGATGACCTTCAAGAGTGTAATATACACACGATTGACATAGTTTCTCCTTTCATCCCTGACCAACCTCTCCCACAGTCTAAAGAGGTTAGTCAGCCTATCTCTCCACATAGGTAGAAGGGCCTTCTTCTCCTATTTGTCCACCACAGGTAGAATAACCTTCTTCTCCTATTTGTCCACCATAGGTAGAAGAGCCTTCTTCTACTATTTGTCCTCCACCAATGGAGAATAGTCCTCCATCAACCCCCCTTTCACACCAAGCAAAGTCTACTTTGACCTCTCCCATATTGGAGGATGCCTTGACGGTACCAACACTGGTGGCCTCACCCTCATCCTTCTTATCATCAATGGGGGATCATACCTTCCCCGCTACTTGACCACATGTGGAAGCCATGAACATCCCTACACTCTATCCAACTAAAGAGCCACAATCTCTAATCCCTTCTCCGCCAAGAGAGGAACTCACCACCTCACCTACTTCGGTCGAAAAAGATCCAGTGAGGGTAGATTTGAACCTCACCCCACATAATAGTAGTCCTCACACCATGCAAAAGAAGGTTGCTAAATCATGTCGGAGAACTCCTCCCCCACCATCACCATTGCCCTCTATTTTGGGCCCACATCCATCCACCTTAATAGGAGTGCTTCCTACTCCAACACCTTACAAAAACAAATCACCTCTATTACTCCCTTTACCTGGTGAAAACAAATTTCCTCCAAAACATCCAACACCTCTCACCACAAAAGTGTCATCTATACATGTGGTCACACCACCAAACAAAAAGATGGTACGAAAAACTCCCCCTACAACTCTTAAACATAAGTTGTCTCCTCCTACAACTCTTAAATAGAAGTTGTCAACCCCTATTGCAACAAAATTCATAGACTCATTAGTGGGTTCCTATGTTTTGCTATTATGCCAATTATTGCAGTCTTCTCACATCAGTCTCTCACCTCTTGAACCATTCCAACCTCTTGGACCAAAACCATCTTGGTTTAATGACACTCAAATTTGTGTGTATCATCACACACTTGGACATGATACTGAGCGTTGTTGCACTCTTAAAGCTTTCATTTGCAAACACTTGAAAAAGGACACCCTTTTCATTAAGGATCCTCTTGACCACCCTTTCAACAAACCATCGACACCATCCCCTGCCTCTCAAACATCCTCACCTAAATCGAGATCTCAACACAAGACTATGGTCCCTCTACCACCTTCGTCCCCTTTGTTTGAAATCAAAACTATAAATGTGGCCACCAGGTCACAAACCATGAAGGATAAAGGAAAAGAGAAAGTTTCTCTCCCTTGGACATATCCGTTCATCAAGTTTTCTCAACCACCAAAACCCAAGACTTCAATCTTGGGCACATCTCGACCAACATCCTCGAACCCAATTTGCGACTCCAAAGTGAAACAACTTCACCAAATCTCTATGAAGATGTCCTTATATGACCTCATTCAAAGTCTCCACAACATCACCAAACTTTAATCAAAGCTTTACAGATAGTGGAGGTCCAACCTGAAGACCCCCAACCACTGGCTACTTTTGTCAAATCATTACCCACTATCGTCTCCATCACTGTCCATCATTCTGAGATTCCTGCCTCCAACTTGGAAGATCAAGATCTCACTCTCTATAACTAAGCCTATTAGGCAAAAGCTTTGCAGGATTCATCTCTGCATTACACTCCTTGTCAAAGAGGAGCTTCAATGTCTTCTCTCCATCTCATTTATCCAACCCATTGATTATCCACAATGGGTGCCGAACCTTGTCCCTGTCACAAGCGACTGGGGGAATTCAACTTTATACTAACTATCATGACCTCAACCAAACATCGACTAAACATCAACCAACCAAGCATCGACCAACATGTGACCAATATGAAAAGAATCCAACGGGGCAAGTTTGCTCCTAATTGGCTCAGACCTTACATAATAACGCATGGATCAGGCACTTATCGTCTGTCTTCTCTCAAAGGCTAGCTAAAACCTGAGCCCCTTAATTCCTTGCATCTATGACCATTCTACTGTTAATCAAGTAATCATTCACTTGACATTTAATTTGAGCTCATCCCTTGATTAACCCCCATCATTTCCATTCCTATTCCTTTCAACCCTCTTTCCTACAAACATTAGTCAACCCTTTTGCAAGCATGAATGCTTTGTCCTAATAAAAGGGAAACCCTTAAACCTCTATAGACCAGTCCATGACTAAAAGTCTAGTCAACAAATAACACATAAAATGGGGATACCTAACTAAGGTCATAAACTATAAATGTAGACTGCTCCCTCGAAGGACAGTTGCATAATTACTATAATTACTAGACTGCTCCCTTAAAGGATAGCTAGACATTTAACCATACAAAGCAGAATATAGACCACTCCCTCGAAGGATGGCTATGACCAAATTTTGCTACATACATCACATGACCATAAAACAAAACAACATCCCTAATTAGACTTATCGCATTGATCAGTCTGCCATAAAAATTTATTAAAAAAAAAAAATTGACTGACAAACTATTAAGTCATGGACTTGTCTATAGTCATTCTCAGGGTTACCTATAAAAGGGGCAAAGTTATCCCTACTAAAAAATGGTTACCCTATCCTTACATATCACATAATCAAACCCATTACCCCAACATACTCAAGGGATTTTGAGCTCACTCAATGTCAAGTGATTTGACTACTTCTTTAACACAAACCAATGGTCAACGACGTAATGCATGAATGGGGCTTTTGTTTACAAAAACCCTATCTATGCTATCATTATGGTCCTTGTCAATGAAAGAGAAACACGCCTTTTGCTTCTTACATACCCTTGTCACATACCACCAAACCCAACATTTTTGTAACCACTAACATGACATCATGATAACCCATTCACACTAGTTTCTATGGAAACCAATACACATGGAAACTATCGACCAAACACAATTTATGTTAAGCATACACCATCACCAATATGGAACTTGCTGAAGCATAAATATACTCATTTCATTTTTAGCATACACCATCACTAATATGGAAAATTGCTAGGGATGAAAAATTATATCACCAATGTTACAGAATACACCATCACATGATATGGAAAATGCTGTAACATCATCATACATTCATCATTTCAAGCGAGTACCATTACACATATGGGAAATGCTAACAACACTAACCTGAACAAACCAACTATTAACCACTTTAACTCTTCTTCCCTTTTGGGGAGAACTACATTGGCCTGAGGCCCTTCAAACAGGGGCTATGTAGGCAGCACTCAGATGACATGAAGTCTTCTAGGGTTAGCTTGACCATTCGCCCATTCATCTCCCTAAAGACATCAGCCATTCATTCATTCTTCTACTTGATGGACAAACCATATAACCTTTGACCATGACTTAACCTAGTCACAACCTAGTCCATAACCTACCCTTTTCCTCCCTTTTGGGGAGAACTGCATTGGCCTAAGGCCCTTCTAACAGGGGCTATGTAGGTAGCACTCAGATGACATAGAGTCTTCTGGGGTTAGCTCGGCCATTTGCCCATTCGTCTCTCTAAAGACATCGGCCATTCATTCATTCATCTACTTGATGGACAAACCATATAACCTTTGACAATGACTTAACCTAGTCATAACCCAGTCCATAACCTACCCTTTTCTTTCCTTTTGGGGATAACTACATTGGCTTGAGGCCCTTAAAACAGGGGCTATGTAGGCAGCACTCAGTTGACACAGAGTCTTGTCATTCATTAGTTTATTTACCTAATGGACCAACCATATTACCCTTAACCATGACTTAACTATAGAAGTCACCTTTGACTTCTCATGGGGCACATTAGAGATCACCTACATCTCCCATACCACAACACACAACACTTGAGATCACTTATATATGAACCTGATCTCAACCAATGACCTTGGAGATCTCGACTATCTCCTTAGACCACAACCACTTTCGAGATGACTTTGCCTTAGTTGTTTTGATTGCACATATGCTACCTCATGAATAGTTAGCAAAATTGTACGCACCTCACATTATGACCCTCATAAGTATCAGATCATGCCCAAGTTGATCCCCACTACTTGTGACATTTTTGTGTTTTTTGGGAGCACTTCCTAAGCCCAAGATACTTGGAACACAGTGACCATTAGAGCTACAGTTATGATCATTTAACCCAATCAGCTATGACTAAATGATGGGGCCTGGTTACTTTGATTCTAGCACTCCTCAACCTTGACCGTGACAATTTGACCTATCTATCACATGAAGTGGTATATGTGCAATCTCAACTATTTCAGTGTTCACACTCAAACTTCACCATACCCATCGACTGCCTATCAAATCGGTAATCGATTTTAGGTTCCCTTCCCTCGACTCCCGCTTTGAGGGGGAACACCTTATCCCATACCTGGGGAAACCTACACCTCATTCCATACCTAGGGTAACCTACATCTTATCCCATACCTGGGGCAACTTACTCCTATTTTTTTCTTGCAGTTCGTCAGAACAACCAACAAGACAAAAAGGGGCAAATGTAGACACCAAAATTGTGTCAACTCCCCTTGGTCCCTTACACACATTATTAATTTAAAATAAAATACTTATTTTGAATTAATGACATCACCCTAAGACACCTCACCTTAGACACCTCACCCCTAAGACCATTTTCTACCCTATGACTCACCCCAAGACTAAGTCATCCAAATCATAACCACCTAAGACCCATTCCAACCTAATAACCAACACTCGTGCATAATAACCCCATCATTTGATTGTTTTCTAATGGCAAATACACTCAACACATGGATAAATGGGCAAAGGGCTAAAAATATCCCTTTTACCCATTCTCTAGCCACTGACGTCGATCAACTATCGGTCGACGCCAATGGGATCATCGATGTCAATTTACTTAAACCGAATTCTAATGCTGAGTTATAGGTTGCCTAATCACAAAATCATGAATCCTAAATCTAGATTCTCTATCTCTCTTGCTCACTCTCTCTCTAGGACTCTGAGACATCGATGGCACTTCGACTAACGCTCACCTAGCTACAAACTCTTCACAAGTGACTCTAGATTGGATCAAAATATTACACAGGGACTTTGACATCAGCGGCAATAGGGATAAGTGTTCTAACACCCTTGGTTCTTCATTAACAGAGCTAAGTATTCTCTGCCTCTCATTTTAGTATTTAGAATAACATTAGTAATTAGTTTCTATTTACTATTTCTAAATACTATCAACCAGACCCAACCTCTTTCGTAGAAAGGTTGAAAAGACTTCATGTTATCCTTATCCTCTTTTCATACCTACCCTTTACCTTTATCCCCTCTCAGACCTTATTCATTGTCTTACAACCCTGCATAGACCCTTAGACACCTTCCAGACTCCTCTATCGACCATAGACCATAACCTAAAACCCATCCAAAGTCCATTTCCCCTACTGACATTGGTAACATCACTGACGTCGGCATATTGACCAACTGATGCCGGCAAAACTATCGATGTCAGTGACTGTGCAGACTAGAAAACCAATCTGGATAGCCTAAGACCAGACACAACTTCTAATCAGCTGACTGTGTCAGACTGACAGTAGAATATAGGCATGCATTATCTCTATTTCTCTTGTTTAGTCTTTCACCTTTTCTATCTATTACAACATTCTTTTTATCAAAAAGTGGACTGTCATCCCCCAAGGAAGTTTCTACACTTTTGAGACCGAGCATATTACTTGGCAGTCCACCATATCTATCTCTAACATCTCTTTGTTTGAGTCTCTTTCTTATCTACAGGTGTCATCCTCCACAACCAAAGAGGAGCTCCTACAACATCTAGATACGGTGCACAACTTAATCCGGGTATCATCTAACCCTTGACCCTTAATCCTTAGTTTCTTTCTTCTTCTGAATATAATACACAAAAAATGAGTAGAAACATACACCAAGACCTGAGGTTTATGATTTTATATAGAGATAAATATTCCTCCATGAAAGAATTGTGGTGGTTTTGGGAGAAATATTATGATTGAAGAGATTTTTAAAGCCCTGCAAAGACAAATCAATGCATTGCAAGAAGAGTTATGGAGAGGATTTGAGCCAACAAGGAGAGAGGAAAGTGAAGATGAATTATAAGAATAATAATATCATTTTTAATAAGAACAATATGATGTATGATATCATAATAAATTTATATTATTGAGGTCCATTTCCAAGATTGAAGAAATTCCAAAGATTGAAATTTATACATATTCTAGAAATCTTAACCCAAAAGAGTTGATTGATTGGATCAATGAGATGGAGGAGTACTTTGAATATGAAGATGTGGAAGACCCTAAAATAATTAAATTTGTAAAGACCAAACTAAAAGGCCATGCCAATTTTTGGTAAAAATAAGTATAGTTAGAGAGAAATTAGAGAGGAAAAGAGAAGATCACGAAATGGGATAGAATGGTAGAAAAATTGAAGAGGTAGTTTATTCCTATAGATTATGAGTTGGAGTTGTTAAATACTTTACAAGGTTTGAAATAATCTAAAATGATTTTTAAGGAGTATATGGAATATTTTTATTATAATAGGCCATTTAGAGGTTAACATAAATAAGGTAGCTCGTTACATTAAAGGGTTGAAACCAATCATTTAAGAGAAGTTGAGTTTGGTCAGAATGACTACCATAGAAGATGCATACTAGTTTTCCATGAAGGTAGAGGAGAAGATGAATAAAAGATTTGAAATAAAATAAAGAGGAAGTGGTCATAGTGGAAATATTGGTAGAAGATCCTATGGAGGGTGAAATGAAAATCAAAAGAAGAATGAAGAAGTAATCACCATCTAGAATAAAAGAGGAGGTAATACCTACCACCTATGATACTAAAATAATGGTGAATAAATTGAAAGAGGAATACCTAGATTAGGACCTAGAATAGTAGGCTTTGGAGTAACATATTTATAATGTGGAGAAGAAGGACATCAAACTTATGAGTATCCTCAACATCAAGGAAGGACAAATAGAAGACATGAAGATAATGCATGAGTTACACATTGTAGATGAAGATGCTTATTCTGAACATTATAAAGATACTAAAAGATGGGAATCCCTTGTCATAATGAGAGTGTTTTTGAATGAAGACATAGAACTAGTCCAGAGGAAGAGTTTATTCTGAACAAGATGTAAATCTAGAGGTAAATATATTTAAATTATTATTGACAGTGGTAATACTGATAACCTAGTTTCATAGGAGATGCTTAACAAGTTAAAATTAGAGAGGAGAAATCATATGGTTTTAGAAGGACCATAAAATTTGGTTAATGAGTAATATTTAATCAAGTTCAATATTAGAGACTACCATGATGAGGTACTATGTGACATCATCTCAATAAATGCATGTCATTTTATATTGGGGAGGTCATGGTAGTGTGATAGGTGTGATTTCCATGATGTCCATGCAAACACCTATTCCCTAATAAAATATAGAGTTCATCACAAATTGAAATCCTTGAAGGAGGTAGAAGATAAGGTATGTAGTAATGCTCAAATTTGTTTGGTTAGTGACAATAATTTTTTGGATGTTATGAGACATGAGTATATGTGTTTTGCATTGATCCCTAATATCAACAAGAAGGAATGTGGAGATGTAATAGTAGAAGTCAAATATATATTAGAATATTTTAAATATATTGTATATGGTAATGTACCAAAATATTTACCACTAGTGAAGAAGATAAGTCATCAAATGGATTTGATACTAGGAGTTAGTTTACCAAATAAGTCATCCCACAGAATAACTACTACAAAGAATGAGGATTTGAATAGACAAGATCAAGATTTATTGAATAAATGACTAATAAGGGAGAGCTTAAGTCCATGTGTAGTACCTACAGCACTAGTACCAAATAAATATGGAGAGTGGAGGATGTGTATAGACTCGAGAGCCATCGATAAGATCATGATAAAGTATTGATTTCCATTACTGAGAATGGATGACATAATGAATTTATTGAGTGGATCCAAGTACTTCACAAAGATAGATTTGAAGAGTAGATATCACCAAATCTATATCTAAGAAAGAGATGAGTAGAAAATAACCTTGAATAAAAAGGAAGGTCTATATGAGTGGTTAGTCATGCCATTTGGGCTAACCAATGCATTGAACATATTTACGTGGCTCATGAATGAGGTATTGAAATAATTTTTAGTAAAGTTTTTTATTGTTTATTTAGATGACATTTTGATATTTAGTAAGACTTGGAAAGAAAATTTAATGCATATCATGATAATTTTTGAGAATTTGAGGGAGGAAATGTTATTGATTAATCTAAAGAAATGTAGCTTTGAAAAGAAGGAATTGGTATACCTAGGATTTGTTGTCTCAGTTGAGGGTATTAAGATGGATCTAGAAAAAGTAATGGCTATCATTGAATGGCCTAAACCAAGGAGTGCTACAAAGGTAATATATTTTCATCATTTGGAAAGTTTTTATAGGAAGTTTATCAAGAAATTATGTAGTATTTATGCATCCCTAACTAAAATAATGAGAGGGGATAGAAAGGAACTTAAGTGGAATATAAGAGAAAATAAATATTTTGCTATGTTGAATAAAAAAGTCATTGAGCAACAAATTTTAGCACTTCTATATTTCAACAAGGTACACCAGGTAGATAGTGATGCTAGTGGTAGTGTTATGGGCATTGTATTAAGCTAGGAAAGTAAGCCCATTACCTATTTTAGTGAGAATATTAATGATGCCAAGAAAAAATATTATTTTTGTGATTAGGAATTTTATTCTATAATTAAATATTTGAATAAATGGAGACATTATTTATTACCAAAGGATTTTTTTATATACTAATCATTAGGCTTTACAATATCTTAATAGCTAAGAAAAGTTGAATCAAAGGCACTTAAAATGGGTTGAGTTTTTATAGAGTTATAATTTTGTTTTGAAGAACATGAGTGGGAGGTCAAATAGATTTGTATATGCCTTAAGAAGAAGGCAAAATTTGTTGACATAGATGAATATAGATGTTGTTGGGTTTAATTAACTCAAAAATGTGTATCTTAAATATCTAGACTTTGTAGAGGCTTGGAAATTTTGTTTGGAACATATTACTTTGGATAGGATGATGGTTGGATTTCATGATCCAATATAGTATTTTGTTTAAGGGAAACTAATTGTGTATTTTGAGGAGTTCTATGAGAGAGAACCTAATTAAGAAGAAGCATAGCAAAGGATTGGTAGGACACTTTAGTTATGATAAATCCATTGCTCTTGTTAGTGAGAATTACTACTAGCCAAAGTTGAACCAAGATGTGAATTAATTTTTGAAAAGTTGTAGAGAATGCCGAATGGCCAAAGGAGTAAGTCTGAATATTGGACTCTATCACCCATTACCTATACCAAAGAGACTGTGGAAAGATATCAGTATGGTCTTTGTTCTTGGTTTACCAAGGACACAAATAGGACATAATTTACTATTTTTGGTGGTTGACAAATTTTAAAATATGGCACATTTCATTCCATTTCAGAAGACTCATGATGATGTTCACATTGTAGAATTGTTTTTCAAAGAGGTGATAAAACTACATGAT
Source organism: Torreya grandis (assembly GCA_037957365.1). Taxonomy (NCBI): domain Eukaryota; kingdom Viridiplantae; phylum Streptophyta; class Pinopsida; order Cupressales; family Taxaceae; genus Torreya; species Torreya grandis. Next base: position 1,214,766 of record JARHVA010004009.1, read on the forward strand.
CTACTAAAGAGTATAGTTTCAAACTAAGATACCAAATAAGACTACAAGGTCTACTAGAGAGTATAGTTTCAAACTAAGATACCAAATTTGTTGGGTATTTATGGAGGGCCTTATGGAAGAAACTTAAGATTGATTTAAATTTTAGTTATTTACACCATCCATAGAATGATGGACAAATAGGATTGGTGATAGGAGTTTGGGAAACCTATTAAGGTGCTTAGTAGGACATAAGCCCAAGGGATGGGATTTGATTTTACCAAAGGAAGAATTTTTATACAATAATTATATCAATATGAGTACTAGTAAATCCCCATTCTATATTGTATATGGGAGTATTCCAAGTAATGCTTCTAAGATGAGGAAGTTGCACAAAAGAGAATAGAGTAGTACTAATGCTGAGTAATTTGTAGAAAACTTGTAGAACTTGAATGAAGAGGTAAGAAGGCATATTAATAAGATGAATACTTAGTATAAGGTAAAGGTAGACCGTAATAAAAAATTTAAGGAATTAAAGGTTGGAGATGAAGTTATGGTTCACCTAAGGGAAAAAATATTTCCTACTGGAACATATAACAAGTTAAAAATAAAGAGTTATGGACCATGCAAGATTCTAAAGAGACATGATTCAGTAAATGCTTATGAAGTGGAATTACCAGATTGATTTAAAATTTCACCTATGTTTAACATTGATAATTTAATAAAATATCATGAAGGAAATAGTGAGGTTGGACCAATATAAGAATTATGGAAAATTTTGGCAACTACTCTAGAGAAGGAAGAGATGTAATAAATTCTAGATATCCATGTGGGCAGAAGCACAAGAAATAGGTAGCATGAAGAATGCCTGGTTAAGTGGAAATAAATACCTATTGAATATTCATCATGGATTTCTAAGGTAGATGTTGATCATCTTAGTTTTTTGTAAACACCTGAGATGTGAATAGGTCACCTCTCAAATTACCCCAGGTGTCTAATACAGGAGCATCTAGGGTGTAAGGTCAATCTTGCATCACCCAAATATAATAAATACTATTTTATGTTACTTTGAATTTTTTTTTTTAGGTTTCTTAGTTCAATTGGATCACATGTTTAAGTTTTTAGTGGTTTAGGACTATCAAAATCTTCTGAAGGCTAAAAATAATAACCTATTATTTTTAGCAAGTTGGTATTTGTTCATGTATGGATATGAAATTTACACATAATATGTCTTAGATCACCTCACAATCTTTATGATGTAATAAATGATTCATTAATTGAATGCATTGTTTAAAAATTATGCCTCTCAAAATTTGTGGACTCTAGGGGATGTTATTATTCCAAAAATTAAAAATTAATCAAGTGTGGCATGGATTTTAGGTAAAGGAAACTTACCAAAGTAGGGTGTGGTTATCCAAGAGAGGATGATGATGAATTTTTAAGTAAAATTAATAATTTTTGTTTATTTCTTATCCTCAAGTTTGTAAAAATAAACTAAAGAGGTAAAAATCAATTTCTAAATGAAAAACATAGCAAGTGGATGAAGATGAAGACTATTTACCTTTATCTACTCATGTCACCTTTCCTAAATGAGAGAATATTTATTTTTGGCACCACACGTAGGTCTATTATATATTACTAAACCTTGATGTCATTTTAATTTAATTTAAATATTTTTGGAGATTTTTTGGCCATTAAAATGAGTTCTTGGACTTGGTAGTTAAACTTTATCAGTACAGGTTGTAGCTCCAGCTTGCAGGTTAATCTTCTTTGTAGTAAAACAATCCATTTTATTGTAGAATTTTAATTTTTTTATAATAAATATGTTTGATTTATTTATTCACATTTTTATTTGAGAATATATGTTGTGTTATGATTGAATGATGGGTGGAGTAGCTCTGAACCATGTGTTAATGCAAGTGCCTATCTAGGATGTAAGTGTCTAGGGATCAGGAAAATAGGTACATGCTTAAAACTTGTAGAGGTGTAAGATAAGTAATTTTTAATCTTTCTAGGAAAAATAAAAGGCTTGGGTCATCAATATAAGACCAGTTAGACTAAGACATAGGCCAAGGGGAATAAGAGATAATAGATATAAGAATTATAAATGCAAAAAAGGTTCAGAACTAAGAAGAACAACCAAGGTCTGAGTTTTCCAAGTGTAAAAGAGTAAGGTGCTATATAATTTATAAATAGTGTCTATATTTTTCCCTCCTTTAATCTCATAATTAAATTCCTACTTTAAAATAAAAGAATGTGTCCCTAATTGTGTATAACACACCTTGTCTTTGTTTGAATCCAAATTGAGTGATTTATTGGTGATTGATATGCAACCAAGAACATGTTATAGTATATAATCAATGCATTTAATCTAAAATGGAATTTATTGAAATGATAAAAATTGAAAGAGAGTAAGGTTTATAAATACATTTGTGTATTGATGTAACTACCTTTCTTATTAGCAACTTGATTTGAAATATTATCACTTTGAATCACTAAAACTAATATTAACACAAGAATAATTATGGAAAGTACATATATATAAGGAGATATATATATATATATATATATATATATATATATATATATATATATATATATATATAGAGAGAGAGAGAGAGAGAGAGAGAAGTATAGGAGGGATCTTTCTCTAAACATAGGATAAAAGATGAATGGTGACCTAGCAATTGAGACTATCTCAACCATACAACCTAATCATACTTATAACCTGGTGAGTGTTAGTGAACCAAATCACCTCACACTATCAAATTGGTGATGGTAGATGATACAATAAAATACAAGGTAAAACCTTAGCAAGATTTAGTGATTTAATCATCTCAACCATACCAAAAAGTGAAACAACTACTACAGTAGATTGGCTCAATATAGTTCATAAAAGTCCAATCCAATGGGTGGTGATAGTCTTTAAGAGTGTTTACAATCTAAAAATGATTTATATTTTCAAATATTATGTGCACATTGTATAGCATATGCATCTTAGATATGTCTCATTCTAAAACTTTATACAAAAATGGTACCAATGTACATAAATCTACCACAAATGTGTATCTAAATCATATAACTATGTTTTGATCAATTTAGAAATTTGAACAAGTGCAGTGAACATGCTTCCCAAGCATTCCCACACTTTATATTGATAAATATGAAAATTAATATAGGTTATAATATAACATGTTTATAAAACATACCCCCTCTATAATCTGGGTATGTTGAATATTGAATAAGTATGGAGAACATGTTTCCAAAACATGTCCCTATTGTATATCTAAAACTATGAATGTGTGAAAGCCATGTGTCTATGACATGCCCCCAATAAATATTAAACTATAATGTGTATGGAATCCATGCCTCTATGAAATTCCCCCACTAATATTCCCCCTTTAATGTGAGTAAATAATATAAATTGGTAGTTAACTCACCTCAAAAGGATAAGATAACCATATAATTGTGAATGAACCTTGTAGCATATACAAGAACATGTCTAGGTAACTGTATCATTGTAGCTCATATAATGTGATCACATTGAGGCCTAGGATACATGATAAATATCATGATAATGTATAAATAGTAACAATATAATATCAACAAGAAAATCAAGCACACACATAAGAGCACTAAAAAATAAGTCAAAAGGTAATGGTCTAAGGAGACCGAAAATAAGGGCCATGTTCAAAATCAAATGGACATGACTTAATAATATGTCCATAAAAGAAATAATGACATATTCAAATATCCATATAATAATCAATTACATATTCAAATATCAAATAGGTAAACAAAGGCACTAAGGCCATACATAATGGAGCATATTCAAGTATCCATATAATAATCAATTACATATTCAAATATCAAATAGGTAAACAAAGGCACTACGGCCATAAATAATGCTCAACAAACAAAATGATATCAGGCAAGACACTCAAGTAAGTGCATAAATGAAAACAAAATAAACCTTTATAAAAATATCATAGTATCTCATGGATAAAATGTGTTGTAAAAAAAATTCAAGTACATAGCATATCAAGTACACTATGAATGATATAATCATGGATAAAGTCATGTGTAAGTACATATATGAGCTCAAACATGATAATGTAAAGTGACTATAGAATGATATAACATGTATTATCATAGAGGTGCATTACCCCAATGTCCTAGTGACATAAGTAGAGGGAAATCCAAACATCCATAACTTCATAAATCATGTATATGTGTATGTCTGTATCACACTCAAATAAAAGTGTGAAGCACATGTTTATGTAGAAGTAATTGATATTCTATCCATCAACATGGAACTGACACATGATGCCAAGAAGTTAATAGAATATGTAGACACCAAAAATATTTTTTTATTTTTGAATGTTTATATTTTTGAATGTTTAGGTTTTTTTATTATTTTGAGAATATTGGAAGGAAAAATAATATCCCATGATCCCATCCAAAGCATGGCCATAGATATCTCCCCACTGTGAACCTGGTGTAATAAGTTGATGATGCTACCAAGGAGTATGTGTAGGTGTAATGTCTCTCAGTGTAGGATCTATGATGATTTTTGTATGTATAATATGACTTTGTGGTCATGAAGGAACAATAAGAGTAATATGAATAGGGGTTTTTGAAACCCATCATTGATTACTCTATGATTTCTTTGGAACAACATTAATAAGAACATGTGTAGGTGATTTAGATATCTAAATATGGTTCATAATAGATAAGGATTTCATAGAGTCCATTATATGTCTTTGATTTAATGGTCTCTAAAGTATTAGACACCTAATAAAGAGTATTTCCTTTTTTTACCCTTTAATGGTGAATTAACTCTAATAGGCTTGATAATTAACTGTCTAAGTATAAATTTCTCTTGTTTAAGAGGATGCTCATATATAATTTTTTAAACTATAATTATGTGATTGGCATGAATGTATTTAAAACATCCATGTACTATAAAAGTAACTATTCTAATATTATGCATCCAAAGGTGTCCCAAAAACATATCAAATATACTTGTGGAGGGTATAAAGAAAAAGCTAGTAACCACATATGTGGGACCCACCTATAAATTAAGTCAACCTCACCAAGAACCTACTATGAGGTCCCATTGAATGCTCTAATTAATATATTATAAAGGTGTAAATCATGATGAGTATAACCTAAGTGAATAAATAATTTCATGGTATAAACATTCTCATTTGCACCATTATCAATCATAACACTATGTATAAGGTGTTTATCAAGGTATGCTCAAATGAATAAAGAATGAATATATGAATCATCGTAATTAACTTCACTTCATTAAAGGTAATATAAGGTTTATAAACTATAGGAATCATGTTTCATTTATAATTAATAATAATCTCAACTAATGGGTTCCCATAATGTGATGGGGAAGGATGTGCATTTTATGCCATTTGAACTTTTAGTTCTTTTTAGAATGGTCTTGTAAAAGATTGTTAAATATTTTCTATTTTTGGTGATCACCAGGTTGTGAACCTGATTATTTTTTAGTAACATAAAATTTAATCCTTTATTCATCAATAAGTTCTTGGATCTTATGCTTCAAGGTAAAACAAATATTCATAGAATGCCCTAGTCCCTAGTGATAATCATAATAAGCATTCACATCATATCCTTTGGGTAGAGGTTGACTCATATCAACCTTTATAGGATGAGGGAGAGATATAATATGACACTCTACTATCCATAGAATTAATTAAGTAGGAGACTCAATTAAATGTGTAAATTATCTCCTTGGTGCATTAGATACGACAAGTTGATTAGGCTATGGTGAAACTACATTAATAGTCATGTTTGTTTCCTTTCTAGGCTCAGGAGGTTTTACCTTATATGTTGGTTTGATTGTAAATTTTTCACTATATGTATATTTTTTTTATGTGTTTGATACATGCTTAAGTTTTTTGAATGAGATAAGTTTCATTTCATGGTCCTGAACAACATGGCATAAGTAATCAAACAATTTAATTTTTTTTGAAAATAATGGACTCATGTAAAGGATCAAGTAGACTTTTCTTGAATATGTCTTGAATTCATTTATCTTACATAAGATTGGTAATTTTATCCAACATTATCTTATACCTCAAGACATATTAATTTATAGGTTCATTGATTCCTTGTTTGATTTTTGCAATTTTAGCATAGGAAACCTTTTCAAAAATGTTAATAGAGAAGAGTTTCAAAACTTACATGGAATAATTTTGGTGCCTTTATAGAGTGAAAAGGTAAATCATATAACCACCTTAAATCATAATACTTTAGACTATTTGGAAATAATTTGGTCATAATTTTATCATTGGAGGCATAATAAAGGCATGTCACATAGAAATATTGAAAATTCTACTCAAGATCACCCTTGACATCATAAAATGGGAACTTTGGTGCAAAAAAAAGTGTTGGAAAAGGGTGAAAAGATATCTAAAGTGAAAGAGGATTATGAAACACATATTGGGAATTAATAGCATGTGGAGACTTTAAATCCTTTTGTTCAATATTTGTAACCTTATCCTCCAAGGTCTTTATAACTTGAAGGAGTGTTTGAATTGTAGATCCATTGGGGTTTGAATGAGTAAGTTGAGTAGTCACCAATGGATAAGTGAACATGTTTTGAGTAGTAATAGGAATTGAAACCATTATTTGAGTTAAAACATTTGTTAGGCCCATGGTAGATGTAAAAATAGTGTTTTTAAAAAACAAATGTTGAACTTCATATCTTGTGCCCCCATTAGAAGTATTAATTTATAATGTGTTCAAGGGGAGGGTTATTGGTATATGGATATGACCCATATCTCTAGTAACATAATCAATATACAAACCTTCTTGGTCATCTATGTTTTTTAATTTTTTAGTTTCTAATATGGTTTTTAGAATTTCATCAAGATCTTCAAGTTTTTGACAAATACACTCATAAAACAAGGAAATCTATTGCACTTGATCAAAATATATTTTTTCATGTTTATTGGTTTCATTGGATTCATGGTTTTAATTTTTAAAATATTCCTCTAAGGTAATTTCATCAACAAGTTGCTCATTCTCAACATAGGTGTCATCATGGACCATGGGATTATGTTCCTCATTAGTTTGATAAATATAATGTGTAGGAGGGGAAGCTCAATGTGTTCAACAGGAACACCTCCCAATCTAGGGCTATGCCTAGGTTTCATGTAAAATAATATAAATATGAAATGAAATAATACATCAATTTGAAACCCTAGTTGCCTAAAAATCTTAGGAATTGAAAATGTTTGTATTCATATGAATCAAACTCACCAAATCTAAAAATATAGATGTTGGTGGTATTTAGGGTTAATAATATATAAATGAATAATCACAAGGGAGATGAAATATATCTATAGTAGTTAAATTGTTTAAGAAACATATATTGAATTTATTATATTGAGATATGTTAAAAATAGAAAGTACAACTATGCTAGATATTATAATTATTGACCAAATTTGATCTTTGGTCAAATTTGAGTCAAACCCTACATTTTAAAACTATTTATAAGTTTTTACATGTCCTATAGGGGTCTCATTTTGATCTAGATGTTTCATTTATCCCTAGCCTCCCTTGGTCCAAAGTCTAGCCCCTTGTACTAGTCAAGTTAAGGAAAGTCAACCCTAGTCAAATAGGGTCAAATCTATTCAAAGCCACAAATTATGTTGATTTAGTCATAATATGGTTTTAATATGATTTAGGATCTTTTAAGGTCATTTAATTGCTCTTACCATGTTCAATATGTCAAAAATGCCTTATCGGACCACCTTCTAGCTAAAAAAGAGGACTTGTACGGATAGATAAAGATACCAACTTGTCATCAAGATGTGGTTAATGTGGGAGAGATTATATAATGTTAAAGTCAGGAATTTTATAGTCCAAGAATCAGTTATGCTCAGAGAAAGGAAGTTTCCCCTTTTTTTAAGGACGTTTGGGCATTTGTACTTGAATGGATCATCTCACTTATAGGTGTAAAAATTAGTTATGTGCCTCTTCACCTCCCAATAGTAATATAAATGCTTTATTTGCATATAATTCATATAAAAGTTCATTTTTTCTCATTTTTCTTCCTTATTGTCTTGGCAAGCAAATAAAGAGTAACTTCAAGCACTTGGTACAGACCGTATAGGTGGAATTGGGAAGAGTGCTTCTACAGATGGATATTACTCTTAGTTAAATTCACTTTCATGATATTAGTTCTCATATTGGTGCCTCATCCTTTATGAATAATGGTTAACACTCCAAACAAATTTTTATGGACTTACAACCATGAGGGGGTCTCCTTATGAGCCTGTTTCAAGTTTTCTTATTTTTGTTTGATGGTTTTGTATTGCAGGTGTTTCCACATGATTTTCAAGACATACTAATTTTATTCTTTTCTTTTAAATATCAAATACTTAGGAGAGCCTGTATAGGCTTGTACATGTTTGCAAAATGCCTAGTTTGCATCAATAGTCATCTCAGTTGCCTTGTAATGATTGCTTAACATTGGAAGGATTGTTTTGATGTTTTTTTGGGATTCTCCTGATGTTTTTTATGAATGGAATAATTTAAATTTTTCTTGTGGTGCTTGGAAGGTCTTTCCTTGCATTTTCTTACTTCCCCATGTTCTCCCTACATAGTATAATCACAAAACTCCACCTATAAAATCATTCTAACATCACTAATTAAATGTGGAAGTTGTGATATATTCATTCAATATGTTGGTACTTATTGAATGCATTAAAGTGTTTTGGGATGACATATATGTCAAAATAACATATTTGGAATGTGGTCTTAGTCTTGCCTGTGTTTAGAGAGCAAACATCTACAACTGGTGTTATAGGATACAAATATACCTTCAGAGGTGTTTTGGAAATTTAACATCTCCTTTTGATTTGCCTTATTATTATTTAGGTCAAAATAGACCCCTTGATGGTGTTAGATTGAGAAAAAAGTGTCAAATTAGTTGGATGGAGAGTGAGACTATATTTAGGCCCTTATGCTCCAAATTGACCAAAATAGAGGCCTTGGGGGTTTTGAAAGCCATTTTAGATTACATTTCCAAAAACATTTGAACCATAAAATTGAATAATCATGTGGACCCTATATCAATAAAAGGTTATACCAAGTTTTGAGGAGAAAGAGTGAAGGGATACCTAGGTTCAAGAGGATCAAAATTATCCAAAAACACACTAAATTAAGTTAGTGAAGTCTACAGGGTTTTGAAGGATTTTTCAACTTACAACCCCTATGAAGAGTCCTAAGCTATTCCAAGGTAAGAGAAACATTTCCAAATGATATAAAAGGTATCCCTGAGCAAATTGGTCATGAAAGAAGATATATCTAGGTGTAATGACATACTAGGCATGTACCTTGTCTGTACAAAAAGGTAAAGTTGCACCTATAATTGGGTCATTTAAATAGTGGTCATCCTTTCAAGTTTTGACACTATTTTGGAGACTTAAAGATGAATTAAATGGAATTTTAATTAAAATTTTTGATTTGGACAAGAGATTCAATCCTCAAGTTAGTGTCAAGAATTCCATGGAGACTTATAGCCCCTATACGGACTGAGATAAAGGTCATAGGAAATCAAAGACTAAGCTAGGACCATAATGGTTTTAACCATATAGGGTGGATTAAAGATGGTCGTCAGGTTGAGATATTAAATAATAATCTTATAAATTTCCCATCTACCTTATGTACATAATAAAATCAATAAAGTGACCTACAGCTAAGCAAAGGAGACTGTGGTAGGCAGTGGGTGGTGATGAACCTTGAAAGTGCTAGTGGGGTCTAAGATCCAAAGGGAATGGATTAAAATTTACCACAAAAAATATTTTAGAATATATAAAAATTAATTGACATATTTATAATAGGCATAAAGGAAAATCTCTACAGGAAAGCACCCTTGTTCACTGTCACCTACAGGCATGGTCCTAGTTTGTGAGGGCAAAGTATAGATTTGACTTCATAGGAAGGAAAGGAGGATTAAAAAAAATTTAACATCACTAAATATCATCAAATATATGTAATTATATCCCCAATACTCTCCCAATATACCCAAATACCTCTCTCTCTTAATAAAATCGACTTAGTCCATACAGGGAAGTTAAGAGAACCCTTGGCCCAAGGGGTAAACATAGAATTTTTAATTAAAAAGAAAGGTTTTGGTTGATTTTAAGGGTTAAATAAGCATGAAATGATAATTTATATAATGTATCAATAGCTTATAGTATTTAATTAGGTTAGGTAGAAGCATCTACAAGGAGTTTTGGTCAAAAGTATGCAAAAAATAGGGTTTTGCCCCCTTTTTTAAGAGATTGAGATGGTTAGACCCCCTAACCATGGAATTTGAAAAATTTATTTGGTAAAAATGGTAATTATTACCTTATTAAGCCTCAAAAATATTCATTTTTCATTAATAAAGAGGGATAATTCTATCTATTTTATCTCAAAGGTAAGGTGCTCGCTACATGCATAAGAATGCTAGTTTTTTGGGAAAAGTGATAAATGGTGAACCATAAGGAAATATGATGATATAAGAAGGTTTTAATAGCTGTAGGAAACATGGGGGAACATATAAAACATCTTTTAAAGTTTTTATGCAAGAAAGGTGGTTTGGACAAGAAGGTTTGCAGGCAGACCTAGTAAGGAAACATGCAAATCTAGCCCAAATGCAAAGCCATTGCAAGTTCCAACCCTTGTCAAGAATTATAGTGTTTTGTATAGTGACTATGGGAATGTAAATGATTTTTTTAAATATTTTATAATTAATATTAGGTGAAAAAATTATTAATGTAGGTCAAAAATGTAGGTAGACTCATTGGTAAGGTATAGGCCTTATCCAAAAGTAGGGGTGATTTCCAATTTTAGCTCTTGGTGAGCTATTCTAGAGATTGGAATATATTTATAGGGAAAATATATAATTGATACAACATTTTTTTGGCAGATAAACTCCACAGGAATCCTTTTTTTTCCCAATTTAGGCTTAGACCCTCACAAGAAGCATGAAGACAACTCAAAAGTCAACTTTAATCACTCATATCTCTCATAAACATTTGCATGGTAGGTTGAACTATTCAAGGATGTTAAATGGGGTCCTTAAGAATCCATAAGTGGAATTTTTTGATAATTTCAATGTCGAACCTTTATGAACAAAGGTTAAGATTACAAACCCCTCTAAAACCCTTGTACACCCTCATAACGACCCGAATAGAAAAATCTTGAAATTTGAGAATCTAAATGAAATGGAGGTGACATGGAAAAACTTAAATGATGTAGAGGACTCTTAAAGTATTACACATATGTCACTTATGTGTATGTATTTGTATATAATAAGTCAAAATAGGACTTATTTTGACCTTTTTGTGTGTTGTGCAGGCATGGTGAACTTTCAAGAGACCAAATCAACTTTGGAGGGAAGACTAGGACTTATTATAAGCCATCATGGTCATGATATTAAGTATATCAACTCCGAAGTGTGACTACCATCTCTCTCATTTTAGCTAGTCTAATGAGCCAACTACTGAACACTTGGGAAAGTGGTGAAAGTCAACTAGGGAGGCATTTTAAATCTTATTTCTTGAAAATGATGATATATAAACTTTTTAAAAGTGTCATCCCTCCTTTTTAACTGATAAATTTTAAAAATTGGAATTTTTTTTGGTGCCAAGTGTGGGAAATACATGGAATGGAGCCATTTTGAGACTGCCAAGAATGATTGTGCATGGACAAAGAAATAGGAATGGTTAGGGGATAATCCAATTCATGTGAGGGTTTGTTTTTAAATCTTAATATTTAGTACCATCATCAAATCTCACCATATGTATTTATAAGGTAGTTTGGGAAAGAAAATCGTAAAGGCAGTTTTCTGTGCCAAGACTAAAGGTTTTGTGCCAATTTTCACAACTCTTATGACTTACTTTGGACAAGTAGACCTCCTAACATGGCATGGCTCACCCCACCCTTCTTCCATAGGCAATTTTAACTAATTTACTTATGTTGACACATGTCCAAGTGACCTTTATACTTCCCTTTCTTGACTCTCCTCTCAAGCTTATAAATATGAATTATCTGAGCTCTTTTGAGTATCCTCCATTAGTTAATGGGGAAACTCTAGCCAAATTTATATTTTAAAGACTCTTTAAGAGATAAACAAGTGAATTTTTCACTCACATATTGGGTTATTGCATATATATTTGAATCTTGTTGATAATGTCTAGTGAAAGAGTTATTTTTCTAGCATGTCAATCTTCGTCATCTACCAATGTGTAAAAAGGGATGTTGTTGTAGGTCTTTGTTAGTATTATTTCCTAAGTGTATAATTGTATTATAAGTGGTTTATTTTTTTATTTCCTTCATGGAATCATTCATCACCATCTTAAGTGTCAAGTACCTTCTTGGTTCTAACTTATGAAATATTGATGTGACAATGCATTCTATGTTGTGAGTTTGTGTGAAATGGTCTTATTTACTTTTAAGTAGTGTATTTCCATTCAAGTAGGAAGATAATACATACTAGTACATCACCATATTTGGTTTTAATACTTTTTTTCCTAATCCCTTTTCATCTACAAATTGATAGGTATAGAAGAGCTTCAAAGAGTGCATTAAGGGGAGCTAGCCCCTCATCTAGAGATTCATTCCTCATTATTGTCACCCATAGTAAGAGAAATGTCTCCAAGGTGACACTTATATGAGGAGAATTATACATATCCTCAGGGGTGAAAATCCAAGTGTCAATAGTTTTTGGTACACCCAGTGGGACTTCTAAGTCCTATAAGATTTTTCAAGATTGGTGTTGGTCTTAGCATTACAACTACAAGAGCATCTACATTCAGTACCTGGCAAACCCATTAAAGATTTCAAGTATTTGGTTGATGATAAATTCATAATTTCCATGCCAAAGGTAACCATTAGGTATATTGATAAAGGTATACCGTTTGAGTCTGTTCAACAACCTCCATATTCTACCAAAAGGTTTAGGTTTGTGAATACCCATCCATATTCTATAGAATTGGTGTTTCATAAGTCTAATTTTTGGTTGAATTCAACTCCTAACATCTATAACTCTCATTCTAATATTAATAATAATAAATCTTTTATATCTTTCATTTGATCATCCCCTTTGAATGTTGTCTAATATGACCAAATTCTAGGAGTAGCCCTTAAGAGTGTTCCATCTTTTAGTGGGGATGGCCCTAATACTGCCATTGAGCATATTAGAAACATAGAAAAATTATGAAACATTCATAATATCACCCAAGAAAATGTGGCCATTAGGTTTTTTTATTTTTATTTCAAGATAAAATTCTTGGATTGGTATGGGACCCTACCTCAAAATTCCATTGGTTCATGGGATGAATTAGAAGATCTATCGACTACGAGGTTTGGAGAGAAAAGTGACTATTTATCCATAGCTGAGAAATTGAAAAATATTAAGAGGGAACCTCATTAATTCATGTAGGATTTTAACACTAGATTTCAAAATACATGGGATAGAATCCCAGCTCTTGTGAGGCCCACTCCAAACTATGCCTTCTGGTATTACTTAAAGGAGTTGAATAGTGACATTGCCATGATGATTCAACTATAGGTAGAAATACATTACCCATTTCATATGATATATCTATAAGTGTCTATAATTATATTTTTCAAGTAGGGAAGATTTCTCCTAGACCTCCAATGCCATTATTCCCTAATTTGTATCCCTTAGTCAATTTGCATCACCTACCTTGGCTCCTTTGCCTAGTAATGAGAAATTTGCTATTGTTCCTTCCAATGAGATTCATGAAGTCAAAATATTGTTACAAAGTGTTACTAATGATTTTTCGGCCCTCAAGAGACAATAATCCAAAGCTTATAGACTGTACCAATCCTACAATTAGTTTAGACAAACCAATAAACCTCTTTTCCAAGGTAATGCTCAAGAACAAGGTCAAATCACCCAAGCTAAGCCTTATCAAAGCTTCAATCCTAATTCTCCTTCATATTATAAATCCCTTGTTCCCACTAAAAATATCCTTGTTCAAGAACAACCATGATATCCATCATTTGATAAAAACCAAGAGTAAATTGCTTATGCAAATGAGATGCAAAACCAAACCATGGAAATGCAAGGAAACTAAGTACCACAAGTTCCAAATATTGAGATGTCAATACAACATGGGATGGAAAATGGCCAAGTTTATTTTTATTCTACTCTCATAAATCACTTGGAGGGAGAGTTTTGTGCCATAAATCATTTGGCAAATCCAAGCAACATCAATGCTAGTGTATCTTCCAACACTAGATCCAAAAAGAGGGTTGTTGAAGAATCTCAAGGGGCCAATAAAGGACCTATTTTTATCTTTGCATCATCTCCAATGGTTATTGGTTCTAATAAATCTCATAAATTAAAATAAAATTAGAAATTTCCAAACATGAAGTTAGTTCCTACACCTCCACCTCCATAAGCTACATCTCAAAGTGTTAATGCTCCCAAAGAGATTCGTAAGGTAAGTAATCCTTTCATCAATGTGGTGGAATAGATGAAGAATATTCACATGAATATATCATTTTTGGACTCTTTGATAATACTAGAGAAAAAATATATACTCTAAAAGGAATTACATGGATTGGATAAGCAAGCTGGCCCACCTAGAAATGACAATGTGGTTCTAGTTAATGGAGCTCAATCTATTGATAGTCAAGTAAAAAATAATGAGAAAGATCCTCATTTATATCTATATATAATAATTGGTGATTTATTGGTGTATAATTTTATCACATATAGTGGGGCTAGTACTTTAGTTATGCCCAAATGTATATCGGACAAACCAAGCCTCAAATATGAGCCCATGACTAAGGGAGTCTTATAATTAGATGGATTACTAGCCAAGACTATGGGGATAGTGAAAAATGTGAATTTAATCCTTCATTATTGTCCCACTTTTTATATTCCTCATGATATGGTGGTGATATATTTACCTCCATACTTTTCCCTTTGCTTTTCAAGAGATTTTACAGCTAAGATAGGTGGGTATTTGGTAGCTAATTGGTCCTACATGGTGTTTAGGACAAAGTATGGCACTAAGGTGAAGATTGGGTCTGAAATTATTCATAAATATCACTTATAACCATACTCACATAAGGTGGTAAATGTTAACTAGGCCATCATTAATGAAGAGGAACTTCACATTGACTAATCTCCATCATCTTCCCTTGAAGTAGTTTTTGATTTATTCCTAGATGAATGGGGAGATGAGCATTATGATCATGATCCTTACAAGTTCATTGAAGAATATAGTATTGGGGTGTACTACATGAATTAAAAGGATTGTTTCATACCTAATTTATTGAATCCAAGTGAATATGTGAATGGTTTATGGCATCTCTTCTTTGATGGGTCTAGAAGCAAGATTGGGGCAGGTGGTGGAGCAATGTTGGTTTCACCTTCAAAAGAGAGGTAATTTTCAACCTTTATATTCCAATTCTCATGAAATTTAAATGTGTAAAAATATTATTCCCTTATTCATGTCCTTGGATGGGAAAAGAAAACAGGGATTAAATAACTTAAAGTATATGGAGATAGAGAGCTTATTGTGAACCAAGTTAGAGGGTAGAATTTAACCAAGAACTCTTTGCTTAAGTTCTAAAAGATAGAGCTTGGGATATTGTGGATGATTTTCAAGCCTTAAACATCAAATCCATCCCAAGAGAGGAAAAAAACATGTTGATAGGTTTGCATCTATTGGAGCTCAATTTGATGTCCCAAGAGGTATAAAAGAAGACAAGAATCAACCTCATCTAAAGGTGATTAATAGGTCCTCCATATCGGATCATATCACCAATTGGAAGGTATTTGAGAGTGACAAACAAATATACCTTTTTCTACAATATGATTTTTAGTTCTCTACAAAAAACCATTCCAAGTTTCAACAACAATATAGAGGGTAGATTGTCCAATCAAAGTCTAACAAGCTTCCCAAAGGCCTAGTGACTCTTGAAAGCATATTCAATTAGGATGACCAGTTAAGAAAGGAGAAGGTAAGCATGTATAATAATCATGATAAATATGAAAGGGTAGAAATATTTAAATAAAATCTACTTGCACTTGGAAAGGTATGCACTATTCAAGAGAAGCATGATTTCATTGAGTTATGCAAAGAGTTTAGTGATGTTTTTACTTGGGAGTATAGTGACTTGAAGGGTTTTGATCCAAGCTTATCTAAACACACCATAGAGATAAATTAAAATTCAAAACATATAAATTAAAAATAAAGGTCAATAAATCCTAATATTAAACCCCTCATGAAGAAAAAACTCACTAAGTTGATTGAATCTAAAATCATTTTTCCTATAAAGCATTATTCTTGGTTGGCCAACTTAGTCCCTATTAGGAAAAAAAATGGGGTGATCAGGTTGTGTGTGGACATTAGGGACTTTATTAGAGTCTATTTAAGATATAATTATGCTCTCCCTTCTATGGAACAAATCCTACAAGTTGTGGCAGGTAGTGAGAGGTTTTCTCTTTTAGATGGGTATTATAGGTATAATCACATTTTGGTAAAAGAGAGTGACCAATACAAGATAAAATTCACCACCAAATGGGGTACATATGCCTATAATAATGTTCCTTTTGTATTTTAAAATTATAGGGCTAATTTTCAATGTGTAATGGATATGGCTTTTCAAGGAATAATCAATGACATTGTATTGGTATATCTTGATGATGTGACAGTTTTCTCCAAGGATGTAAATGATCACTTGAAGCACCTAAGATATATTTTTGAAAGGTGTAGAGAGTTTTGGGTCTCTATAAACCAAAATAAGTGTGTGTTTACAATCCATAAAGGTAAACTCCTAGGATATATTATCTCCAAGAAGGGCTTGTCCATTGATCCAAAAAGGGTGAATGCCATCTTAGCATTGTCTTTGCTTAAACATAAGAAAGGTTTGAAAACTTTATTTGGTAAGATTAATTTCATAAGGAGATTAATTCCTAAGTTTTATAACTTGGTAAATATTATAACCTCTATGCTAAGGAAGGATGAAGTATTCACTTGGACAAGAAGGAGAAAAGAAAGTTTTGAAGAGATCAAGCAATCCATTGCCCAAGATCCTACACTTGCAAGTCCAATTTTTTCAAAATATTTCAATTTGTATACTTTTAGAAATGAAGAAGTTATTTCTACCATGATCACTTAAATAAATGATGAGAATTTGGAACAACCTATTGCCTTCTTTAGCTAAGGTTTAGAAGGCTATGAGGTAAGATATACTTATGTTGAGAAATAAGTGATTTCAGTTTTTAGAAGCTTAAATAATTTTAGGAGTATGATATAAAATAACAAGATTCAATTTATTGTACCAATTATAGTGTTAAATAATTTCTATTGAGCAGGGATTTGAATGAGAAAAGGGCAGGTTGGATCACCAAGGTGATGGGGTATGATGTAGAAATCAAGATAACCAAGATAGTGAAGGGAAAAGGGTTATGTGAACACCTTGCTTCAGATTTGAGGGAGCAAAATGAGGTTTTTTTGGAACTTTATGATGACCCTATGGTAATTTTACCTTCATCCAATGAAATTTAGACACAAGACATGATTCACTTCCTTCAAACTGGTGAGTGTCCACAAGGTCTTGATAGGGCTAAAAGAAGGTGTTTTAGGTTGCAATCCATTCCTTATGTGCTTGTTGATGGAGTGATATTTAGGAAGTAATTTTCAATTGTGCTATTGAGGTGTCTTGATTTGGATCAGATTAACAAAGTATTTTTTGAATTCCATGATGGACTAGTTGGAGGTCACTTTACTCCAAGAACTACAATTGCTAGGATTATAAGGGCTGGTTACTTTTGGCCTAGCTTGTTTAAATACACTCATGCTTGGGTAAGAAAATGTAAAAAGTGTGCTATTTTTTATGGAAAATAAAATATATCTACCTTTCCTCTTCATCAAATCCAAGTTGAGCAACCCTTTATGCAATGGGGTTTGGATTCAATACGCCTAATCAATCCACCTTCTAGTGTTATTCATGAATGGGTGTTGACTGCTACTGATTACTTTACATGATCGGTGGAAGTTGTATCTCTTAAGGATGCAAATCAAAACTTAATCCTAGACTTCTATGAAGGGATAGTAACTAGGTTTAGATCTCCTTCAACAGTCATCTTAGATAATGCATTAGCTTTTCTAAGAGTAAGGACAAGTGAATGGGATTTGAAGCATGGCATCTATCTTAGCACCTCCTAAAACTCCTACCCCAAAAGGAATTGAATATCTAAGTCCAAAAACAAGAATATAATGAGGATCATAAAGAGGAAAATGGAGGAGAATCAACAGACTTGGCATTCCAATCTGTAAACATCCCTTTGGGCTAATAGGATCACCCCAAAGAGAGTAATTGGAAACTCACCATACACATTTGTGTATGGAAGGGAGGCTAGAATTCCTATCTCACTTGAGTTACCAACTTTATACCTTACCTATCAACTACAATTGATGGAGAATGAGAGCATGGAAGTTAGGTTTTATGAGTTAATAGAGCTTGAAGAGACAAGAGACTAAGCTTTGCACACTATGAATACTCACCAAGAGCAAAAAAATAATTATTTTGATAATAAATTCATGTTAAGGAGATTCAAAGAAGGATACATTGTCCTAAAATGGGATGAAGATAGGGCCAAACCTAGAAAATACATAAAGTTTGATGCTTTGTGGAGTGGCCCATATGTGATCACTCAATTCAAGTCACACAATGCTTTCTAACTTTCAAATTCATATGGAGAGGAGATTCATATCCCAATAAATGGGATACACATCAAACATTACTACTAAGGTCCTCATCTTCCCTTGTACATAGTTTCTTGTTTTCCTTGTGTTCCCTAAGTGCTTATGCACAAATGTGAGTTTGTCCTTATCTTGTTTTGTGTTATCTTGGCTTGGTCTTGATATTGTTATGTGGTGTGTTTTTTTTATGTTTTGATTTGTCATGTCCTTTTTAGTCATCTTCAATAATCCATTGACTCCATTGGCCCTTGGTTGGATAAGGCTACTAGTCTCTAACATAGGCAAGCATGTTACCCCTAATAGTTACCAAAAGTGTTAATCAAATTTGACCTTTGGTCAAATTTGAGTCAACCCCTACAAATATAAACTTTTTAGAAGTTTTTTCATGTCCTATAGGGGTCTCATTTTGATCTGTATGTTTCATTTATCCCTAGCCTACCCTTGGTCCAAAGTCTAGCTCCTTGTACTAGTCAAGTCAAGGAAATTCAACCCTAGTCAAATAGGATCAAACCTGGTTCAAGGAATAAATTATGTTTATTTAGTCTTAATATGGTTTTAAATATGATTTTGGATCTTTCTAAGTCATTTAATTGCTCTTACCATGTTTAATATGTCAAAAATGCCTTATAGGGCCACCTTCTAGCTAAAAAAGAGGACTTGTATAGATGGACAAAGAGAAAAACTTATCATAAAGTTTTGGTTAATGTGGGAGAGGTTAGAGAATGTTAGAATCAGGAATTTTAAAATCCAAGAATCAGTTTTGCTTAGATAAAAGAAGCTTCCCCTTATTTTTAGGGCCTTTTAAGCACTTGTACAGAATGGATCATCTCACTTACAAGTGGAAACATTGGTTATGTGCCTCTTCAATCCCAACAACCATCTTAAATCTTGGTTTGTAGATAATGCATATAAAATTTCATTGTTTTCTCCTTTTTCTTCCTTTTTGTCTTGGAAAGCAAATAAAGAGCAACTTCAAGCACTTGGTATGGACCGTAAAAGTGGAATTGGGAGGAGTAATTCTATAGGTGGATAGTAATCTTAGTCCACTTAAATTTCATATTATGAGTTCTCATATTGGTGCATCCTCATTTATGAACAATGGTTAACACTCCAAATAGCCTTTTATGGACTTACAACCATGAGGGGGATGAGCCTGTTTCAGGTTTTATTATTTTGGTTTGATGGTTTTATGTTTTTTATGTGTTTCCACATGATTTTTAATAAATAATCATGCTTATTATTGTTTTTTAAATCTCAAATACCTGGGAGATCCCTTCTAGGATTTTATATGTTTGAAAAATGCCTAGTTTGCATCAATATGCATCTCAGTTTCCTTGCAATGATTTCTCCATGTTGGAATGAGTGTTTTTATGTTTTTATGGGGATTATCTTGATGTTTTTTATGAAAGGAATTATTTGAATTTATCTTGTGGTGCTTGGAAGGTCTTTCCTTGCATTTTCTTGCTTCCCCATGTTCTCCCTACATAGTACCGTCACAAAACTTCACCTACAAGAGCATGTTGATGTCATTAATGAAATGTGGAAGTTGTGATATGGTCCTTAAATATTTTTGAACTTTTTGAATTCATTTAATTATTTGGGGAAGACATATATGTCAAACTAGCATATTTGGAATGTGATCTCAGTCTTGCCTATGTTTAGAGAGCAAGCATCTACAACTGGTGTTACAGGATACAAATATACAATGAAGAGGTATTTTGTAAATTTACCATCTCCTTTAGAGTTGCCTTGTTATTTTTTACATCCAAATAGACCCATTTATGGTGATAGATTGACAAGAAAGTTTCAAATCTGTTGGATGGAGAGTGAGACTATTTTTAGGCCCCTTATGCTCTAAATTGACCAAAATAGAGGCCTTAGGGCTTTTGATAGCCCTTTTAGATTGCATTTACAAAAGGATTTGAACCATAAAATTGAATAATCATGTGGTCCATATATAAATTAAATTCTCTACCATGTTTGGAGGAAAAAGAGTGAGGGAGACCTAGGTTCAAGAGGATGAAAATTATCCAAAAAGACATTGAAGCAAGTTAGTGAAGTCTACAAGGTTTTGAAGGAGTTTTCACCTTGAAACACCTATGGAGAGTCCTAAGTTATTACAAGGGAGGGGAAGCACTTAAAAATGGTCTAAAAGGAACCCCTTATAAAATTTCTCATCAAATAAGATATAACTAGGTATAATGACATACTAGTCATGTACCCTATCTGTATAAAAAGGTAAAGTTACAACTACAACTAGGTCATTTAATCAGTGGTCATCCTTTCTATTTTTGAAATTATTTTGGATCCTTAAAAATTAATTAAATGGAATGGTTATAAAACTTTTTTATTTTTAAAAGAGATTCAATCCTCAAGGTAGTGTCAATAATTCCATGGAGACCTACATCCCCTGTACAGACTGAGATAGAGGTCATAGGAAATCAAAGACTAAGCTAGGACCATAATGATTTTTAAAACATAGGGTGGATTAAATATAGTCATAAATTTTAGAGATTAAATAATAATCTTAATAAGGTTCTATCTACCCTATGTCCATAATCAAATCAAAAGAGTGACCTACAGCTAAACAAATGAGATTGTGGTAGGCAATGGGTGGTGATGAGCCTTGGAAGTGCTAGTGGGGTCTAAGAGCCAAAGGGAATGGCTTGAAATTTAACATGACAGATATTTTAGAATATATATAAATTCCTTGAAATCTTGATAAGAGGCATAAATTAAAATATCTACAAGAAGGCACCCCTGTTCACTATCACCTACAGGCAGGGTCCTAATCTGTGAGGGCAAAGTATAGATTTAACTTCTTAGGAAGGAAGGGAGGATTCAAAAAATTATAACATGACTCCATAGAATCAAATATATGTAATTATATTCCAAATATTCTCCCAATCTACCAAAATACCTTTCTCTCTTGACAAAATGGACTCAGTCCGTATAGGCAGGTTAAGAGAACCCTTGGCCCAAGGGGTAAACATATAATTTCATTAACAATAAAGGTTTTTGTTTATTAAAATGGTTCCATAAGCATTAAATTATAATTTATATCATTTATCAATATCTTATAGTATTTAATGAGGTTTTGGAGAATCATCTATAAGGAGATTTGTTCAAAAATATGCAAAAAATAGGGTTTTGCCCCCTTTTTTAAGACATTGAGATGGCTAGACCCCAAAACCATGGAATTTGACAAAATTATTTGTTAAATTTGGTCATTAGGACCTTATTAATCCTCAAAAAAATTCATTTTTTATGAATAAAGAGGTATAATGCTCTTTATTTTATCTCAGAGGTAAGGTGTTCCCTACATGCAAAAGAATGGTAATTTTTGGGGAAAAGTGATAAATGGTGAACCATAAGGAAATATAATGATCCAAGAAGGTTTTAATAGATCTGGGACACATGGGAGAACATATAAAACATAATATAAAGTTGGGATGCAAACAAGGTGGTCTGAACAAGAAGGTATGTAGGCAGACCTAGTAAGGAAACATGCAAATCTAACACAAATGCAAATCCATTGCAAGTTCCAACCCTTGTCAAGAATTATAGTGTTTTTTATAGTTGATATGGGAATATACATGATGTTTTTAGTCTATTATAATGCATACTAGGTGAAAAAATTAGTAATATATCTCAAAAATGTAGGCAGACTCATTGGTAAGGTGTAGGCCTTGTCCAAAAGTAGGGGTCATTTAAACTTTTAGCTCTTGGTGAGCTATCCTAGAGATTAGAGTATATTTATAGGGTAAATACAGAATTGATATGACCTTTTTTTGGTAAGTAAACTCCACAAGAATCCTTTTTTCCCAAGTTAGGCTCAAACCCTCATAAGAAGCATGAAGACAATTTGAAGGTCAACTTTAATCACTCATATCTCTGATAACCATTTTCATGGTAGGATAAACTATTCAAGGAATTAAAATGGGGTCCTTAAGAATACATAAGTGTCATTTTGTTATAAGTTCAATGTCAAACCTTTATTAACAAAGGTTAAGACTACAAACCCCTCTAAAACCCTTGTAAACCCTCATAAGGACCCAACTAGAAAAATATTAAAATTTGAGTATCCAAATGTATTTGAGGTGACATGGAACCACTTTTATGATGTAGAGGAATCTTTAATTATTCCACCCATTTGACTTATGTGTATGGATTTATACATAACAGGTCAAAACATGGCTTTTTTTACTTTTGTGTGTGTTGTGTAGGCATGGTAAACTTTCAAGAGACAAAATCAACTTTGGAGGGAAGATTAAGAATTATTATAATCCTCATGTTCATTATATTACGTATATAAACTCTTAAGTGTGACTACTAGCTCTCTCATTTCAGCCAATCCAGTGAGCTAGCTAGTGAACACTTAGGGAAATTGGTGAAAATCAAGTAGGGAAGCCTTTTAAAGATTTTTTATTAAAAATAATGATATGGAAACTTTTGAAAATTTTCATCCCTCCTTGTGCATGGATCATTTTGAAAAATTGGTAGTTTTTTTAGGTTCTAATTGTGGAAAGTTCATGAAAAGGAGCAATTTTGAGACTACCAAGAATGATATTGCATGGCCAAAGAAATATGAATGGTCAAGGGCTAATCCAATTCATGTGAGGGTTTGTTTTTAATCCCTCCTACTCAAGGCCATCATTTTATCTGACCATATGTAGTGATAAGGTAGTTTTGGAAAGCAAATCATAAAGGCAATTTTTTATGCCAAGTTTGAAGGCTTTGTGCCACTTTTCACAACTCTTATGACTTGCTTTAGACAAGTAGACCTATTGACATGGCATGGATTTCCCCACCCATCTTCCACATGAAATTTCAACTAATTTACTTAGGTTGACACATGTCCAAGTGACCTTTGGACTTGCCTTGCTTGACTCTCCTCTCAAGGCTATAAATATGCATTCTCTTGGCTCTTTTTATTAGCCTCTATTGGTTAATGGGGAAACTCTAGCCAAATTTGTATTTGAAAGACTCTTGAAGAAATATACAAGTGATTTTTCCACTCACATATTGATTTATTGAGTATATATTTTAATCTTGTTGATAATGTATAGTGAAAGAGTTTCTTTTCTAATATGCCAATATTGGTCATCTACCAATGTGCAAAAAGGGATGTTATTACAGGTCTTTATTAGTATTATTTACTAAGTGTATAAGTGTCTTAGAAGTTGTTTATGTTTATATTTCCTTACTATAATCATTCATCACCCTCCTAAGTATCAAGTAACTTCTTGGATCTAACTTAAGAAATATTGATGTGACAATACATTCTATGTTGTTTCTATGAAATAGTCTTGTTTTCTTTTAAGTAGTGGATTTTCAATCAAGCAGGAGGATAATGCATACTGGTGCATCACCATCTTTGGTTTTAAGATTTGTTTTTCCTAATCCTTTTTCATCTACAAATTGATAGGTATAAAAGAGCTTCAAAGAGTGCATCAAGGGGAGCTAACCCCTCATCTAGAGATTCATTCCTCAATATTATGACCCATAGCAAGAGAAATTTTTCCATGGTGCCACTTGGATGAGGAGAATTAGGCATCTCCTTAGGGGGGGAATATAAGTGTCAATAGTAATGATAATGAAAATAAGTACTTAGTTTATTATGATGCTAATAGAGATATGAATATAGAATAGGTAGGAAGTAGACTAGAATAATATTTTAGAATAGTCACCAAATTTTAGATTTAGTGCCTCTATAAATTTAGACACTTACATCAAAGTTGTATGGTTCCATTAATGCTAGTATTTGAGTAAGAAGTAGGTTCCTTTTATGGAATCCTTATTGAAATAGGATGCAATCACCTATATGCTTCTGTATTTTTTGTAACCTTTGCTATGGTTCATTTATATCTAGGTCATGGATTATTTCTCCTTATCAAATAGTAAAACCTTAGTTTTTCCTCCTCATAGTGGCTATATAAAAAATGGGTTAGTGAACACATAGTGTCAAAATAACCCAAATACCCCTCTATTAATGAGAATTACTTACATATCCAATACTTTGGAAAGGTCCTTAGAATTATGTAGTTCTCCCCTACATGTTGGCTAGTGTGTGAATCATATAATATGTAGAAAGCAAGTACAATAATGACCTAGCTTGTATATTGGAAAATCAATATCTTATGTTACTCCTTCAGTATTTAAAACATGTTTATGTGTTATTCTTATGAATCATATGAGAATAGGATAAGATAAGAAAGATTTGTTTTATCAAGTGCTTGATTGAATAATTTTGATAAGATGCCTTGGTTTGTGCTAGGAGAGGAATGAGTGAGGGTTGATATTCTATGTATACCAGTCCCTTTAGATAAATAACTCACATTAAATCACTTAGGATAAACCATTATGATATGTTTTATTTGTAAATTAGATGACTTTAGGGAACTAGACACTTGCATTATTTGGGATGTAAGTGTCTAGGGAGAAGGAAAATAGGTACATGCTCAGAACTTATAGAGGTTGAAGATCAGAAGTTTTTAAGAATTTTGGAAAATATATAAGGCATATCCCATCAATATGATACTTTTCAAATTAAGATATAGGCCAAAGGGCACAAAATAGAATATATGCAAGACTTTCATAAGTAGGAAAGGTCTAGAACTATGAAGAACAGTCAAGGTTTGAATTTTCAAAGTGTACAAGATTGAGGTGCTATATAATTCAAAAATAGTGTCTAAAATTATTAGCAATTAATTTTTAATATATAAAATAGTTAAGTATTATGAATGTAAAACTACAAAAAATCAAGGTATAAAGGGTGATCTAGGTAAGGGTTTGAATGATTGTGTGGGCTCTCAAATGTACTTGATCATTCATAGAGTAGTGTTGTCATGATATTTCAAAGCACTAACTACATAGGCTAAACCATTTATATAACATATTATAATGTCTCCAAAGGTATGATGAAATTAATTTCCTTAGGTGATACACTCTTGTTAGGTTCACCACAAATCAAACAACTAAAGGAGCTTACCTATGGCATAAATAAGTGAACTTAGACATTTTTGATATATTGTGAAGTACATGGAAACTAAGTCCATATTTGGTGATGTACAATGGTTATGAGTATTTTAATATTACCCATCACACCATAGTGTTGGTAAAACAAATCATTGTTTAGCTCGTAACAATAGTCACTAACTAGTTTTATAACTACTAGAACACAAATCTAAAAAACAAATGGCAAACAAGAGAAAAGAAAGTCAAAATAAAAGTCAAAATATTTTTGTGTAAGGAATCAGAAATCTCTAATTATTTTGAAATCATAAATTTATTTGAAACCCTAGACCACACAAAAATCAAAAACACATCTAGCATTGCTCCTAAAATAAAATTGTGGGTTCACCAAAATGTTTAGTGTTTATTTTTATTTAATAATGAAATTCTAATAAAATATTGAAAATTGATTTAGAAATATAGAATTTATGGAATTATAAATTATCTATAAATAGTAAATTGATAGTAGATATGAAAACCTAGCTTGGATATGACTTATTATTGAATATGCAAGCTTATTGTT
Source organism: Torreya grandis (assembly GCA_037957365.1). Taxonomy (NCBI): domain Eukaryota; kingdom Viridiplantae; phylum Streptophyta; class Pinopsida; order Cupressales; family Taxaceae; genus Torreya; species Torreya grandis. Next base: position 1,241,068 of record JARHVA010004009.1, read on the forward strand.
GTTGGAAACTGACTATAAGGACCTTTGATCTATGTCAAAACTGATAACAGGTGCAGACACTACATTTTAATGAATTATATGTCTAAACCACAACTGAGACTACTTTTTTCAATCAAAATATGAATTTAACTAGAAATCATTTAATCATCCCAATTTCTCTACACATTTCATGTGCACTTCATGAACTACATTAGGACATCTCTAATTATGGCAATTCACTATGATAATTCTTTTATGCTACCAACAGCCTTTCAAAATCAATATTCCCTTCACAAAGAGTCTCATTAGCCTATTAAATTAAATATAAATAAATTTCAAATGATACCACAAATACTCCTTCATATTAATTACCTAATCACTTCATTAGGTTAATTAATCAATTCCATAATTGGAATGCACATTTAATGAATATTTAAAATTAAATAAATCAAATTATCCTCCTCATCCTCCAACTTGCTAACTTGACAAGTATGTCATGCTAAGGTAAAAATATATGAAAGGAAACTTTATTCCCCACTCACATGGGTGTGATATAAGGCCCCAAATTGGAAAGTACATCATGCTAAGAGATAGACATGTGTAAGGACACTTTATTCTCCACTCACATGAGTGCGAGAAAAATCCCGTGCCCTTCACATGGCCTCTTCATTTTCCTCCATTTATATCTAAAATGAGATCAATCAATCACAAAACTTTCACCCCCATCCATTGATCTCCCAAATTAGATCAGTGGATCTAAATTATTCAACTTTACTATAAATAGATAGGTTATCCTCTATTTTTAGTAAGCTTCTTTATTCTAGACTTACCATGTAGGAATCGTGTTAGAAGCTTTAATTTATTCAACCTCTTCAACATTTTCCAAGCCATAACCAAGCCACAACACATCACAAGGTAAAAAAGAGGAGATGCTACCTATTTTAAGTATTCATTGATGAATATATCTTGCTTATGTGTTGATCACAATCACATTTCAATCCAACAAGCAAAAGGATTCTCCAAAGGAAGGTAAAACTCTTACTTCCTTTCATTTGATTCATCTTTTCTTTCTTATTTGCTCAATCATAGTAGAAGGTTTAGATTGATTAATCTTGAATTTATTTTGTGATTTATCACACTAAAATTGACTAATATTGTTCTATATTTGTATCTACATAATGGCATGATCAGTGTGACACATTTGTGTAGCCCACATTTTCTTTTGATTATTTATTGACATTTTTAATTATATAAATTTGAAACAAAAATAGTTTTGAAAAAAAATATAAATTTTGATATATTGTTTGGATTTTTATTATTTTTTATGATGGTGTGTATTTACACTAACTAAAACCTCTCCAAATTTCATTAGGAATCAGGTTATATTTTAGGAGATATTATCATTCTAGTAACTACCTATTTTTTTAATAATATGTATGTTAAAAAAAATTATTTTTATAACTTGATAACTATTTTCTTCTAACATTTTTAAAGTTGGTGTGTATTTATATTAACTAATATCTCTATAAATTTCATTAAAATCTGATTTATATTTTAATATATATCATTAAAACACTAACTATTACTTTTTATGTTTGCAAATTTATTTGTTTTATGTATATTCTAACTTGATGGATTTTGGTGCTTTTTTAATGTTCTTATTTTTCAGGTTATGCTTGCCTAAAGACCACTTTAAAAAAAAAAACACTTCTAACTTGTGTGATTGAAGAACCATAGTCAAAGAGTGGTAGGATAAACTAAAGTTAAGCCTTTTTGCCTCCACACATTTAGTTTTGGGTCTTAAAATGAATTCATATTTTGATTTGGGTTTTAAAAATAAATTTATTTTTAAAAATTTCCCTTCTTTGTTGGTGACTTTCAATCTTTTTCTTGAAATTGTGTGTTTTAATGTATACTCTTTCCAGTATGATCTCCCTATTTGGGTGACCCATAAATGCAAGATCTCAAGTTGTTTTAATCCTAAAGATTCAATATTCCAAAAAATACATTCTATATTTTTTATTGGTCTTATCGATTTGTTTTTCACAAAATTCATACAAGCCTCTTAGGGTAGGGTGACTAGGGCTTGATATCCTAGCATTCATCCAACCTAGGGTATTCAATGGGATATACAAATGGAGGATAATTTTTATTATTAGGACAAACAAGATTACCCAGGGAGAATCTTCTGAAGGTAAGAAAGAAACCCTATGCCAAACCATTAGATAACATCTTTCAATAACCCAAATCTGATAACATTTATATTTAGAAGGTTAAGATAACATGGTCATGATGGGGACAAGACCCCTCCTATGGATTTCTTAAATTAGAATTATTATTAGATAAATAATCTTTATACCCTTGTACTAAAAGGTATATTGGCACCATTGTATGATCCACAAGTAAACTTTATGCCTAGGTAAGTCTATTTTCTATTTGTCTTTGGTACAATGGTTAATAGTTATCACCGTGATGTTAATTTCCATGCATTTCTTGAAATTAGGCTTAGTGGGTTTTAGTAATGGTATAATCTTCCATAGCTAGTGTTATGAAATATTGGGCCACAACTAAGAGTACATACTAACAATTTTTTAAGGAATGCCTAAAATTTGTTCAAGACCTTTTGCCTAGCTTTATCCCTTTTTATGCTTTACGTGATATGTTTAAAATAGGACTTGTGTTCTTATGTATTAAACCTCCTTGTTCATACCACATGATGTTTATGTTTTAAACCAATAATTATTTTAAACAAACCAAAACCAAGTCCAAAGAATTGCTATTAAAAATTTAGAGTCCAAATCTTAGTTTGTAAGACACTTTGACACTAAGGTGAAACTCTACCTAATTTTTTGTCTCAAGTCTCATCCTCTCAAGTGTTAGGTTGCTAAATTTTAATTAGCTTAGCCTTCCTCAAACAAATCCCAATTATCATTTGAAGCCATTTTCAAAAATAATCATTTCCTTAAATTTCCACATCCAACCTCTTACCTTGAGTGAACCTTTTTGTTAACTCAAGTCAATCCAAGTTGGGCCAACCCTCTTTTGGTTTACCCACATCAAATTCATATTTAAGCTTGAGTCAACCATATTTGTTAACTCAAGTCAATCTATATTAGGTTAATTTCCTTTGAGTAAAATACACATCAACCAACCTTTTAACTTGGGTTAAATTATTTAAAGTTAACCCCTTTCATTTAGCATCCATGCAGAGGTATACCTAAAGTGAAGCTATGCATAAATTTTCTTTTGAAGAGAAGGGAGCCCATCACTCCTTTAGGTATGATGATGAAGTTGAAGACCTAACTTATCAACTTCACTATGAAGTAACTACACCTGGTGAGGAAACTCAACATGCCAAATTTTCTCACCATTATTATGAAAATAAGGATGAATAACTTCTTCATTTGTTATAACATGGTGTTAAACTTCCACATGTATTTCTAGTTAAAAACTTGCATTATTTGGTGAGGGCTCTAGAAATAGAGGCCATTACACTACAAAACATTTTAACTCTACCAAATTAAGTCACTTCTAGTCAACTTCCAACTATGGTTCAGAACTGAGCTTTGATCATGTCCAATAAAGGCAAAGGTTAACTTATTTACCCACCTCCACAAGCCCAAGACATGACCACTCAACTCCATTAATCAATAAAGGTATTGGTTAATAATGCTAATTCCATAGCCTTCATGGCTATTTTGTAATAAAAGTCACAAACATTGCCTTAAAAATCACCTCAATCATGGTTGTAACCATTATCTATTGAATAATCCCTACCACTTATAAGTAAAATTCAAGAGGAGCCACCACTTCTAATCCAATTGGAAAATCCTCCTTCTAGCAATGATTCATCAACCGATTCTCCTCCTAATACCCAAAAAATCCCACCATATTTTTTTGGCATGTCTTTCACTTTCCAAAATACACCTTCAATTTATAAAAACACTCCACCTATTTCACAAAGCATTTTTTTTATCACTCAAACTTTTCCACCTAAGACCCAACAAATTTCAGCCAACCCAAAAAAATAAGTTGCTAATCCACCACATCAAAATGTGGTCACTAATCCTCAAAAACAATTAATAGGAAAATAATGTGTTACTCCTACCCAAAAAATGGCCACATTTAATCAAAAATATATCCAACCTATATCTTTGAATCAACAACCTACTTCCTCAAGTCAGCACGTTAATTTTTCAAATTAACATGTCACCTCTTCTAGCCAATAATAGCACCTTCCCACTTCACAAAGGATTCCTATGAATCAACAACATGTAATTATTTTTACTTAACAAGTTCCCTACCCTACTCTATAGAACTTTCCACCACCTAGCTGACAGTTTCTTCCAATCCAAGACCCTAGTCATAAAGTCCATATCCCAAATCAAAATGTAAATAAGGTGTCTATCCCTAATTATCTCATCTCCAATTAGCATTTTTATCCCAACCAAGTTCATCCCTCACTTAGTTCTCAATATCCTAATTCTCCCACTCCCCAAGAGTTATAAAAATTAAAAAGAGATCGTTTTGGGGATACAAGCATGAAAACAAGGTCACAAGTTCAAACTAGACGAGATTTTCTCTTAACCTTTTTATATGAGTTACTTCCAAATCCCTTACCCACATCATTTTGATATGCCTAAGTTTGAAAAGTATAATGGCAAGGGAGATCATCTAGATCACTTAAATGAGTTCTTTTTTTCTTTCCAATAAGTGGATTATAGTGATATTTATTTGATGCACTTATTCCCTAAAAGTTTGGTTAGGTAAGTGTTAGAATGGTTCATCCACCTTCTTAAGGGATCATTGTAGGAATTTGATGAGTTATGTGAAACATTTATCTAAAAATGAGGGGCAGGAATTAACTATGTTTGATGTATGTAATACCAAACAAGAGGGGAGAAAGTTTATCTACATATCTACAAATATGGTGAGCTTTGGCTAGTTGAATTTCTCATACACTTCTAGACAAGCAATTGGCAAGTATTTTTTATTATAACTTAAAATATGAATTTAAACACAATCTTAGACTCAATGTGTCATAAATCTCAAGGAATTCATTTACAAAGGAATACAGATTGAGAAATCATTCATTGATAAGGGTACCATTAAGATATAATAACAAAACCAAGTGCATCCTTTAGTACCAGTCCAAGCTAGTATTCCTAAAAATCCAAAACCTTTCAATTGAAATAAAAATGTTATGTAGAATGGAGTAATAGAATCAATATATGTATAAATGGTGAAAATATCACTTATACAAATCACTTTTCCTCAAAACCACTCACTTTACAAATACAACTCCCCCAAAGGAACTATAATAAAAGAAGACATCTACAAGACCTTGAAGAACCCATTGAAGTGGTATTTCACAAATTGGTTGCCGAAAACATGATGATTTGGATAATTTCTTGAGCCTTTTCATACGGCCAAATAAAACCCACTTGGTATAGATATGATGAATATTGTGAATACCATAGGCTTAAAGGCCATAATCTTCATAGGTGTGTGAAGATCAAGCATTACATTTAGGATCTAATAGACTATGAATATATTGAGTTAAATAATGATGATTCAACCTCTAACCAAAATTTGGGTATATATCAAAATCCATTTCCTTAAGACCATTATATATAGGACAACTTCCTACACAACAACATTAGCACTAGATTAATAGTCAAAATTAGGGTTGGAACCAAAACCAGCCAAATCCTAACCAAGATCAGAATAACCAATCTAATCAAGTCAGTTATTGTAGTGCACCCTTCAATTATAAAAACATTATTGGTCATTTTAAAATTAATCAAGTGGCCAATATTCAGGTTAACCAGCACTCCTCTTCCAACATCAACTACCATACCATTTCTATTTTAGTACTTCCTCCTTCATTTGTAGATAACCCACATTTGAATCAAACTACAAACATTATTAATTGACTTCCATTGTGATCATAAGACCTAATCCCAATTTTTTTAATTAAAATATCCCTCCTCAACCTTGATATTATGAAATCATAACTTAATGGTCAAATGTTAAATTTCTTGGTCCAACACCTCCTCCTTCTAATGATCCTATTTCTGATTCATTACCTTCAAAACCTAAAATAGTTCCTTCTTCCAAAGAAAACTTGTATAATATTAAAGAATAATTTTTAAAAAATCCTACATATATTTCCATTCTATAATTCATGCATACATCTAATGTTCATAAATATATATCATTCAACCTTGTAATCCAATATAAGGTCCCAACTAATATTGATCTTGATAAATTCCAAGCATTTATGGGCCATTTATTTATGGGTAATTTAGCCCCAAGTCAATAGTTAACCTTCAACACAACTTATATGTCACCCCTTGGCTCACATCACAACAACCCTATATATATTGAAACCATTATTTCCCAAGACAAGATAAATCATGCCCTTATATACAGTGCTTCAAACTTGAATATATCCTCCTAGAAGCTTTTTAAGCATTTGGATTACATAGAAAAAGACCTTCGATCCATTACAATTAGGGAATATGACAATGTGGATAGAGATTCCTCTTAGACAATTTTTTTAACATTTTTTATTGGGCCTATCATCCATGACACCTTATGCCACATCATAGACCTCAAAATGTCATGCAACCTACTCATTGGGTGACCTTAGATACATGAAGTAAATGCAGTTCCTTCTACCCTTCACTAATGTTTGAAATTCTTGCATTCAAGGATGGATGTACTATTCATGGTGATTTGAAGCAATATGAGTATTACAAGCACCTTGAATCTAAATTTGAGGGTCAAAATTATTGGCTTGGCATGGGTTAGGTCCTCAAAAAAGATAATCAAGTGTTTCCAGATTCACCTAAATCTAACTATATTGACCCCAATACTCTTGCATACACTTCTTTTTCTCATCCTCCTCCAATTACTCCCCACTTTATCATCAATGATAAAGGTATGGGTGAATATTAGATAAGTAACACCTTTCACATATCCAAGTTGCCCATATCCCCCAACTCCCATGGTAGGCCCAACATGAAATGGAATAAAAAGGTTGATTGGTGACCAAAGGACCTATTGTCACCAAATATCGCACCCTAGAAGAGGTTGTTCAAGGCTCTTCCAAATTTGGGTAACATGGGAAAATTTTTAGGTGTGTGGGTGTACCTATTATGGAAATGAGCCTCTAGATTTAAAGGGCTAGCTCCCTGAATGTATCATTCAATGCTTATCACTTAAATTATTGCTTACTTATGGGGGGAAAAGAGTTGGAATTTCATAAATAGAACATACTTTAGGGGAAGTGATGCACCTAATATTATCTCCACATGACCATCATATTCAAAACATAATAAATCAAAGCATATAAATCAGTCTCAAATCTCTAAAAGGTTCTAACATGAATATTATAATATAGAGGCAAGATGTGTGAAACAACATAAGGAAAATGAACTAGAAGGCAAATAACACATTACAAGGACAATTATACACATGAAATGATTTGACACACTTAACAACACTCTATATGACTTATTAGACTAAGAATTCTTGCTCAGATATAGAAGGATAAAGGAAAGAAGGGTAGAGGATTATCACTTCTTATCACTATAAATCACTTACACATTTAGACAATTATTCAAGAACTAATAAATAGACTTGCATTAATGTTTAAAGGCAAAATATGACATCAATCTAGCAATGATTTTCCATACATGGTGTGGTATCAATTTATAAAGGCAAAAATGGTAGTTACTTATAGAACTTCAAAGAGAGAAGAAAAGAAAGAAGTTCGAGATTCACTAGAACACATGTCCAAGAATTATAACTAATTACATTGTAGGTGAAACTAAGTGTGAAATCGATAATGAATGATTCTTTAGACAGATGTCTCTATAAGCCATGACAAACTTTTCCAAAATGGTGTAGAGATTCTTTGACTAGCCTTTATGAAATTGCTTTCATCAAGAACCATCTATCGAGCATTTCAAATTGAATTAGGAGAGTCGACACATATGCACTATTAAAGGGAGTTCGAAACATGTTATAATAGTCATAACATGGTATGATAATTAATAGCTATATTATAGACACCTGTAGTCACCATCTGCAGCCATTTATTACTTTCCTAGACCTTATTCTTTACATTTAGTAGTCATTATTCATCTCAAATCTCAACTAAGCTCTCATGGCCATGCATAAGTATAAAGAGCTTACTCTACTTTAGAATCCTCAATCCTACATATTTTCCTATGTAGTGGTCTCTTGCCACATTGCTCATTCCATTCTAAAATATGCTTGTCATTGTTTGGACATGTGTTCATCTTGTCCATATGGAAACTAGTTAGATTCAACCTATCGATCTCCTCTAGAATCTCTTTTCTATGAATTTTGATGTTGGATGTCAATCACTAACCTAAATACCCATAATCATGATAGTTGTAAACATTACATTTGATTGGATCTCCTTGACCTTTGACTCCCACTCGCACCATCAATCTTGATCTGTATGATTAAGTGTCAACCATCTATCTTGCTCTTGACTTGTCAACTCAGTTTCATCTTACACCACATGTCAAACACATATTGATTATTATGCTTCATTATCAATCTATAGCCTCACACATTTATACCACATGTCATCCCTTTGAGTTCTTTTACTATTTGACCCATCTTGCAATTTTGGATCAAGATGTACGATGCAACGTAGACCATTAGATCAACTCAGATCCACTATTTGAAAACCAATAGCTACTTCATGATCTTAAAATTAATGTCCTCACTCCCATCATTTGACATTCATGTGACCATTATTTACTTCTCTTAAACTATCAAATTTAATCTCAAATGGATTTCCTTTGCTTTATCTAAAACTTGATGTTAGCATGAACATCTTATGTTACACGTCTAACTTCAAAGGCTTAAATCTTGAAGCACAAAAGTCATGGAGGCACCAAATTTTTATGAAATATTATTGAGGTCAAAAGGAATGAACCCATTTGATCTACTAGTCATGGGATCCCTCTAAATGAACATATTAAATACATAAGTTCTATGGTCCATTCGATCCTATGTGACATCTTGGCAATAGTCTAGTTCATTTGGCTAAGTATGGGAAACTTAGAAAATTTTGACTAAGGAGCCAAATTTTAACATGCATAACTTATATCACACTTTGATAGATGATCTAAAACTTAGCATGTCTCAACTAGGGACCAAGCCCATATGATCGTTCTCTCTTAAAACTATCGCACATTTGAGATATGGCCTCATCAATATGCTCACTCAGCTTTATTTGAGCTCCTTGAAAATTAGCTAAGTATGGAAACTTAGTGGATTTTGGGTGAGAGGCCATGGATCTTCATATCTTCTATTACACTTAGGTAGATGACCTATAACTTGGTGCATATGTTCTTTAGACTAATGTGAATAGACCCAAATGATCAATACTCATTGACTCATCCATACGTGGTAATTATGATGCCAGAAAAGTACCTACTTAGAATTTTTTCCACTAGACTCAAAATGTCTATATGAGTACAATGAAGAACCAAGTGAATACCAGGAGCTTCCTAAGTCATTCCAAGCATTCTTGACATCTCATAGGGTCTTTGTAACATTTTTCATCTATTCATCCATTAGCAACTTGATCTATTCTCAAAATGCATTGATCACCATGAAGACTTTATACTTTCAAATATGGCTCTAAAATGACCTCTAAGATATCAAATGACACAAGGAATAGACTATACAATGACAAAAACTAGAATGGCATATGAAATGGCATTAGATAAACTATAACACACCCTAAGACATTATAATCAACCCCCTATTAAATATTTTGACTATAGGGAGGTTGACCCATTTTGAGTCACTCATCCTTATCTACTAAAATGAAAGATGTTGACAATGATACAGTCATATCATAGTGTTTATGATGAGTTATCTATTACCAATCTTTTTAATGAACTTGTCATTTTCATTATTACTACCATTCCTTCCTCAACACTTTTTATCCTCCATTACCCCCATTTTATTGACTAAGACCAACAAGATTCTAGCATACCATTGGATGAATTTGAGAATGAATAATCACCTATAGAATTATTCAACCTTCAGGAAGGTTTTCCCATTGATGATCAAAAATAAGGCTTCACCTTCAAACTTGACTTTGTCACCTATTTTGGAAAATAGGTAAAATCCTTTTGTCATAAAATATGAAATAAAACATTGAGGTCCCTAAGTGAAAACCTTTATGAGGTACTTATGAACCAGGGAAATAGTAAAGAAAAAGACCAATCCATGGGTGAAAACCTATCCTAGGCACCCTTGGATGAGGGATATGTATCTCACCTTTCTCCAAGAAAGGTTTAGATTCCATCTAGTCCAACTATTTCATGTTGATCTAACATCATATTTTAATAAAAAACAAGTCTTTGAATATTTAATTCAAAATCATCATAAGGCCTCTACTAAGTGGTATTTTATAGAAATGAACAAGCCTAATATATCCTATATGGGTGAGTTTCATAACTCACAACTAGATGGATAAGATCAATGTGATTCCATTCCTACCATTTTGTGTGATGGCTCTACACTCCTTATGGAAAACATAATATAAATTAACCTTTGGAATAAATAACACCCAAAGATCATTTAGCTAGAGGCATCTCTCATGGCACAAGAACATGATCTCATTCTCATAAATGTTTAATAATTTATCAACATATTTGTTTGGTCATATTCAGACATGCCAGGTTTAAATCCATCCTTGGTGGTACAACATCTTGTCATCCACCTAGATGATAAATTTATCAACATAAATTGAAGATGCATCCTCGTATAGTAGTTATAATCAATAAGAAATTAGATAAACTCTTAGCAACAAGTTTTATATGATGCATAGATTACTCGAAGTGGATTTCCAACATAGTCTTAGTGAGCAAGAAGCTAGCCAAAATTAGAATTTGCACATATTTCCATGACATTAATAAATCTTATACAAAGGATAATTTTCCTTTACTAAATATTGATATCATCATGGATTCTACATTAGGGTATGAAATTTTATCCCTTATGGATGGATTTTTAGGATACAACCAGATTAAAATAGCACCAAAATATCAACAAAAGACTATGTTCACCACTCCTTGGGGAGCATTCTACTACCAAGTCATGCCTTTTGGACTAAAAAATGTTGGTGCTACCTACCAATGTGTGATGATAGTGATTTTTCATGACATGATGCATGATATTATGGAATATTATGTGGATGACATTTTATGCAAATCCAAGACTAGAGCACAACATCTAATAGATTTGCAAAGGATATTTGACCAACAATGGGAATATCAAGTTTGTCTTAATCCCAAGAAGTGTGTATTTGGCTTCACTTCCATAAATTTACTCATCTTCATCATCTCTCATAGAGGTATTCAAGTGGATTTGTACATGGTTAATGCCATAATAAACATGCCTTTTCTATCTAACCTAAAGCATCTCCATAGTTTACAAGGCAAGATTTAATCAATCAAATGCTTCATCTCTAAATTCGCAGACAGATGGCACCCATTCACTTACCTTATCAATAAAGGCACCACCTTTTGTGTAATTTTGATTATCAAAAGTATTTTGAGTAGCTAAAGGATTGTTTAGCTAATCCTCCTATTTTGGCTCCACCCACACCAATAAAATCACTTTTTTACATTTTAGCTATAGAACATGCATTAGGAACACTTCTTACTCTACATGATGATCACAAAAAATAAAGGACCATTTATTGCTTGAGAAAAACACTAGTGGATTATGAAAATAATTATATGCCTATTGAAAATGCATGCCCAGAAATGGTGTCTAAAACTCATAAGTTATGGCATTACATGTTAAAAAATAAAACCATTATCATTATCAAGTTTAATACCCTCAAGTACTTTATTTCCAAGGAACTAGTTACATGTTACATGGAAAAATGGGTAATGTTATTTTGTGAGTTTCAAATTGAGTATACATATCAAAAATCCATTAAGGTCCAAGCACTTACAAATCAACTCACAAAGGATCCTATTATATATTCTCAGCCACTCACATTTTATTCTATAGATGAGTCCATTTTGACTCTAGAGCACTCAACTTATGAACAACCTTCTACATCAACCTCTTCATTTGCACAATGGACCCTCTACTTTGATGGATCCTTCCCTACTCATAGATCAAGAGCTATAATTTTATTGGTTACACCCTAGGGAGATCTTATTCCTATGTCTTTTTGTATTGGATTTTAATGTATGAATAATATTTCCAAATATGAAGCCCTTGTTATAAGGCTCCATCTCAATATATAGTGGAAAATTAAGTAGTTCATTGTTCATAGAGACTTGAAATTAATTTAAACTAGGTCATAGACCAATTTTAGACTACGGATGACAAGTTCATCCCATATAAATCCATGGTTTATAATCTCAGGTAAAAATTTCAACATATTTAGTTTAAACAAGTGCCACAAGCCAACAATAAAATTTGTCAATGCAATGGCAATGATATGTTCCCTCATCCAAATGGAAGATGATGTGAGGGAATATCAATTTCTAGTGGAATTCATTTTATAATCAGTTCACACTCCTCTCAATTCTAAAATAGTATGTGACATTGTTGGTTCTAACATCCCCTAATATCAAAACATCCTTGACTATTTAAAAACCCATACCCTTCCTCCTAAAATTTTAAAAAACCAACACAAATCCTTCATTCAAAAACCTATCAATACATAATCCTTGGTAGAACCCTTTATCGTAAAGGTTATGATGGAACTTTGCTTTGTTGTTTACCTTCGATAGAGTCTCAATTTGTGATTAAGGAAGTCCAAAAAGGGATCTATGATGCCCACACCAAATTGATGGTCTTGGATAATAAACTCATATTTGTTAGATATTATTGGCCCACAATGGAGATATTTGCATGTGCATACATCAAAAACTATGTACCTTGTCAGAAACATGGGAATCTTATTCATTCACCTTCACTACCCTTACTATAAACTACTACACCTTGGTCATTCTCAACATGGGGACTCAATTTCATTGGGAAGATAAATCCCACTTCTTCATATGTCCATAAACACATCCTTAATGCCACCGAGTATATTACTAAGTAAGTTGAAGCTATACCCCTCACTTATGTAATTGGGAATAAACTTTCCAAATTCATCCTAAATTAACTCATTTAACATTAAGGCATCCCTTCCAACCTCATTTTTGATAATATAAATTTAATAAAAAATCAAGATATGAAATCACTCTACACGCAATATCATATCCAATATATATTTTGTCCTCCTTACTTTCCTCAAGGTAATGATCAGGCTGAGGCCTCTAACAAGACTATTATTAAAATCCTCAAGAAATTTGTTAAAACCATTGGCCAATATTGGTAGTTTTAGTTGTTTCTTTCCCTCTGGGAACATAGAACCAATTCCCATATGCCCACATGATCCACTTCATATTCCATAATTTATGGATCTAAAGTGTTGCTTCCTATTGAGGTCGAGATTCCTTTCTTGCACATTTCTTTGTAAAATATCCTTGATGATGAGGATTATAGAGTAACCCAGTTACAAGAATCAGAGATCTTAAATAAGAAATAGGTATCTATGTTGAACAACCTCAAATTATATCAAAACCAACTATGTCTCAACTACAACAAAAGAATCAAGCATAGATAATTTAAAATTGGTGATCTATTACTAAAATAAAATTAGAATAACACCAATGTAGAGTGAGAAAAGAAAGGAAATTTTGAACCAAATTGGCTAGGTCCTTCATTATCACAGCCAAATATGGATCAATAACATATAGATTGGCCACCCATGAGGTGATGAGCTCATTGAAACTATGAACATTTCTCATCTCAAGTGTTTTCAAGCTTGACTTGCTTCAACACATTGTCTATAAGGACCCTTACTTGGGGGTGCCCTGTGTGTCTTTCCTTTTTCCAATCTAGTTTATCCTTTCCTTTACCCTTCATCCCTTGACCTTTCTAGTCTTGGTTTTGATTCACTACTTGAATAAGCACACTTGGGGATAACATTTAGTAAACAAATACAATAACATGTAGTTCAATTTTAGTCATTATCCACACATATTTGTAGGCAACATGATAGAGTAATCTAACATAATTTCCTTGTGTAGTATTCCTGAACTTGTCTTCTTTCACTTATGACCAAATTTTATCCTTTATCACATCCCAAAACCTATTTCTAGATCCTGATTCAGCCTTGCCACTTTCCTCATAATATTTGATGCATCATCCTAAATTTTGAAGGATTCCATTTTCACATTTTCCATTTGAGAATATATTTTTGGTTGATTCATAGTTCAAACCCTATGTGTTGAACTACATTGGCCTCAAGTCTATGTACTATATAGGTTTTTCTCAATTTTTTATGGAAGATCAACCACTAACAACTAATTACCATCCATTTTCTTCATAATTTATTCTCACTGATTATCCATTCCTAACAATGCCCTCTTACTTAGGGTGTCCTACATTAGGGAAGCTTTGAAGTTTTCTTATCCTCCTTATATTTTAGCATTGTCTAATCCTTCTTTCTTATTTTCCCTCCCAATTTGGGAGAACTACATTGGCCTAAGGTCTTTTTGGACTATGTAGGAAGTGATCAGTTACTAAGGTCAGCTTAGCCACCCCTTACTTTATCTCATTTTTCCACATGACTCCTCTTCCCCCTCCATTTCTATACCTATGTCTTCACTACCTCATCCCCTTTAGCTTGTCAATCTCTTTTAACCACCTTTCCATCTTATCAAAATCTTTTAACAAAAGTATTGAGAACCTTCCTCATATACCTCTCTTAACTCCTATAAATTCCCCATCTAATTTTCTTCGTCGGTCAGTTACCATTCCCTATCCACTTTTCATCTTGTCCTTTGGATACATCCCTATCCATCCATATTATTCATCCTCTTTCTATTTCTTCTATATTTCCCCTTGCCCTTGGTAGTCTTCCATACCCTCTTCATCACTCTCCTTTTCTCACCCATTTCACATCATCACGTTCCCCTACACAATAATGGACATTTTATTCCTTACCCTTTTAAACTTTTGCATATTTCTCATATTTACTACCTCCTTATTAATTTTTTCTATTCCACTGATTCTGAGCCATTTTAATTCCAATTCTCATTTCTTATTTTTCATCTTTACTATTTTTCATTCTTTATATTTCTTATGTTTCTTTTAGCTCCCATATGTGCACATCTTTTTCTTCTTTTCTTGTGTTCCCCCTTATCTTCTGCATCCTTATTTTCTTCTTCTTTGTGCTATCAGTTTTGCTTTACCATTCTTTGTTTTTATTTTTTAGTTTATTTTCATCATTCCCACCTTTTCCATCTTATTTTCTTTCGTAATAACTAGCTTCCTATTGGGTCTTTATTATTTTATAAGCCTTTCATAATTGATATTTTATTCTTATTTATGAAATCCTTTGTTCTTTGATATCCCCTTTTCCTCTTTCCATCTCTATACACACTTGTGTTTTCATCTATGTGAGAATTCATTACTTGTATCTTTGTCAACCCTCGTACTTCATCTTCCCTTTTTTATTCTTATCATCCCTTATCTTCATCTTTATCCCATTCATTGTCCTTATCTATTATTTCATTTCTTCACTCTCTTGTCTTTAATTTTCCATTCTCTTTCCACTATTTCTTCACCACCTCATCCCTTTTTAGCTTGTCAATCTCTTCTAATAAGATGTTGACACCCATCCTATCTCTTCAGCTTCTTGTCCACCCATATTTAGCTTCCCCCCATTTTTATTAACCCTTTTCACATATTCCATCACTTTCTCATCCCTAAAGCCACCATCTAATCTAATTTCTTGTTCATCCCCTTTCCCATCATCATTTATCCTATTGGTACCACTTACTTCTTCACTCTCCTGAAATATTTTTATCTCCTTATTCCATTCATTTACCCTCCTATCAATGCTTAGTTGGTCATGATACCACCTACTTCTTCACTCACCTATCATATTTTTTGTCTCCTTCTTCCATGTGTTTTATTATTATTAATTTCCATCACCAATATATTTTTTTGTTAGTTTAAATTAGACCTATTTTCATAGCTTTCATTTCCTGCCATATCTCTCATAATCCCATTCCCATGCATAATTACTAACATTATCTCACATATGTTTTCAATTCTGCAATATATTATTTTTTTAGCACGTTCCTTTCACCCTCATCTTTTTGTCTTTTGTTCTTCATCTAATCTTTTTTTGTTTCATTTCATTTTTATCATCTTCCTTGATTTCACTTGGTTTACTCTCCAAGTTATATATCAATCCTTCTTCCCAACACTAGCTCCTTAAAAGGTATTTATCCTTTGAAAATACTTCCATCATTATCCTTCTCTTATTATTTGTGTAAGCATTTATGTTTTTCACTCCCCTTGTTTTCTTCTTTGTGCTGGAATTTGTGTTTTGTAAATCCCATTCTCCTCTTTTCCATTTCTATATGTTAGTAATCTTACTTAACACTCCCCTTTTCTTCTAACCTAAGTTAGCATTTTTACTCAGACCTCCTTTTCTTTCTTATCATCCCTTATCTTCATCTTCATCCTCTTCATTTTCTTTTTCATCCTCTTTCCTCTGTATCCACATCCACATCAACATCCATTAATACCTCTCCATAATATCCATTCATTAAAAATCAATCTCCTCACACGTAAGGATGTAATCACCAATTTGTATTGCTCCTACATGCATCTCCATGCATGTTTACCAACACCTTCTACTTTATTTCTTTAATGCATGAAATATTATCAGGTTCATTGCTTAAAGTACATATATTTCTTCCTTCAATGTCTCTACATGTTGTGTATGGGTACTCATCCTATGCCTTATCCCTCTCCAATTACTCCCTTAACCTCAAACTTAGTTTTTTACCCTTTTTCCCATTGTGGGACTAGTCGAATAACCTCATCCCAAGGTTGCATGATCAAATATCCCTCAACACATCATCCTCATCATATCTTCTATCACACTTTTCCTATCCATCAAACTAATCACCCCTCATGCTTGAAATCACATATATCCCTAGCTCATGTTGGTCATGCCATCTTTAATATTACATATTTGGAAACCTGGTAGTTTTTTTTGAGTTAGTATCATATTTGGGTTCATCTCATCTCCTCTTGAATTGATGGTGTGCCCATGCTCATTTTTTGAGTTAGTTTCATCTCTGGGTTAATCTCCTCTTCCATTCTAGTTTTTTCATCTCTTTTTCAAGATCCAATCTACATCATGCATACCCTATCAAGGGGGAATCATCATGGATTAGTATACTATTTATTTCATCCACTCTTAAATTATCTTCCTTTCGTTCACATCTATTGAACTACAGTGGTTTGAGTTCCATTCTCTAGGATATGTAGGAAATGCTCAATTTTCTAAATATAGCTTAGCCACCCTTATTAGGCTCTCCCCCTTTTACAATCATATTCTAGGATCTCACCCTTTTGTGAGCTACATTTTTAAGCTCTCACTCTTTTGTGAGAAATTTATTTTTTCATACTCATCATTTTATGGAACACATCCTATTCTAACCCTAGATGAAGTAGATGTCATGACTATATCAGTCACTATAAAATTTCCCACTCATCTATTATCTCTCTCCTACCTTATATGCAATAGACATTACGACTATATCAGTCACTCTCCAAGTGCCCACTTTTCTCCCCTAGATGTAGTGCTCATTTTGACTATATTATCACTAAAAAGGGGTGAACACTCATCTTTTCTATTTCATAAACTATGAAGATGACATGGTCCTTATGGATTTTCACTACATGTAAAAGTTTCCACTCCTCTACTATCTCTTTTTTCTCCCTTAGGATCTCTCCCTTTTACGAGTATTCTTATTTCCAAGCCCTCACCCTTTTAGAAACTCATCCATGCTCTCCCCATTTTTTGAGTGAAATCATTTGAACCCCTTCCTTAGGTTTTGTTTCTTTTTTAGATGGTTCCCTAGGATTTTACTCCCATCCCCCTGTATATTCTCTTTGTAGAATATTCCTAAGTACAAAGCCTATTCCCAAAATCCCAAAAGCATTTGAAAATTTAAAAAAAAATCCAAAAACAAATGGATCACATTTTACCAAGAGATATAAAGCCCAAAATATTTGAACATTCTCTCAACCCATTCTCCAAGTGAGAACATATGAATTTGAGACCCATAATTGTCATTTGATAACTAAGAAATTCATAGGTGGGAAACTTAACTTCTCTCTAAAATTCACTATATTTTTTTCATCTTCACTTCTTTCATGCTCTTATTATTTTATTATTACATTCCATATTCACCTTCCTCTATCCATTTCATATTATCTCCTCATCATCACTTTTTCTTATCCCCTTTTGGGAGGACTACATGTGACTTGAAATTTATCCCCATTCTCATGAGTGTTCATTTTCAATAGCAAGAGTGTTTGGACTATGTGGGTAGTGCTCAGGGGAATGGGGGCCCTATGGTAAATTAGGTCACTCTCTCTTATTTCTTCCATCCCCCCACCTAATGTATTCAAATCATATGATTCTATATCAACTCATAATCATATTGTATATCATTTCACACAATCAAAACTATGCCATAAAGCAAAAAACTTAAATCACCATAAGCTTATGCAAAACTCCTTAAAAACACCCTTTTGTTTCATTAAAGTGTGAGGCATCACACAGCTCATACAAATTAGTGTAGTAAACATAACACAATTAAAAACATTTTCGCCACTTAGGTAGTGTGCCTTGGTTTGTTCACCTTCCTTATGCTCAACAGGGTATTCGTTGACTTTGGATTATGCTTGCACCCTTCATTTCATGGGGTCCTATTGAGTTGGAATCCATAAAATCCTTCCTCATGCACACTTGAAATATGTGGTAAATATTTCCATAATGCTAGCACATGACCATAGGTTGTGTTTCCTGATTTCTCACTACCTTTATGATTATTGGTGGATGTGTTTCACTCACAACCTCCATGTGCATCAATTCTTGCATAGACTCGTGTTCCCCACTTATACATATTTGTAGTAAAACCTATAGATCTTGTATTGTGCTTATGGAATTAGTTCTGTCAGATATTATCACCACATCAATTCTTTTATCAAATCCATGACTCAATGTAGTCTAAAAAATATACACATTTACCTCATAGATCATAGAAGGAGGTGGTGGTGATCGATCATCCCCACCTAAATTTACATTACTCCTATTATATGTCAATTAGGGACTTTATGGATTTGATTCTATGTCCAAATATTACTCATCATATATATAAATAAATTACTCACATGAATCCATTATATAAATTATTTTATTACAAGGGTTATATAATACTTGTGACCGATCTTATTTCATCACATCTCATCATCATTGCCAACTACAGGGGTCTAACAATGTCATGGGCATTGGTAAATAATCACTCCACTTAACCAAACATAATGTCAAATATTCTTTTCAATAGACCTCCATCCTTTATGATTGTCATTATTATGGGTGGTCACAGTCATCCGTGTATCACCTGTCATTATCACAACAAACCTTAATCACAATCATCACATAATGCCTTGATACCACACAAACACACACAAATGGTCAACTAACTACTTATTTGTTTTTTGCCTTTTCTGACTGTGTGTTTGTGAGTGTTGAATGTTTGTTTACTTTTGATTATTTTTACTGTATTTTATTTTCTTTTCATTCTTTCTTCTCAATTACCTTAGTTCATTGCATTATGCTCTACACTTACATCTTGATTTGTAATATCTTGATGTGGATTTATGACTATTTTCATTTGATTTTATTTTGTTTAGTACATTATGCCTTACTCTTAGGTCTTGATTATTCATATCTTGATCTTTAGTTGTAGATATTTATATCTAGACTCATCTTAGTTTATTACATTATGTTTTACATTTAATTATTGATTATTATTATCTTCATCTTAAGCTTTTAAAATTTTAATTTAAATTAAGTTTCCACACTCCTGACATACAAATTTATCATGATTTAATATTAATGATGGTACATAATGTTAGCATGAAAAATTAAATTATGAACAAGAGGTATAATATGGCATTCTCATGGCAATACATCTCCCTATTCACTAAAACCAAACATAAATCACTACACATCCTGACTAAATATGTGTTACTCTTAATACACAGTAATCAATAAGTGCATACAACAAGTCACCATCCTTTATCCAAATTTTATTCAACCTCACTCGCATCATTTTTATCATTCATCTCTGTTAATCGTCACTTATGACCATCATTATGCACTTAGTTTTTTAATGGATTCTTCAATCATGAAAATTCATTATATCATTTGCACACATTTTTTATTTATCCCATAGTTTTATGCATTCCCAAATTCTCACCACAAATATGCTCTTTTTGGGGCACAACCAATCTTTTCTCTCTTTTTAGGGAAAACACATCACTTCTACCTTGTTTGGGGTAACTTATCATTCCTAGCTCACTAATTTTATCTTGTTTGGGTCAATTCCAAGTTGGTAGCTTATTTTTTAATATATTACTCTTCCCTACTTGGGGCAAGTTCATCCTTCTTCCTTCTCAAAAATCTATACATCCTAGAATTATCTCAAGTGGCTTAATTTTATCCATGATTTATTTTCCTCTTCTCATTTCTTAATGGTTTGCTCTACTTCCTCTTTTTCAAGGGTCCATTTTTTAAAAATTTATTTTCACCCAACCCCTTGAGTGGGCATCTAAGGCTCATCAATCACCCTATTAGGGCATTACTTAGATATCATCAATCATCTTATTGGGGCATCAACTTGGACATAATTCTTTAATAGTTATCTCATCTTCTTCTTCTCTTTTGACAACTTTTTAATTATTTGAAAAGGTGTTACTTCACCTTATACCTCGCAATGTCTTCTAAAATAGGGGTAAATGTAGACACTTCATTTTAATCACTTTCATGTCTAAACTACAACCAATACTACTTTTCATAATCAAAATGCAAATTTAACCATAAACTATTTAAACATCCTAATTTGTTTACATATTTAATGTACACTTCCTAAATTACATTGGGACATCCCTAATTAGGGAAATGCACCATGATAATTCTTTTGTGCTACCTATAGCCTTTCAGAATCAATCTTCCTTTCATAAAGTGCCTCATTAGCCTATTAAATCAAATCCAAATAAATTGAAAATGAGACCAAAATTACTCCTTCAAATTAATTACCTGGTCACTTTATTAGGTTAATTAATCAATTCCATAATTGGAATGCACATTTCATGAATATTTAAAATTCAATAAATCTAATTATCCTCCTCATCCTCAAACTTGCCAACTTGGCAAGTACTTCATGCTAAGGGAAAAAAATATGTAAGGACACTTTATTCCCCACTCACATGGGTGGGAGACAAGGCCCCATCTTAGAAAGTACATCATGCTAAGAGACAAACATGTGAAAGGGCACTTTATTCCCTGTTCATATGAGTGGGAGACAAATACCAAACCCTTCACATGGCCCCTTGATTTTCCTTTTTTGATCTCCAAAATGAGATCAATGGCTCACAAACCTTTCACCATCCTCCATTGACCTCCAAAATGATATCAATGGTTCCAAATGATTCAAATTTACTATAAATATAGTGATCATCCTCTATCTCTAGCACGTTTCTCTATTCTAGACTTACTATGCAAGAAACATACTAGAAGCTTCAATTTATTCAACCTCTTAAACCTCTTCCAAGCCACAACACATAACAAGGTGAACAAGAGGAGATTATACCCATTTTGAGTAAGCATTGATAAATATCTCTTGTTCATATGCCAAGCACAATCACATTTCAAGCCAACAAGCAAAAGGAGTCTCCAAGGGCCGGTAAACCTCTTATTTCCTTTCATTTGATTTATCTTTACTTTATTATTTGCTCAATCATAGTAGATGGATTAGATTGCTTAATCTTGAAATTTTTCTCTGATTTATTTTACTAACATTGACTAATCTTTCTTTGGATGCCTACCTATAATATAAATTCAAATTATGTTAGAACATGGTCATGTTAGGAAGACAGGTCCACATTTTAGCCTTTTATGTTTAATATGACCATGTCCTAGTTGACTATGTGAATAAGTTTTTGGATCTGGGTGTATGCATTTGTTTATGAGGGTTTATTTTATGTCTATGTGTCCCAATTTACCATATAGAAGACCTAAAAAATACAAACCATAGCTCCTACACATTAAACCAAATATAAATTAAATGCCAAAATGAAAGAATAAGGTTAGGGGAATAGCTGATATATAGTTGGAAAACCTTGCATAATGTGAGTCTTGCCTACATATCCCAAAAAGGCCTCAAGACTATGTAGTTATCCCTCTTAGAGAGAGTGTGTGAATATTGACTTTCCTATATGAATGCAACTGGATAGATTTATTTAAATGCTTGATAATGAATGCCCTTGACCTACCATAAATAATTTTATACTTGACCTATGATTGTTAGAATGTTTCAAATTTTGAATTGAAAATAATAACACTCTTTTTCTTAATATGTAGTAGAATTGCCAAGTGATTGATAAATATGTTTGGTGAGACCTTGATATGCTTATATAGAGGAATATTTTAAATATTTCCACTAACAAACCTTGATAAAAGTGCATGAGGGGTAAAATTTAATGTCTCAAATTTTAAAATTTACCATTGGATTATGGAGGACAAGATCACATTAGTGGACAAGGCCATAGTGTGGCATTGTCTGACCTAGCACATTCTTCTCCCAAAAGGATAGAGACTATTGGAACTAGTCTGATAGGATACTGTAAGAAAAATAGGGATGTCTAAATTATGTTCTGATTAGTTTTAATAATAATTTTATGATTAGTTATAAGATAATGAATAGAATATTTAATGCTCCCATAGAGATTGCAAGTTAATAGAAAAGTGAATAGACCAAGTAAGGGTAAGTATATCAAGATTAAACAATTTTAAGCACTTAATGATTAAATTTGAGTGTCTACAATTTATTCTATGCCTACAAAATTTTATGACATTTGAAAATTAAATCTTACTCATGAATGGCATGCATCTATGATGAATTATTTAACATACTCCTTTGAAACATGACTTTACCATATAGCGAAGGCATATCACTTTCCTTACTTAGACTGATTTTATACTACACTTGGTACACATTATATATTGACCTACACTATCAACTATTTAGATCCCTCTTATTCTTCTATTTCACAAACGTTTCACATTGGACTTGATTCATTAAATGAGTGCTTGTGTATACCAATATTTATAAAATAACTAAAAGAAATCAAATATTCAAAAATACATAATTATGACCTATACATAAATTGCTTTGTTGGTACATGTTGTGTGATGTCATTTTTCATATACATGGTGAGTCACATTTCCATTTTCTATGCACATGATTTTCAAGGTATACATGAGTTCGATGCAATACATACATATTACGCATGAGACATGGACATATAGATGCATGACATTGATCACACCTATATGCAATATTGCTTCATTTTAGGCATGCCCATGTTGGGGGCATATTCTCACATAATTTAGGTTATCTATGTCTATGCTAGTCCATTGATCGTATTGATCTAATTAGATTGTTTATATGTGAATTTATCTTTTTCATACCCTTTTTAGTGTTATTTCCTATAGATATTGTGCTTTTCTATAATAGATGTTGACATTAATTGATTACACATATTAGCATTGCTTTCTTTGTGTCTTATTATTTTTTATGAGTGTAGTATTATTTTATCAATGATGTATTCTATATTGCTTGTTCTATATTGTATTGGTACATTAATTATGTCTTGTCACATCATGCACCAGTTTGTTTGAGGGTCCTCCATTCCATGTCATGTATAGTATGTCTGTGTGATTATTGATTATGATGTGAGTTTATTGTTCATTCACTATGATATTATGTGCATGTGTGTGTTCAAACAATTTCTAATGGAAATTTTTTATTTTTCCTTTGTGCATGAGATCTATCACACACATATTTATTTTCTACTATCTACTACTATTTGGTGTTTCTATGGTTTATATTAGGCATTTATTGTGATTCTAATTATTTCTTGCTTCATTCACATATCTACTTGAATTTGACACATCTTTATAAAATGAATTATCATGATTATATCTTTTTTCTTTAAATAAAAAACTACGCTTGCCTTGGATTACATGTTTGCAATGATCAAAAAAATTATGAGGCCATATATTACTTTATTTTTACATGTACTTTACATAATTATGCTTTTTATGTATAAAAAATGATGCACATAACTCTTTATTTTGAGATAAGTGATTCACAGGATTCATCCTTCATATCAAAATGGGGTTATGTAATGGGCTTGTTTCATAGATTTTAGGCCATGCCAGACATAGTGTTTCACATTTTGTGACAAAATATATGCTTCAAATGGATCAAATTGAGCAGATTTAGATAACCACATGATTTGAAGAAAAATTGATACATTTTATAATATTATGAGACATATTTTGAAATTTGATATCAATTTAAGGGACAAATGGATCATATGCATCATGTAACTTGTTCATGAAAATAATTTTATATTTTTAAAAATAAGGATCAATGGTGAATGATGGTACTACATGAGCACTTTAGGTCTATATCCATCTAGGATGTTTCATTCCTTTTACATATGAACCTGATTTAGCATTACATTTCTACATATAAACTTGATTCAAGGTTCCACTTTCATGTAGGAACCTAATTTTGAGGTTATAAAAATTAATTATTTTGATACTTGAGGAAATTTGGTTGAAGTTACTACATTGCTTATAACACTTCCTTCTACGGTGGTTGTTGGCGAATTTACACTCCTCAACTCATAATTTTAGCAATTGCATCTCCTTGGGGCATGTTCACCCCATGATATTCTCCAATAAAGTTCAACAAGGGATAGTATGGTTCACATACCATTAGGGGTTTTCAATTGTTAGATTCTTAATTTCAATAATTGTTAATGATTCAAATTATTTTAGATTTATTATTGTCATAGGACATTAATCTATGCATTTTTAATATAGATTTTACATGGAGAATATGATACATTTAATTTTTGCCTATCATCACCAAACATGGCTATTTTAGGTACTAAATTCATTTATTTTATCCTTTTAATTTAGTATTTTCAATACTAGATTAAAGGTTGGGCATCTGTAGACACCTAAATTTGGTATTTCTTGCTTTGAAAAAATAAATTTTAACATAATTTAATATACATGAAAATTACGTATATATTTAAATCTTGAGCACACTTTCCTTCTATCAATATACCTATCTACTATCTTAGCCACCATACATATTTATTCATGATTAGTTTTCTCTATACATGAATAATTTCAAAATCCTAGATAGACATTCTCCATACCTCATATCATTTTTTTCCACTTCCAAGATAGTATTGGTAAACCTAGATAGTGTGGGTTATTGTAAGTGTCTTCCTCCACCAAAAATGCCCAACGACCCTCAATGACTATTTTTAAAATTTGGAAGTCATCATTGAGTCTTCCTAAACATATTTCATGGTTTGGTCATAGTGGCAAATTAATGAAGACTTGCCTATAAATACAAAGCACCCCTAAGGTTATTATTCACTTTAGCATCATTTTAAAAATCCATCAATCTCTAAGAAAATTATTCAAAATAAATATACACATCTCAAATCTTCAAGGAGCAGTCCTAGAGTAGTCCATAGATCCAAATAAGAATATGAAAATTTAAAGTTGCATAGTGTTTAGTATCAATGATCAAAATATTAAACTACATTGTATATTATTTAATATATTTCACACACACCTAAGTGGGAAAACTACATGTAGTTTGAACCCTATTCAGAGTAATAGAATACATGAAACACTATTCTATTTAGCAGGGAGTGGTTAGGGATATCCAACCCAAAATACTAACCCCCTTTTAAGGGCATCTTGTGGTCAATCAAACACAATTAGGGTTTGGATGAAATAAATAAAAAACATGTATTGTTTTGAAATATTGAAGAAGCACACAAACATAAATTTGGATTGCAAACACAGGCATAGAAATCTTAGGAGTTGTAGACCCCCATTGTGTCATAGATACATTACTAGTAAACCCTTATAGTGTTAGCTACTATAAGTGTTTGAATTTTTTGGTAGTGTTTGAATTTTTTGGTAGTGTTCAAGTGGGTTTTAAGCCTTTGTTTCAAGTCTTAGTAGCTAACAAAGCACATACAAAACATGTTTACATCATGTGACATACTTTTTGAGCCAAAAATAGTCATAATTTGCTAAGTACATCATCCATCTCTTATCTTGTCTTTTCTAAATCAAATAGTTGCAATATAAAGCAGCCCCTTTAATTTAGATAATTGTGTTTATTTTTATATTTTATATAATCTGAATTAGTGCATACTTTAAATTATATTATATCTCTTAGGTTTAAAATAAGAAAAAAAATAAGTAGTTTGAGAGGGGATTCACGCTGAGTTTCATAATTATGGTATTCAATTACTTATTTTTCTTATTGATTATTTATTTAGTGGGGTTGTTTTTTACAACTTCCCTCCTTGTTTAGTATACATTATCCACCCATTTCATATATCAAGAGATAGTACACACACCCAAATAACTATATAACTGTCAAAATTGGGCACATCTTTTCCAAAATTTATAACAAAGTGTTGGGCGTTAAGAATGTTGACTTGTTCGATTGTGAAAAATTTAGAGTGAAAGGTCAAATTGGATTTAGGGGTGTTTATAGTCTATCAATAATATTTTATGACTCCTTGAGCTATCATTAAGAAAGATCTTCAACAATCATATAATATCTTCTACTAATTTCTACACCAAAAAAGGCTTTTTGGATTTATTCCCATGCACTATTTATTCTATAGGCTAGATACTATTGGTATCTTAGATCTCCTTATTACTACCATCATTAGGCTCTATGAAACTTGTTGGCCAATTTAAAAAGGAAAAAAAAATAAAAGTACAAGTTAATTCAAACAAGGGTACCCTCTTTTTGGGATCTACATAGGTGATATTACGGACTTTGTTAGACATGAACAATCACATTCACATTGATGGGTTTTTTTTTACCATGCATCATGTATTAATCACTATATTTATTTTTCCAATGATGTGGTCCTCCTTGCTTATTCGCTTGAGGGTTTACACAGAGAGATGTTTTTTATTTATTTTATGAACTTCACCAACTAGTGGTTAACCTTAGGAATACTAAGGTTATAATTTGCAATACTTTGAGAGATACTCTATCCAAGTTTTAAATTTTTAATAAAGGTGACTTAGTGGAGATCACAATATATTATATCTACTTAGGAATCCAATTTATAGGTTAATATCTCGGTCTAATATTTTCTTCCCAATCATGGATTTGTAAGCGATACACCTTACTTTAAATTTGGAGTGGTGATTTCAAGTGCATTTTTTTAGGATATCCCTTTAAATATGCATACCTTCAACATAATAATTAAATCTAATGTTTTATATGAATCATAGGTTTGGGGGGCCAACTTAGGTGTTTTTTAATAGGCATGTTTTGAGAGGGTATAGATGATCATTCTTCAATGAAATATCCATTGTAAGTGGATGGTTCCTCATTGATTTTTACATGTTGAATTTTCTACCCAACCTTTGTTTTGAGAATTTATTTAGCATCATTTTCTATCTTCTCAAAATTGAGTCCTTGAGTGGGTTTGCATCTAATTGGGAGATATATTTATATTGGGCCTTTTTTAATAATAATAATCTAAGAAATTTTCAATTTTTTTTGAAATATATCTCTCAAACTTATAGGCCTACATGGTCAATTTTATGATTGACCGTGTTGGTCATTTTTTAATTTATTTTTATTGTTTAAGATTAATAAAAATGTTTAAAAATGAAAAATAAAAATCCCTACATCGTTAAGCATCCACTTAATTTTTAATCTATTTTGAATTAAATTAACTCAAATGAAGATCTAAACTATTGAAATTAAAATGTTGGAGTATACATATCTGATAGTGAAACAAATTATCCTAAAGAACTTTATAGAATTGGAAACTTTTTAAAAATAGTAAATAAGGCTAAGGATATGCAAACCTCCATAAAATAGATATTATGTTGATTGTTCATGTTGACTGTGAGTATAAACTTCTTGACATGACCTATGTATTGTGTCGTGACCAAATGTAAGAATTTAATCTATGTTTAGACAAGTCTATAGAAGGAGGACAAGAGGATAGTGCAGCTTTGTCCATTTACTGCAACCACATCCTAATTGATTGTGCACTTTATTTTCTAATTTAGGTTTGTGTGAATGTCTATGATTGCTAAATGATAATTTTTTTTGTGTAGATACGTCATGTAAAAAACCTACAAAACATAAACCCTTGTTCATGTGCAATATTTACACAATAGAGATTAAATTCAAAGGGTGAAATAGGGTCAGGAGAATATATGAACTACCCTTAGAAAACCCCACATAATATGAATGCTTCCTACATAGACAAAATGGGCCTTAGGGAAATGTAGTTCTCCCTCATAAGATGATTGTGTGATTGGTGATTGTGCAACTATGTGATTGTAGATAGAATATTTATTGAAATACTTGACAATGGATACCCTTGACCTATGGTAAATAATATTCAAACTTGGCATATGCTTTTTAGCATGTTTCAGAATTGAAATTGAAATAATTAATTCTCTTTTGTTCAATGTCCAATACAATTGTTAGGTGATTACTAGATTGATCAAGTGTTTGCTTTGAGTGGCCTTGGTGTGCTTATATTATATAAGGGAATATTTAGAATATTTTTGTTAATCAAATTCTTAAAAATGGGCAATATATCCATTTTGAAATGTATCAATTTCAAAAATTTATCATTGGAGCATGAAGGACAATGTTGCACTAGTGGACAAGGCCATAGTGCAGCTCAGTATGATCTAGATTGGACTTGTTCCAAAAATAAAAAGATTATTGGAAAAGTTTTATCATGTCAATATAGGATGAATATTAATGAATGGAGTTGAAATAGAGATGTATGTATGATTTTTTTTGTGTTTTAAAGACAATATAGGCTTTCTTATAAATTGTGAGTTAGCAAAATGGTGAAACAGACCAAGGTTCAAGATTAAACATTGTCAAGAACTTAATGATTAAGTTTATGTGTCTACACTTTACCATGTAGGCTAAAATTTAAAAAAAAAAATAAAATAAAATTTTGAAAAAAATGGCCTACATGGTCAAGTGCCCACTTGACTATGTGCCAATCATTTTAAAATATATATATATATATATATATATGAATAAAAATAAAATGAAAAATGAAAAATGAAAAATAATAGCATGCATGGTTAAGTGCCTATATAATATGTTTTTATAGTCTACATGATATGTTGCAGTTGTCAATGTTAGAAAGTAGTATGAATTTAGTTTTCTAGCGCATGACCTTGTTATGTTTGATCCTAAACTTGAAAAGGACATGATAAAAATTTGGCCTCCTTATGGTCAAATGCTCTCTTGACCATGGGAAGAACAATTTTTGGCCTCGCTTGACCATGGGAGGCCAATTTTGGTCTCCAATGGTCAATCCCTCTTTTGATAATGGAGGACAAAATTAAAAAATAAACATTTATTTTTCATCCAAAATTATAAATAGATGTAAACTTTTTATTGATTTTTTTTAAAGTGTCAAAAAATTGGATTTTTGATAGTAAAATCATATCTACAAAGAATGGCATCATGAATGTTAGCAAAAAGTGGGAAAGGATGTTAAAATGAGGTTCAATGGCAAGTGAATTTGTTTTCAATCTTGGATTTAAATACATTGTTCTAAAAAAACTATTTTTTATAAATTAATAAATGAATGGAACTATGTAAAAATGATTACTCACCGTGGTGGAAAAGTGATTTTAAATCCATGTTTAAATACATTATAGGTAACAAACCATTTAGATAAATTCATCAATGAACATGTAGATATATCTCTTAGGAGTACACACCTTGAAAGAAATGGTTCTCATGTTAATTTGAGCCTACTTCCTTCCACATTGAACTATATAAGGGTGCTTGAAAAGATTAATAAATAACACTTAGAATGAAAAATATTTAACAACCATGTTTTTGTAATATATGGAATAAATAATTCCTAGATGTGGAATTTGAAATAGCAAATGACCATTCAATATGCATACCCTATTAGAGATTAAAAAATAAGAAATTGTTTGGGAGGTTGTCTTGTGACCAATAAATATGAACTAATAGTGAGAATAAATATCACATGGATGATGTAATGCTTTCAATAGTTTTGTATTGAACACACATAAGAATTCCCACTTCCAATCCCAATGAATATATGTATTATCCATGATAAGGTTGACATAAGGAAGACATTTGTCCCTTAAATGGAAAACATGTAACAAATAAATGTTGATAGTCTATCAAGGTAAGTTTGGAAGGAATCATTACATATGGGCATAACCAAGGAGGGGTTCGGCATTATTTCTTTCTATATGTTCTAGGTGGGTGAAACTTTACTATGTTGTCTTTAAACAAATGTTTAAAATATTTGAAGACTACACATAAAAATAAATATGGATAATTACAATACACTCATAAGAGATCTAAGAACCCTTTTTATGACACTAGTGCTCAATAATTCAGTGTATCTTACATATAAAGTGCACGAATGATTTTACTTGGCCTTGTGAATAACATAAATTATTGGACTAGTCTTTCTACTTCAATTATACAATTACATGTGGAACCCCAAAAAAATGTAAATTGTGGCAAATAATGGTTTATATTACCTTAATTTAATTTAGTTACAATATGATGTATTGTGTATTACTTATTTATAAAAATTTGTTCTTGATATGGTTAAGAAGGTTCTTGCCAATTGAGGGGCAAATATTTTGGCCCTAATGGTCAAGTATCTGATTGATCGATGAGCCCAAAATGTTTTCCCCGCATGAATAAGTGGGTGTTTGATCATAGAGGGCCTCAAATGTTTCCCCCACATGGTCAAACATTTGCTTGACTATTTGGGCCAAAATCTTTGGCCTTCCATGGTTGAGCATCCACTTCAACTTGTGGGGCTAATGTTTTTTATATATTTTTTGTATGAGATGTTTTCAAATGATTGACTTTTGATTTTTTTGTTTTGTTGTTGATTCATTTTCACGAATATTTATCCTCCATTAGTGACTATAATTTTTTTTTATCCATTACCTCTCACTTCTAATATACATAATTGTTTTTAGAGGGATTAAAATTAGCTTCTTGTTAGTACGCCATACACATGAAGATATATATGGCACATTTGAAATTTTAATTTTAATTTTAAAGGAAAGAGATGTGTGGACTCTTTCACACATGATGGAGATATATAGAACTTATAAGATTAACAGAATGTTTAATCCATATCATATTGAAGAGGTGGTATATTTCAAATAATTCATAAACTGTATTAGCTCAAGGGTAAAGATGAGATGTGTGGTTTGACAAAAGCTCAATATCTCCAACTAATATTGGAGGTGGTACCCAAATTTTGAGGTTTAAGCATAAGGTTCGTGATTTTTAGTGGTCTTCATGCCTAAAATTATGAAGGAAATTAGAGGATGGTAATCTTGATGTACCACATGGATCTCTAGATTATATTATTTTCAAGGATTGAAAAAAATGGACAAGAAAAGGGTCAAGATAAACTTAAAGTTATAAATAATGAATATCATTTGAGTGAGAAAAAAATCACATGAAAAAATATTTTCTAGTGACGACTGTACAAATAAACTAAAGATCACTGAGCCGAAGTCATCACTTGAAAGATTCATTTCATTGTTCAAGGAATCACATGTAGAGGGGTTTAAATTATGGTCTAGACTTGCAAAATATTATAAAGATGTTCGTGATTATTTAAAAGAAGATGTTTTTCTACAATGGAAATTTACATGTGACTTTTGGAAGAAAAAGCAAAACAATATTTTAATGTCACATGTACTACAAAAACTATATTTTTGGAAGAAGCTAAAAATTTTGAAGAGGAGAAAAATTGCCATGAAACTGAACAATTTATTAGACATGTAGGTAAAAAGCCAAAAGTGTTATTCCATCCTAGGTTGGATGTAAAGGAAAGACTTGTGTTTTATACATTCATATGACACTAAAGGTATAATTACATAGTATTGATGGAAAATGTTGGAATTGGGGTCCTAACAAATAATTCAATTATGGTTGAATGGTTTGCAAGGATAGAAGAAAAAATAATACATTATATGCAAATATATATTTAAATATTTCTTGAAAAATATATGGATGCCCAATCCCACTAATGCCATTTATGTCTGACAATATAGTGTATTCATAAGACATGAAGCTAAAATGATAATAAAGTGTCACTAAAATATTCTCACATAGAGAGATTAGAGGACATGAGGAAATGTGCATAGTGTCATGTTTAATTGTAAAATGCATACATTATTCTCAATCAATGGTACGTTATTTTAAATAATATTATTTTCACATTAAATATATAACATTTATGTTTTTATATCATTTCAATAATTATATATTTTTTAAAAATTATTAGTTTGTAATTATCATTTCAAAGAACAATAATAATTACAAAGAATGTAGTGAATAATCAATTTTAAAATAACAAGTGAAAATATTTAAAAAAATTATTGTCATATAAATTAATAAATATAAATATAATAATTAAATTAAATAAATAAATCATGATAAAGTATACAAAAAATTACAAATTAATATAAACTCATCATTAATTAGTCCCATTTATATTTAATAAGTCACATTTGTTTGAAATATTCTTAAACATTAGAAAAACAATTAATGAGTCTCGTTCATTTGAAAAATCAGGGCATTTGGAAGATAGATAGTTTTAAGAGCTTTAACAATTCCCAAGATTTTGAAATTCCCTTTAAAGGTGGAGAGTGGAGCATGTGCATTGATTCCAGAGATATAAATTAATTAATTAATTAATTGCACACACACACATTTATTTTTCTATGCATGGACAATTTAATATATTGTTTGAATTTCATGAAGATTGAATTGAAGATTAGAGATCACACAAAAGCTACATCATGGAAGGTGATGAGTGGAAGATTGTGTTCAAAACATAGGAAGGATTATATGAGTGGTTGGTCATGTCATTTGGGTTGATTAATGTGCCTATTACATTCATGAGACTAAAAAATGAAGTGTTGAAACCTTTTATTGGTAAGTTTGTCATTGTGTTTTTGGATGACATTTTGATTTTTCAATAAGACAAAGGAGGAACACTTGATGCATCTGAGACAACTGTTATATTGATTGTGAGAATAAAAGTTGTTAATTAATTTGAAGAAGTGCAACTTCATGAAGGAGGAGTTGGTGTACTTGAGTTTTGTTATTTCTCGAGAAGGATTGAAGATGGATATATAAAAGGTGAGACCTATCCTTGAGTGGCCATCACTTAGAAGCATATTTTAAATGCACAAATTTCATGGTTTGGAAAGCTTTTAGAGGAAGTTCATTTGTAACTTCAGTGGAATGAATGTGCTTGTCATAGAAGCAATGCAAGGTGATAATAGTGTGTATTTTTGGACCAAAAAAATAGAGCATAGCTTCCAAAGTTTGAATAATAAAGTGAATTAATATCCAATGTTGACATTCCCTAATTTTAACAAGGTATTTTATGTAGATTATGATGCAAGTGGTGCAACAATAAGATATTTGATGAGTAAATAACATAATAATATCGATTACTTCAAATATAAAATAAATGATGCAAAGAAAAAGTATTCAATTTATGATGAAGAGTTCTACGCCATAGTACAAGTTCTCAAGAAATGGAGGCATTATCTATTGTCGAAGGAGTTTGTGTTGTACACAAACCATCAAGCATTGCAATTCATCTATAATGAAGGTAAGTTAAACCAAAGACATGAGATGGACTGAGTTTCTAAAAAGTTAATCATATGTGTGAAATCACAAGAGTGTAAAATATAATGGAGTTGCAAATTCATTGATTAGAATGTGTCTCTTTTTAAAAGAGATATAGGTGGAAGTCATAGGATTCGATTCTATGAAAGATCTTTATGCAGAATAAGAGGATTTCATTGATGCATGGAAAGGATGCACAAAACCATTGAGTGTGAATATAACACCATGATTATATTTTTTCATTCAAGGATTATTATTCAAAGAAAAACAATTGTGTATCCCCAGAGAGTCTATGCATGAAAATTTTATCAAGGAGAAGCATAGTGGTGGACTAGCATGCCATTTTGGTAAGACAAAACATTTGCACAGTTAGATAAGAATTAATTTTGTCATAATATGGGTATGGATGTGCACAAGTTTGTACATACATGTAGGATTTTATAGTTTGAAAATGGGATAATTTAGAATGTATAATTGTATCAACCACTGCCTATTCCCGAGAATCCATGAGAACATATCAACATGGACATTGTTTTAGGATTGCCTAGTGCAAAAAGGCCATGATTCTATTTTTGTGGTTGTAGATAGATTCTTCAAAATGGATCATTTTTTTGAATGCAATGAAACTAATGATTCTACACATATAACTTTTTTCCATGGAAGTTGAGAGATAACATGGATTTACACACAACATAGTATTTGATAGAGATTCAAAATTTATTGGGCATTTTTGGAGGACATTGTGGAAGAAGATGGATACCAAGTTACAATTTAGTTCAACATGTCTTCTATAGATGGATGGTCAAATTGCAGTAGTCAATAGAACTCTTGATAACCTATTGTGATGTTTTATAGAAGGGAAGATAGGAATGTGGGATTTAGCATTGGTGCAAGCTGAACTTTCTTATAATAATTCAATAAATAGGGGCATTGAAAGGTCACCATTTTTAATTGTTTATGGGAATAGTCCAAGAGGATTCACATTATTGCACAACATAAGAGATGAAAGAAGGAAGAGTGCATAAACATGAGACTTTATTGAATATATGTACAACATACATCATCAAGTGTGCAAATAGTTAGAAAGAAGTACAATGCAATATAAACAACACACAAATTTGAAGATGAGAGGAAAAAAGTATCATGTGGGAAACATGGTCTTAGTGCACCTAAGGAAGGAAATTTTCTCGAAAGGACCATATGATAACTTGAATTGGAAGATGATTGGACCATGCAAAGTGTTGGGGAAGTTTGCATCCAATCCATACAAGATTGAGTTGTCAAAATTGGGATAGATATTTCACCCACTTTTAATGTCGCAGATTTGTACCCTTACCATGAGGGATAAGGAAGTAAGGTAAGTGCAAGCGCATATTCTAAAGAAGCATAATCAAGATATCAGATACATAAAAATGAACAAGAGGAGATTAATAGAGTGATTGATTGTAGAGTTGGTAAGAGGATGCAAGGAAAGTAATACACAAAATATTTGGTGAAGTGGAAAGGCCAATAAGTTGAGGATGAAACTTCGATGAGCACATCAAAAAATGCTAAGTATGGATTAGCTCTTGAGGAACTCATAAAATCATGATAAAGAGTTCATTGTTCATTTCCCTTACCCAAGTTGTACAACGTAGGAGCATCTAGGTTTAAAAGTAATCTTGTATCATTCAAAAACACTTAATGAAGAAATAAGAAGTTTTGCAGTAGTTCACAACTTTGTCTTTATGCTTAGTCTCGTGGAGTTTCTTTGTGCAGTATTTGTGTGCACGTAGAGTTACTTTCATAACTTGTAGCATCGAAGTAGACAATACCTATGCTTTGCACAACTTGCAAGACTTTTGCAAGTTTGTTTGGAAATCTCTACAATAAGTTGGGATGTTCCACGTAGATGTGAGAATGTGAATTCTTAAAAGATTGGATGAAATTCTTACAAGATTGAATGGTTTTTTTTTAACAATTTTGATTTGCGAACTTAACAATGGCATTTCAAAGTTGAATAATTGTGTATAACTATTTTGGAAGGTTTTGTGCAACCTTGTGCATTGTCTTCTATCCACAGATTTTATCTATGATTGTTGTAACTCAAGCTTGTGATTTCTAAGATCCACACATTGTCTTGTGCACATTATGTTCTTACAAACCTTTGCATACGCACCATGTTATTACATGGCCAATGAGGACCTGGTAGATTGGAAGTGTAGTCTTTTTTGTACAATGATAATCATCTGGGCAATTTTCACTTAGATTTGTGTTTAGTTTCAAGTGCCAAGTGTCATGCACAATGAAAAATAACCACCCCAATCGCATGCATATTGTAACCGAATGGAAGTTTAATCATCACATAATGACAATGGTTATCAGAGAGTTAAAATAAGGAATTGTTCCAACTTCCTAACAGTTTCTTGCTCATGTGACTATATTAGGGGTGAGCATTATTGTTAATAAGTTAGGCGAGTGGATCTTGAAGCTCAAATGAATTGGAGGTTGGCCATAACTAACAAGATCAATTAGTTTTTTAGAAGTTGCAAAAAAAGAGAATTTATCAAAGACCATGAGTTAGCAAGATATAAAAGAAGAGAAAAAACCAAGAGAACCAAGCCAAGTTCAACCAAATATTCATGAGTGTCGTAAATCTAGGTAGAGATAAGGTGTAACACATTGCTTATGATATTTTTGCAATACTACAGGGAGATTTTAAATCTGTAATCCGATGTAGGTGTGTATCATGTGTTCAAGTTTTAATTGCTCATTGAAATATATTCTTTTTTGTTTCATTTTGTTTCCATGCATAGGATTGTGAGTCAGTCCATGGTTTGTGGTGGATTTTTGGGTTGCATGGTATAAGGTTGTCCTTCATTGTCCCCCCTAACCTTAACTACATTACACTTCAATCTCATAAATGAAGGGCTTCATTGTAAGTGAAAGATTTCATATGGGATACCTAGTCTTTCATCCATTTTGGACTAACCACTTCAATCTCATAAATGGAGGACTTCATATGTGGGTCAATGATCTCATTTGGGTACTTAGTTTTTCACCCATTTTGGACTAAGTCAGGCCCTACCCACTTCAATCTCTTTAATATATAAAAGGAAATGTTCTTTTAACGTCCTTGATGCTTGGAGATTGAAAATTTTACTTAGAGTCAACTAAAAAGATGAATGTTAATTTGAGATGGAGATGGTTTCAAATATGGGCTCTCTTTAAACTCTCTCTCTTAAGTGGTCCAATTCATTCATACTATGGCATTCCCTTTGCCATGGTCCCTTGTGTTAAGAGTCTTAGATATTTCAAGAAAAGTATAAATATTATTTCATGCCTAATTTTGTAAATAGTCTTAAAATTGGCTCCCTTGGCCTACTTTCTATGACAATTTTCAACTTAATAATGGTGATCTTTCTCATTCATTGAGATTCAAAGAACTACCTTGGACAAACACTTTCACAAGATTTAAGTTCAATCCTCTCGCAAGTGGTGGATTGACTATAAGTGGCCTATTGAGACCCTTTTCATCGATATAAACCCTACATGGTTATCAATTAGTCTCTCCTCAACTCATTCAGATAGATTCTTTGAATGCTCACTAGAAAGTAATTCATTTGCAAGGGCTTAGCGTTGAAGGTTTGCTAGAGTTTGGGAAGCTATTATTGAACCCATGTAGGTACATTATATATGGTGTATTTAACACCAAAGTTTATCTGTTCATATCAAATGTTGATTTAGTTGTGGCTAATCCATTATCTTTATCTTGCCAAAACCGAGTCACTCAAACATCTCTTTTGGTTTTGCAAGTGCGCTTAGTCCAACTCGGAAGTGGATTCATACCCTTTTTCAACCATTTCATCCAAATAAAATGGTTCAATAAAAGTTTCAGCAATATAACTTGTACAATACAACCAAATATGGTATATTTTTTGTTTTAGATTTCTTTTTCTTTCATGGAAAGACAATATTTAACCTTGTATATCTTGATGGTTGTTTCTCTGTTATTAAAAAAGTACGTGTATTTCCACTGTTATGCTTCATATTCAAAATCAAGTTGAGAAGGTCTGTTTACAGATTGAACACCTCACGTCTCTTTTGGTCTATTAGGGAAGTGCTCCATATGTAATCAGTCTGGGCCATGTAGATTCTCCCCACTAATGATCACCTTTTAAAATCCGTGAGTGTGGAGCTCGTAGTAGGCACCCCTCATGAAGCAAGGAAAAAAGTGTTTCCTCATGAACTCTCATGACGTCCTTCACTGGCTCACAACTCTCATTCGTGGTAGGTTTGTGTTCCTAGACACTAGTGGATGGAAGGCTAAGGAATATGGAAAATTCCTTCTATTGGCCTTCGTAATTTCCCCTTCTAGACAAGAGTGGAGAAATGATACAAATAAAGATAAAATTAATGACGGGAGGAAACCAGAACCATATACAATAAATCCACCATTCGCAGTGACTGAGTTGACACACTCGATGATCCTTTGCTTCTACCATATGTATTGATTGTCCTCGTGGCTTAGTATTCTTGTGCCTTGGCATTTGGTTACCCAATGGACTATTTATCATGTTTTTGGTTATGTTCAAACTTTTTTTTTTGACTGAAAGGATATTTATTTAAACTTCTTAAACTTTATTTTAAATTAGTTTAAGTTGTTATTTATGGATCCATGTGATCGATGCGATACATTGGAGTATTTAAACTTTTTAGACTTTATCTTAAAACAGTTTAAGTTGTTATTTCTCGATACATGTGATCGATGTGATATATTGGAATGTGATCAGGGGAAGGGGGTAGCAGATTTAACTATATATACTCTATAAATAGAAAATGCATTTCATTTAAAAAGAAGAGAAGAGAAGAATGATGTAAAATCAAGATGATAGTGTAAACTTTGTTTCTAATAATACATGAAAATGACACCCATTGTCATTTCTTCAATAGAGTAATTAAGAAATCAAAAAGCATTTTGATTACATTCTTTGATTGTATTAACAGCCTTCTGGCATTTTGCTACACCAAATTGACTGAGGAACACTTCTGAAAGTCATGTAGTGTGTCAGAGAGGATAAGAATAAGCACTTGGGACAGAATGCATTGAACTATACAACATATAAAACCTTGTTTCTGTATAAGGAAGGAACACTATATATTGATAACTCGTCCTGCAGAATGAGGAAAGTCCAAAATACTGACTGGGCTTTTCTTATGTTTATGTGATAGCAAGCGTTCAATAGCGTCATTTTGGATATCATCAAAGGGATGAATTTCATTGCAAGCAAAAGCTCTTGGGCTGGGGTTCTGCTCAACTGTACTGGAATTTAGTAAGGGTTCACTTTCACTTTCAATCCTATGACCATATTCACGTAATTCACCAGAAGCATCATTCTTGAAAGAGTTAGAATGATCTTGTACTCCGATTCGCCCTCTATGTTTCTCACTACTTATCAAAATTTCAGTACCGTTAAGGAATGAATCACCACATGCTGGAGATTTGTCTGTTGATATACTGCTTCCTTCAAATGGTTGCCACTCATTGTTGGAGAGATTTTCATTACCATTGCTTTTGGTTTCAGGATTTTTTACCCTATATGAAGTTGGTGTACTAGGGTTGTCTATGTGTTCTTTGCCATTGAAGAATTCCTCCTCATGCAAGGTAAAGTTGGTGGAAGTGCCAAGGCTAGGAATGCTTTTAGAATATTTTTTGAATCTATCCTCCGGCTGCTTGTTTTTATTTTCTATGGTCTGATTGATTCCATGTTCATATGATGTGCCCACCTCCTCTCCTCCTTGATTGCAAGTGGAGTTAGAACTTGTAAATTCACCCAAAGAGAATGTTTTAGAAGAAAAACTTCCTGACCCACGGATTCCAAATGAAACTCTCCGAGCACGGATACTCTCTTCTTTCAGAAGCTTCTCTTGGTTAAGAAGCTCAAGGATCCTCTCTGCTTTCCTTTGGATACTCTGACCCCAATCAAATCTGCAAAAAATGCCACTAAATATGAATGCAGAGACTGAGGAAGAACACACACACGAGTTACTTATTCTGATGTATTTATAAAACCTTGTGAATCAGCATATGTGAAGAACAAATTTATCAATCTTCATTTCAGCCATTATTTAATCCTATCCTGATAGTATTTCACCCTCTTGCTTTCAAAAATAACAAAAATTGTTTATTCTTCTAATCATGTCAGCTGACTTGGTAAATAACAGAAAAAGTAGCACGATATGTTGAAAGTATACGCATTCAGGGTTTTGCGTCTAAAATCTCTATGCTGAAATAACATTAAAAAGGGTACATAAGGATTTCTCCAAAGCTGAATTACACTTGAAAATGTTAAGAGAAAACTTTCTGCAAGCATAAGGGTCTGCCATGTTCTCAATAAGAACATCAGTTATAGATTTATTCTACTGGCAGTAATATAAATGAAGAGAATTGAATCAATGTACAAATCCAAAATGAGAGGACGAATAAGAGAAAAATTTAAAGCCAGGAAGAACTTCTCTGAAAGTTGCAAATTACCAGAAACAAGTGAGAACCATATGGCTGCAACATAAGAAAGTTTGGAATAGATATTTTTGTTTGCATGCCCAAAGCAGCCCCCGAGCAAGGTCATATAATATGTCTAGATACATCTGTAGAAAATAGAGGTCTGCGTAGTTTTTCTAATTTGGATTGAATTATCTACATTATTGCCATCCCTGTTTCGTATCTAGTATAAATGCAAATTATTTCCAAACTTAGATCTCCAGTAAGTCATAATGAAATTTTAGCAATAGTTTGCTAATTCGTTACAATATGACTTCGATGTAGCATACTTTCTATGATACTGTACTCTTCCTGGCACTACCCCGGAGCTAGATACAGCTTTCTCATCTAATGTGGGAAATAACCTTTTCTGCACTTTACCAGAGTATAGAGATGCTATTCTGGTTAAATTATTTGAAAAAAATAAAGATTCTAAGAATGGGAAATGTTTACTTGTTAAAGAATTCTGTCACAACAGAGCATATCAGATTGGTTGTTAAACAGAGTATGGCAGATTGATTGTCAAATGTAGATTCAGAAAACCCGGGGATGTTCAATGTATTGCTGTCTGACTACAAAAACTATATTCAGCTTGCTCATCTAATGTGGAAAATGTGGAAAATAATATTTTCTCCAATTTAGCAGAGTATAGAGATGCTTTGCTCATTAAATAATTTGGAAAAAAATATTTTAAGAAAGAGAAATGTTTACTGCTTAAAAAATTCTGCCACAACAGAGCATGACAGACTGGTTGTAAAATGCAGATTCAGAAAACATGGGGATGTTCAACGTATTGCTGTCTAACTACATAAACTGATCATCATTAATCCTCTTAGGCTCCATAAGGGTGTTTACTGTTTTGCATACAGGGATAAGGCTGTAACAGCAATGAATATGAAATTGCATTTGCCATTTTATAGTTTAATTTAACATACCATGCATGACAGACAATTTGATGGTTCTCCATTGCCTTTCTAGCAATTGGTTGGAAGGCTTGGTCTGGAGCAACATATAAACCCAATATACCATGAACCTTATACCAATAGGGGTGGTGCGACAATGAAAGTGGCCCTCCTACTGACGCAATGGTTGATAAATAATGGATGAGTATGTTTGCTTGCTGTGCCTCCCCCCTCTCCTGTGGCTAAAAATAAAAAAAATCCAACAAGCTTCTACAAAAATCCCCCTAATCCGTGTATCTTGGAATTACTACTGCGATTTGAAACTCTCAATAACCTCATTTAAAACCTAGATAAGAAAAGCATTCATGCATAGAAAACATTACATAATTACCTTTCCCATCTCAAATCAAACTAGTAAGAGTAGTAACATCCTCTCAAAACAGGGGATGGCCTCAACGACTTTTGGGTTTGACATGAAAAGAGATTCAATTCTATGATGATATGGTAAGATATATAAACTAACCATTAAAAGATATGTTTCAGGTGAGGAATCAAAAGCATTACATTTCCTTACCTTGGTTACCATGCTTAATAAGTACCATACACTTAAAATCAAATGAATTTGATTCAATGCAATTGCCTTCTATTTCCAGAGAAAAGATTTGCAAAATAGATGGCATACCCAAGGTCATCAACGTATTGGAAATGGGTTAGTTGATGAAGAACATCTTTATCACTCCGAAACTCTGCTGCAACACTCTTTGGACCATGTGTTAAGAGGTACTCCAAAAGAACCAATGTTTTGAAAGTACTTCTCCAACTCTTTGTATCAAAAGCACTCAACCTGGCATAACCAAGCTTGTGTCATTTAGGTCATGACAAACTATAAATCGATGTTTGTTTTCATCTATTGAAAAGTTAAAGCTTTCTTAGAACTGCAATAAAATCTTCATAGGAATTATATTGAAATAATTCCAAACAATTTTTTCACAAGATCCAAGCAATGAATGCTAAGTGCTTTCACATTTTATCATAGATCAAAGATAATCCAGTTTATCGTCCTAGTGATTTATATGGAAGAATAGGGAAGCATGATGAAACCAAGTGGCCTGAGCTCTGAAAAAAACGAGCATACTTAGCTTATAGTACTAGCTAAATGGTCAAGTGACTTTCAGTTCTAATATCAGAATCTCAAGATTGCTACTTATGGTAAAGTGGATTGGTACAAATCTAAAAAGATATTAGAAAAGGTAGAGACTCGATTTGAATCTCAAACAAAACCGACCGAATGAATACCCCTCAATCCTTGGGAATAAGTTAAAGATGTTTGTTCACCCTATACCAACTGATGCTAAAAGACTCCGAAGGATCAAGATGTTTATCTTCCAATCAAAAAAATTATAACGAAATATCTAAAATTTCCTTATGGGTTTATACTTTTCCTTCGTTGATGGATCCGAATGCACACAAACAACAAATTGGGCCT
The DNA here is from genome assembly GCA_037957365.1 of Torreya grandis. NCBI lineage: Eukaryota > Viridiplantae > Streptophyta > Pinopsida > Cupressales > Taxaceae > Torreya > Torreya grandis. Next base: position 1,283,995 of record JARHVA010004009.1, read on the forward strand.
TTTCTAGCCTTTTCTCCAATGCATTTCAGTCTACTGTAAAGTCTTTCAATGATTTTATACAAACATGAATAAGCACTTCTATTAATGCAAGATTTACTTTTTTAGGACATGATCTCTGTTTTTTCTCTATGCAATATATTCCTACCTCTTATGCAAAATCTCCACAATTCTCCAATAGTCATCCACTTCAAATGCAGCCTGAGAAATTGCAGCCATTGTACGGGTTTCTGGCCCCCATGGATCGCTGTTGGTTGCTTCCTCTGTCATCCTGTACGCAGAAAAACCATATATCTATTACCAAATCTAAACAGTGGCAGATATATGTTTATGGCCTAGATTTAACCCAAATAAACCCAAATAAACAGGCAATTTGTACATAGCCCACATTGAATTTGATAAAACCCATAATGGAAGAAATAAAAAACGCAATAATTGATAAAACCCATATTGAAATTCAAATTTGATTAACCGGTTTGACAACTTTGGAAACCATAGGACCTTCAAGGGTTCTTACAATTCAGGTTCGGTGACATCTGTCAGAGCCAGCCTAGCTGTTTTCAGCTTCTCCCTCAGATAAAATGAAGCTTGCTTCTTAAATTGAGCAAGATGCATACTGCCCATTATCGATTTGATGATAAACAAGTCACTGCTATTGGTCTTATAGCAAACTGTCCTCAAAACCAGATATGAATTCCAAGGTTTCAAAACATATTTAATATAGAAATGGGCATATATAAGGCAACACACACAGGCTGAAGCAATTTTGCCGCTAACTCAATGGATTTTTGACAAGATAAATAAAACAAACTCTTAAATATAGAGAAGAATCTGTGACCGATAACAGATAGAAACTACTAGATCTTGTTTGCCACAAAGACGGCCATTTTTTCCTCCCGCAAAACATAGCGAGGCAGTTTGACATATATAAAAGATCCTAAACGGACACGTGTATTTGAAGACAGGGAAATCTTATTTGACCCAAATATCTATGATTTTGGCTCTTGGTCATATCATTGAAAGTTAAGAAGAAAGATAAGGCCTTTTTAAGATCTAGAAGCCGGCGTCTTGTTCAGGTTGTAAGCGTTAATTTGTATTATGTAAGTGTTGACGCTCCGAGACCCTCAACCTCCGCGTTCGGGCTCCCCTAGATTCTATAATCTCTCTGGTTTCACTCTCATTAACAGTTGGAGTTTTTGGTGTAGCGGTACCCTGTTAGTGTTAACAAACTGGCGATTTTGTTGGGGAGGGGTTCGATTCTCGTCCTCAGCAGTCTCCCTTGTCTCGTGGTTTGATAGTGTTCATCGGACCTCTCGGCCAGGGGGGGGAACTTTGACGCTCTGAGACCCTCAACACCTCTTTCGGGCTCCCCCAGAATCTATAACCTCTCCGGTCTCACCCTCACTAACAGTTCGAGCTTTTGGTGTAGCGGCAACCGGGTGTAGCGGCAACCGGTTAGTGTTAACAGTAAGATTGTTTCATATTATTTTTTTGATGCAAGTAATCATGAATCAGTTTGGGATATAAGGAGGTGGTTTAGATTTCTTCGGTAATCATTATTAATGGTTTTAATTGGTTTTATTAATATCGTCAACGTGATGTTAACGTTAACAATATCAATATCATCAATCACTGTTTATATGTTTTTTATAATCATCATTAATGATTTTAATTGAACTTCTTAATATTATCGAGAGAACGCCATCGTTAATAATACTATCGCCAGCTCTAACACATCTTTTGAAATTTGAACAAAATCACTTTAATCAATTCCTAGCATTTCATTAACTCATATATTTAATATATAAAAATATTTAAATTATATTTTCGATATAAAGTGTAAATATCCTACTTAATATCTCCATTTTAAAAGTTAAAATTCTTTTAACATTAATTTCGTTGCACTTTATCATGTCCAGCGGTTGAATATGTGTAAGATAATGTAAGAAATATACCAGACCAACAAAGAATTAGCTAAAAAGTTCGGATGTCTTAATCTAATCTCCTTGACTAAATGCCTATTTAATTTTGCCCCCGGTTTATAAAATCTATCGTTCCGATATTTTGTTGTTAATTATATTCTTCAATATAATTAAAAATTAAATTTGACAAAAATCAAGATTAAATTATGGGTCATATAATCCATCCCAACAATTAGGTGTCTTATTCTTTCAATATGGTCGGTGGTTGTTAGAAAGTTTGAAAAGTAAGCATATATAGGAGTCATCAATTTTATTTTTTTATTACTAGTAAATATAAAGTTTTAATTGGACCTTATTTAATGATAAAACTTAAAAAGTAAAGATGTCTAAAAAGTTATTAAGAAAATTATCAAGATTAATTAACATATTAAAATTAAAGTTATCAAGATTAATTAACATATTAAATTATTATTAAATTAAATTAATTTTTCTTGAATAAAAATTAGATTATAATAAGAATTTTTTAAGAAAGGATAGAAACGAAGAACAAAAACAAACAACATATAACAAAAAAAATTTAATAATATTGTAAACAGATAACATAGAAAGGGTCAAGAGATCGAAATAGGAAAGAAATACACCAAAACAATATCATGATCTAATAAAAGGTGAAGATCTATTCAATGGTTGCAATAACTCTTCTCTCTCGACAAGAAAGAAAGTCTTCCAAAGACCATTGAACTCCATCACTTATCATAGTCTCAACTTCCACTCTCAACAACTCTGCTTCAGATCTATGTCCTTTATTTTTTGTAGAGACCCCTGCATCTGTTGATCTTTTGAAGGGAAGAATCTGTTGCAAGCAACAAACGTTGATTCGAAAAAGGAAAAGGAGTTGGCACCTCATTCAGGGAAAGCTCCACAAGAGCCTCACTTGCAAGAATGAGAGTTGATTTCTCTTTTAGGTAGTCCTCTCCATTAGCCTCTTGAGCATGAGAAACCACCAAAAAAAAAGGAGGGAGATAGAACTTGTCATGATTGCACCACAAAAAATCATGATTAGAAGTCCCTTCCTTTTTCTTCCAAACCATAGAGGACTGAGAAGGAGAGAAACCTTGTGGCCTAGAAGGGCACCCAACAAATCGATGTCCATGAAGGTTGCAATGAAAACAACGATATGGAAGACCTTCAAAATTAAAAAATATAATCCATGAATTATACGAGGAAAGCAATTTCACCGGATGAAAAAGCGATTTGGAGAGATCAATAATAACACAAACACGAACAAATTTGAGATCCCAAGAAGAGTTGTAGATCTTCACAAAAGATACAACTCTATTCACCACTGTGTTGATACTCTATTGGCATCTTAAAACAAGCAAAAGGTTATACAATCTTAACCACCCTAGAGTAGTTGTAATTTGCATCTTAACTGAATAAAAAAATAGAGACTAGGGGTAAAAGAAGAAACCATGTTTTAAAAAAAAACCAATAATTGGAGTTCCAAATGAAATACTTATCAAAAAAGCTCTGAAAATTAATATTAATATACATATCACATGTTATATTGATTAATAATTTTATTATCTTTTCGTTTAATGTATTGGGTTCAAAAAAGATCTTTTCAAAGAAAAAAAATTAAGTTTCAAATTCTTTCATATAATCAAGATATTATAATTTTTCGATTAATTTCTTCAAATAAAAATTTAAAAATTCTACATAACAATTAAATAAATATCAAATTTAAAATTAAAATTAACATAAAACGATCAATAAACCTTTAATTTATAATCAACATAAAAATAAACAACTCATACACCTCACCTATCAATATCATTGCAAAAGACCTATTAACATCATAATAATTAAAAATATCCAAACTTTATACTTACTCAAAAAAAGACAAACACCAAAATTTGAAGCAGATTGTCCTTAGTTGTTACTTGGAGAAAACAAACACCTAAATCTGCACCATATTATTAATAGTTGGTACTTTAAAAATAAATAAAATAAATGCCACAGCCTTTCTTTCGATGGATTATCTCCTTAATTACAAAGATCTTTTGCAACCAATGCCACGTTAATCTTTACATCAGAAATTAGGCGAGGGAAGGAGTGGTAACTAGGTTTAATAAGTATTCGAAATGTGGATCATGAGAACATTAATTTTAGGTATAGACTCCTTTGAGTATGGGCAATTAGCTTTGAATTATCAATGGGTAATGTGACAACAACATAATATTCCATATAATAATGCCAGATCTCTAGCCTCCTCTGTTTTCCCATTTTAAATTTCAGCTTTTTAGTGTTTTGCACCTCACTTTGTGTGCATAACTAGTTTACAAAGTACATAAGATTTAGAAACAATGTTGTTTCACATTTGATTTATTTATCAAAAATATTTTTAAATTGAAAATAAAGAGGAATAAAATTGATTAATATAAAAAATAATTTTATAATAACTTTTCTTCCGAGATATAATTTATTAGTTAAAGATTTTATTTGTTAAAAGTTTCATTTTGTTTTTATTGTAATGTTTCACTCTTAACTTTTTATGTTTTATTAATAATCGTAAGTTAATTTCATATTTCATATGATAGAAAGAAATAATAAATGGGAGCATGTGGTTCATCTTGATATTTAAAATGTGGGAAATTTAAAACCTCAATTTTCAAGTGAGAATATGGAATGGAGCTTGATTAATGAAGAAAATGGGGAGATTGATTTATGTGCAACAATCCCTCTTATCATTGTTGAAGCTTTTGCTAAAAGTGAAGGTTTGATTGATAGTAAAGATATAATTTGTGTGAACACTACATAGACAAAATGAAACATTTGATTATACAAACCATACCACAAAAATGTACCATAGGTTTGTAGCATGACTATAATACTCATGTGTTGAGTGTTTAAATATCGTTTTATGAACTTTGATGTTGTTGATTCCTTTTCAGAAAATAAGATTAATAGGAAAAAGAGTAGCCTAATCAATTGAGTAAGCTACTCTAAAAAGCAGGTCAATTAATAAATTTAGATTCTACTAAAATTTCAATAAGAAATACTAAATCTAAGCATACGCAAAATATAGAAAGTACAATATTCAATATTCTGATAATAATAATATGAAGGAGAAATTGTACTTAGCTTATACACTAATATGCAATAAAATATGAGTAATGTAGGTATAAAAATAGATTGTATCGTGATTCTGATCTTGTTTTAAGATTATGAAAACTAGCTTTCTATCATCATGGATACTTACGTCTCCCTATGTACACTTGCATCAATGCTACTATATGTGATTCAATACATTTTTCATGTACGCAATGTTGACTTTTTGACTAAAACTTTCACATGGGTCTTTCTAGGTTTTCTATTGCTTTTCAGAATATGTGTTTAGATTGTGTGCACAAGATTTTAATATCAAAATATAGCTCAAACCCTAGATCTTCCTATTAGGTCTTGTCACCTTGTAAAAAATGGGTCAGTGGGCTCACGAAGTCAATCTGACCTCAATGACCCCTCTACCAATAAGCATTGCCTACATAGCTAATACTCTAAAGAGGGCCTCAAACATATTTAGTTATCCCCTATGTATTGGATTGTGTGTGATCAATGCTGTAAAATGCTATATATAAGTGCATGTAGTGATATAGCTTGTAAATTGACAAATATTACTCATTGGTTGCTCTTTGAATGCTTAAGATATGTAATATGATTGCTTCTATGACTAGTATAGAAATATGAAAGAATAGGTTAGTATAACTTAGTTATGCAATTGATTGAATGAGCCTGAATAAGTACTTGTTTGGTATTTGCTAGAAATGAGTTAGCTTTAACTTATATTTAAACAACTTATTTTGAAAATTTCCTCATGGAGGGGTTAATGAAACATAATAGGTCGACCAGTACATTTTGAAAGATTTAAAAAGTTGAGTGTTTGTAAGACATGGACACTTGCATTGGAGAATGGACAATAGCATCAACACTATTATCCAAGTTTGTATGCAATTATCGAGGAATAAAGAAGGTTTTTAGAGATCTGTAATAGATAGTGAATGATATATATCATATTTTAAATGTATTATAAGCTATAGGTGATCTGGATAATCATAACAATAAGGTCAAATTATAATATGAACATTTTGGCCTAGTGAGGTGGTGAATGTGAGCCTATCGATTGCCATAAAAGTCAAGAATTGAAAGGTAGAGCCTTGAGTGATATTTTTCAAGTGTACAAGTCTAGTTTAACATATAAATTCAAATTTAAATATCTATATTTGCCTTGCGTTTAATATAGTCATGCATAATGATGAAATTACTAGTTTAAAAGAAATAAATGTGTATTATGGTGTGTACAACACTTGCTTTGCTTGATCCATGTTTGAATTTTTTGTATGTGTATAACATTCAACCAAGAGCATATTACAAGTGTTAGTAGTGTATATAATCTAAAAATGAATAATTGATTTTTTTTTGAAAACAAAGAGACCAATGAAGGAATACACTTGTGTGTCGATATAACCATGTTGCTCCTTAATATTTTACTTTAGTAATGATTCTTACTAAATGAAACATTAAAGGGAGGTTCACAACTGAACCTTGGAGATGTGAACAGGGGATTTGGAGGGTGACCATACCCATAATATATTATAATGGTGAGTTGTGCCAAGTCCATCGAGAGCTCATAATTTTAAATACACAACCCTAATTTATCATAATTTAGCTAATATTACCTGAGCCAAATAATATAACCATATTAAATTATAATAATAGAAAATACTACCAAGTCCATTGAGAACGTAAAATCTTGATCACACTAATAGAAGCCAACTATTGAAATAAATAAAATCTCAATTAATGCATTTTGGTAGAATCAATGCATGAATATTGGTATAATGTGAATAATGTATCTGTGGTTTGGTGTATTTGCATGGCATATGCACATCCAATGTGTCTCAATCTAAAGTATTTGTCAAAATGTAACCTCTACTCTATATAATATGTATCAAAAATCTGAAAACTCTATCCCAAATTTGTGCTAAATGTATATAATTTTGGCTCATATGTATATTATAATAATGTAAACTGAATCAAATTCTACTAATTCTATCAATTGTATGTATGTGGAATCATGTCTCTATGATATGTACCCCCTTTTGAGGTTAGGGGAATGAAAAATTGATAGTGACCTTATCTAAAAAGGATAAGATGACTATGTGCTTAACTATTTTTAATTATGGTATTTAGGGTTAAGGGGGTAGAATATCCTATACACAAGGATGCATTAAAATATTCTAAAATGGGCCAATTAATTGAAAACTTAGATCAATAAATATTTTAAATTAAAATATTGAGTTATGCCAAATATAAAAAGTACATTTAAAATAATAGTTTGATTACATAAACATGAACAAGTGATAATAATTAGTTTATTTGTGAATGCCATGCAGATGTGAGAAGTACATAAGTGGAAACAAGTGGGACAAGATTGATATCTAATTGTTAGATTTTAGAAATATTATTTATGGAGGCCTAAACACTTACATCAACCTGTGGACATGCACATCAATGCTTCTATCTAAATTTTGATGTAATTGTCTTATTTAGAATATTCACTATACTGTGAAATGACCACTTGGAGCCTTTTGAGTTTTTTGTTTCCATTTTGCTAATGTATTTTATTCACACACATATTTTGTTAGTGACTATATGTGGATCAAACCCTTTCTCTTCACCTTATGTCCTTGTACCTTACCAAAGGTGGGTTAGTGAGTTCATGGAGTTGAGTTAACCTAAAAGATCCCTTTATCAATGAGCACTGCCTACATATCTAAATACTCTAAGAAGGGAGTCAAACATATGTAGTTCTCCCTTAGTTATTAGTTTATGTGTGCACAAGGGTGCAATATATAATATATAAGGGCATGCAATGATCTAGTTTGTAACTTGACAAATACTACTCATGGGTTGTTCTTTGAATTATTCATACTTGTAATATTATTTCTCCTATGAATGATGTGAAATTAGGAAAGAAAAGGGCAATAGAACATAGTTGTACAATTGATTAAGTGAACTTGAATAGGTGTTTTCTTGGTATTTTATAGATGAATAATGAGTAGGATTAGATTTATATTTATACCACACCTTTTAAAAATATCTCATGAAAGGCTTAAATAAAAAAATTGGCCAACCCGTGGGATTCAAAATATTTGAAAATTAGATAAATTTTAAGGATTGAATACTTGATAAGAATAAAGACATTTGTATTGATGTAAGTGTCCCTATGTGGGATGTAAGTGTCTAACAAGCTATGAAGCTATTGAGGATCTGAAACTAACAATGAAGGATATATATTAGGTTTTAATCTTTCTATATATTGCAAGAGTTTTGGGTCATCATAAATGCAGACCATAATATAAATAATTAGGCACATTGAGATAGTGAATGCGATCATTTTGGAAGTAGGAATGTTGAGAACTAAAGGGTAGAGATATTATATGTATTTTCAAGTATACAAGACTGAGATGCTATATAGATAAAATTTTAATATCTATATTTATCCCTCTTTTAATATAGTAATGCATAAGAATTAAATTACTAGTTTAAAGGAAATAAATGTGTAATTAGGTGTGTATAACACACCTTGCCTTTTCTTGGACCCACTTTGAATTTTTTATTGGTGTATGAACTGTAACCAAGAGCATGTTATAATATAATTCAATGTATATAATTTGAAATTTTAAATAATTTAAATGCTTGAAAATAAAGAATGGGGAAGGAGTACACCTATGTGTCAATGCAACTATGTTTCCCCTTGGTACTTTGACTTGGTAAATATGATTCCTTATGAAGCATAGGAGTTGAAAGAGGTTTAAAAATAAACCTTGGAGATTTGAAGAGGAAGATTGGAAATTAATTATGCCCCTATTTTGATGCAAGGGTGAGATATGACATGGCCATTGAGATTATTGAATCTCAATCGCACAACTCAAGTGACAGTACAATAAAAGCCAATTCAAGTAGTATAAGTAACTCAACTTGAAAAATGGAAGTAGTGTTAGGTCATTGAGGGTGTTGAATCTCAACCACACAACTAAAGGTAACCAACTGTTGAGACATATACATGATTAAAATAGTGCTTCTTGGTGAAAATGGTGATTCTTGTTAAAGTATTAGTTCTTCTTGGTAAATAAATTTGAATATGAATTTACAATTTTTGGTCCTCTTTTATGGCATATGCATCTCTAATGTGTCTCAAGTTGAAGTATATATAAAATGATATCCTCTGCTCTATAACTATATATAATATCTATCACAAATATGAAAAAATATGTCTCAAATCTATAAAAATTAGTACAATGTGTATAAGATTTTAACCCAAGCGTATATCTAAATAATGTAAACTATAATGGAAATCTAAATTTTTTTAGAATTATATAATTGTGGAGGTCATGTCTCTATGAAATACCCCCCACTAATATTTACCCCTTTTAAGGTGAAAGAAATGGAATCATGTATTTAACTTATCTCAAAAGGACAAGATAACCATATAATCTTGTTGATGTGGGTTTTTTTATACAAACCACATAATCTTACGAGGTAGCCTCTAACATTTTAAGATTAGTAAATAATTTCAATTTAGGGCACGAGTTTAAAGGTATTCAATTTTTTAAACAATTAAATGGTGGAATAATAGTGAGCAATGGATTATTTACCTCAGACAGTTCAAATGAGATGGAGTCTAAAATAAACTAAAATTATGCTTGAGGTAGATGGATGGATTCTAACCTAAAGTGGACTAGACCAAAAAAATGTATAAAAAGAGGGAAAGTTAGGGAAGAAAAGAATGTTTATGACATAAATATGGATGAAACCCTTCCAAACTGGTCGTTCTGCTATATGTCAGATAGGTGATTGAGAACTAATGCCTAGTATAAGTTGTTATCATAACACAAAATAAAAAAACATGATTAGGAGTTAAAGGAAACAAATACAATAAATTCAATGTTTATAATCAAAGGTTGATGCTAATACTATATTGATATTGCACATCCTCTATCAGTGGGATATTATAATTAATAAACAAAGATCATTCAAACTAGTTGTAGACACCTAAAAATGGCCACCAATAACTTCCAACTAGGCTTTTGACCTATTTCTATCAAAATGCACAATTTTTCCTAAAAACACTAAAACATGCTAAATAATGTGAACCTATCATATATAAGTGCTGATTTTTCCAATATATCCCTAAATGGGGCAATGCATTTTATGATGCAACTAAATTTGATTAGATCATTTCAAGTCAAAATGATGATTTCACACTTGGGTGCTCTGGATTGCTCTTTTTATCAATTTTATTGCATGAGACATGTGCCTTTTTTATTTTGTGTTGGCAACATCTTAAATGGGATAAAGGTTCCAATGCATCTAACATCATATCCTAACTCTAATCTAGTCAAATCTTGAGCCAATAATTTGACATTTTGACTAATTTGATTAATTTGTGCACCAATTGCCAAGATTTGCACCAAAATTAATAATTCATGTTTAAGGCTATTTAATTTGAATCAAGATTTTAAGTTGACTTTCCATGGAACTTATTGAATATTTCATTAATATAAATTGATATTTAATAGCTACATCATCTAAGACACATTTTTAGGAAGGCATCCACAAGCCATAATTGCAACAAATATTTGATTAAGCTCTTCCATGCCTCTTTAATACTTCTCTATCCTAAATATTTATGAGGGCATTTATTGATTTTAGCCTCCAAAATTGAATGTATTCTTAGCTACATATCTTCATCTTGAGATGGAAGGTTCAGATTAATTCTAATCATTTTGCAAAATCTATAAATAGAAGGTCTCACACCCATAATTTTAAGCTTAGATAGTGTAAAGTTACCACGTACAAATGATTCCAAAGCCTCATTTAGTATATTGTTATCATGTCCAATTGTTCAGCTAAGACAAATCCATCACAAGCCAAAGATGCCAAGTAGAGAAGGATCCAAACAATTCCATTGATGAAGAGTCTTTGATGCACAAGTCAAGAAAACCACTTTATAAACCATTTAGAAGCTCCAAGGAAGGTGATGGAAGGTTTATTTTATGTTTTAGTTGTTGCTTTCATATGTATGTATGTTACTAAGCTCTCCCTAGTGTCTAGGCCTAGAGATGTCAAGCTTATTAGTGTATTATTTTAATTTAAAAACTAACACTTGATCTAACCCCCTCTCTTGAGTCAAATTTCTAGTTCACATAATGACACACATGATGGTATGGTGGACAATGATTTTCCCATAGATAGTTATAATCATTATATCTCGATTATGGTAAACATGATTGATAAAACAATGATTTGCCCAAAAGCAGTTATAATTATTGAGAAGATAGAAGACAAAAAAGATAACAACATGCCCCTATTTGGGCAAAAAATAAAGTAAACTAACAAGCCACCAATGACCTTCAACCAGGGTTCAGACCATTTTCTACCAAAATGCATAATTTGGGCTAAAAACACTAAAACACACTAAATGATGTGAAACTATCATATATAAGTGCTGATTTTGGCCAATGTATCCCTAAATAGGGCAATGCATTTTATGAGATAACTAACTTTGATCAGATCATTTTGATTCAAAATGATGATTTTACACCTAGGTACTTTGGATTGCTCTTTTCTACCAAAATTCTTGCAGGAGACACGTGCCCTTGTTATTTTGTGTTGAAAACTTCCTAAATGGGATAACAGATCTAACACATCTAACATCGCCTTCCAATTCCAATCCAGTCAAAATTTGAGTCAATAATATGACATTTTAACCAATTTAATTAATTTGAGAACCAATTGCCAAAATTTGCACCAAAATTGATAAATCATGTTTAAGGATAATTAATTTGAATCAATAGTTTAATTAAATTTTTCATGGAACTTACTGATTATTTTATTATGGAAATTGAATTCTAATATTTGCATCATCGAGTGAGGTCATTCTATGAGGTGGCATCCACAAGCCATAATTACAACAAATATCTGATTAAACCCTCTCATGCCTCTTTAATGACTCTCTATTGCAAATATTTATGAGGGTATTTATTGATTTTAACCTCTAAAATCGAATGAATTCTTATACACACATCTTCATCTTGATATAGATAGTCCATATTCATTTTTATCATTTGAAAAATCTATAAATACAAGGCCTCATGCTCATAATTTTAAGCTTGGATAGTGTAAAGTTACCATGCACAAATGATTCCAAAGCCTCATACAATTAGTGTTGTTATGCCAAATTGTTGAAACAAGCCAAAGCCATCACAAGCCAAAGGTGCCAAGGAGAGAAGGAGCTAAACAAATCCATTAATGAAGACTCTTTGATGCACACACTGAGCAAGCCACTCTACAAACCATTTAGAAGCTCCAAGGAAGGTGAAAGAAGTTTTATTTCATGTTTTGGTTGTTGTTTTCATATGTATATTTTTTAATAAGCTTCCCCTAGTGTCTAGGCTTAGATATGTCATGCTTGTTAGTGTGTTATGCTCACTTTGATTTTATTTTGAACTTACACTTGATCTAACCCCCTCTTTTGAGTCAAATTTCTAGTTCACATAATGGCATGCCCGGTGGGATTTAGCCCCACAAATTTGATCAAATAGCTCCTACAAGAAACATGCTAATCATTTTTCATGTAGAAGCTTGGAGTGTGGGAGCAAAAATAGTGAAAATTTTGATTAAAAACACATTTTCTTAGAAGTCATGATTTTATCACTATGGAGTTGCGATGTTCTCCTCTGGACTATAATCTTGTAACTAACACAATCATGGTTTTATCTTAGTAATGATATTGAAATTTAACTATGTTTTTGAACTTAACGATATCTTTGTCTATAGGTCAAGTTGTAACATTTCAATACCACTACTCGCTAATAGCGATATTACAATACCACAATTTTATAATTTATAATATTACAATACCATGACTGAATAGTCATGATATTACAATACCATGATTACACTAATTATGATATTACTAGTTTGAGTCATGGTATTATAGTTAAATGCTAGAAATTAACCTAGACTGTTGGGGTTAAGCAACAATACTACAACTCTCTAAGTTATGGATTTGCTCTATCAGTTGTGATATTGTCTATCAGAGTATGAATATTGTTGATTTATATTGACTAATTGATGAGTTAAAATATTGTGTCAACCAATCATAGTTTTGCAGAGTTGTGGTATTAGACTGTGGATGTTGTGCGATTGCACTATGTGAACCCAAGAGCTCAATTTTCAAAGTTACTTATTTCATTTGAAATAATGATTCAAAACTAAACAACATGCTGACCATTTTCTTGCAAGGTATACTTGAAAAGTGCTCAATCATGCTTAATTAGATCTTTTTAAACCTATTTTGGGAATATTAAAAAAAATTAGGAATCTTTCATTTAGTGTTTAAAGAAAAAATTAGGGTGTTTACTTGAATGATTTTTGTTTTTATTTTAAAGTTTTACAACTTAAGGCCAAGGGGACAAATAACACTACCAAATATTTTATTTTAGTGCTCTAAAATTGAACTCACTTCCAAGTTTTTTTTTGTGTAAGTTAATAATTATTTTCTTAGTTATATTTATTTGAGCAAAAAAGAATTTGTACATGTATGCTCTCCCCCCGTCCCTTATAGGGAACTTATGGGATCAAAAGTGCCGTTTTAAATGTGAATTGCCTTAGTCCAAATGTGTAAAAGAGATGTTGTGAAGGTTCTTCCTAAGACCTGTATGGCTTGCGTGATCTAGAAACAACTGTAAAGCTCTTTTACTTAGTTTTTATTTCATTGCATCTTGGATTGCGAGGGGGACTTAATTACCTCCCATAAGTTCTATAAGGAAGCCTTGACCCAAAAATTTATCTCTCAGCATTGTCTTCAACCCCTCTCCATGGGGGGGTATATAAATTGGGATCCCATCACTATGACAGTGGTTTGAGAAGTTAAACCATCTTTGTTAGTATAGGTTAATCCTGGGACATTTGAGCATGTTGGACATCACATTACATTGATCGAGCGATGTATGTAGTGGTTATAAAAAGGACAAGACCTTTTTATAATAAGCCATATGATGCAGACCCAAATGATGTGTTACTTCTCTTGTTTGATGATGTGAAAGTCGGTAGACATGAGATCCATCTAGACAATAAAAAACCAACTAGTTTTAGTCAACCCCACATTGCCACACCCTTAATAGAATTTAGGACATTATGCTTAGTTGCATTTGGTCACTTATCTTTTTCTTTCTTGGTGTTTTGAGACTAAATTTTTTTATGTTTGTTTAAACCATGTCAAAAACAAATTTGTTTATATGTCACTCTTTTATCTAAAGAAGCGTTATGCTAGTCATTTTACACCAAACTTGTGCCTTGTAATTTTTACTAACCTTATTTATGTGTGTGTCAATTAACTAATATAGGTACTATCATGTTGCCCAAATCAAATATTTAGTTTATGAGTATTTGAAAAATAACATTGATCACATCATTAGAGCATGATAACACTATTATGTTGCTTGAATTGTTTCAAAACTCATTTGGCTTATACCAATACCATTGTTTCAAACCATGTCATGTATGCCATTTGGATCCTTATTTTGTGCCATTATAAATTCCAATCTTGTCTAGCTTGTTTAATCAATTACTAATCTTCAAGCATTGAGTTTTTAATTAACTTTATCAAAGTTAGCATTCAAACATTGATTGATTTCTATTTAGGCCTCAATTCATAGGGGCTGATACATAGATATTTCTCTTTTGGGTATGTAAATTTAGTTAATTGATTACCAAAATTTGAAAACTATTATTTGTTTGTTCAGAGCCTATCCTCATCATTATTTGTGATTTTGTTTGGGAGAACACAACCTTTCTCCAAGATATTTTTTCCTTATGGTTTATGCAAATTGATCATGTCTATGTTTGATATCGTATCCAAGTCTATGTCAAAGTTGTTTCTAAACTTGTTAGGTTAAATCAAATCACATTATGTCTTTGTTTCAAGTATATCTTTTGACACTGTTTAGCCAAAAGTCCTAGAATAACATGTTTGAGCCTAGCTTTTGAATCTGCATTTAGATAAGAGACCTAGCGACTCTTTTTCCTTTCTTAGTTTAGACCTTGTTTGAAAAAATTTGGCCTAGACTTTGACATGCTAGTTTTTACTCATCACTTGACCTTTTGTGTATATGACATTTGACATTAGGCATTTGATGTTAGAATATTTTATACCAAGTTTTAGCACAAACCATTTTGAAGATACGACTCCAATTTTGACCAAGTTAGATCATATTTGAACCTTTTGTCCTTTGGACATTGTTTTTCAAATTTTACAGAACTCTAATCCTTTTTGTTTTCAAAGATTTCATCATTTATGTGGATATGTCTAGATACACTTATGGTGGAGTTACATACAATTCAAGTTATGATAGAATGGCTACAAAAATTGACTATAACTAAATGCTTGCTTACGATCCAAATCGAGACTTTGATTGATATGAAGAGGTTTATGAGGAGGACTTTTTTGAACACCCAATTATAGATAATGTTGTTTGTAATATGAATCTATACCCTCTTTACAATAATCAGACATGGAACACAATCAAGAACTATCTTATGATCCAACTCAAGATTGGGATGATATGGTTTATTAGGAAGACTTGGATGCTTTGGCTTATGTGAGAAACCAAGCTCCATGACATCCTTTCATTATCCAATCATTAGCTATTGCTAATCCTACTTTAGACTATATGATCTACTAAATTCCAAAGTATCCAAAGAATACCATTACCATTCTAGGACCTCATCCTTTGGCTCATGTGAGTAATCAAGCTCCATGATTCCCTAGCCTTATCCTTCTAGGACTTCATCCTTTGGCTCACATGAGTAATCAGGCTCCATAATGCCATGTTATTTCTATTCTAGGACCTCATCCTTTGGTTTGTGTGAGAAACCAAGCTCCATAACACCCCAAGCTTATCATATTAGGACCTCATCCATTGGCTTATGTAAATAACTAGGTTCCACAATGCCATACCATTTCTATCCTAGGAACTCATCCTTTGGCTCATGCAAGAAACCAAGCTCCATAATGCTTTTTTGTTATCTAACTATCAGCCATTCCTCATCTAGTGCCTATCATTCCCCACTTTAGAAAATCCTAATGAATCTAACACAAATATCAACCAATCATTCAACTTAAACCCCAATGAATCCAATTAATCCCTTAACCAAGATAATCATTTGAAAACCAAGCTATGTTCAAGGCTGATATTTTATAACTCATTGGAAACCAAGGCAAAGAGAACCAATCAATATATGATGTTTATGTTGAACCAATCATTTGTGATAAGTTAACCTATGATGAATCACCTTTCAATCCTATACCTATTGTTGAGGAGTCTCACTCTAATGAGCTAGTCTTTGTTGAGTCACTTCTTAATGATTATAACCACCTTTAGGAAAATCACTTGACCATATGCCTATTTTTCAAGAGCCTCCCTTTGACAAACTAGTCTTTGAGGAGTTATCTCTTGACTTTTTTCCTATCATTGAGGAGTCTCACTTTGACAAATTAGTCTCTGTGGAGCCCACCATGCCATCATAGGCCATTAATTATCTAATACCAAACAAGTAACAAGACATGATTGTAATAAAGTGCCCATCAAATGAAGAATCAAAGTTAGAGTCAGGTTATATTATTAAATCAATATCAGTCTTACCATTGGATTCAAAGTCCCTTGAGTTGTAATAAGATTCAGGATCAAAATACGTTCATGGATGTTACAATATTGGTTATGCATGCCTTTCAAATTAGTTTGAATACATTTGTGATCCTTTTAAATTTTTTGAGGATGATTACTTAAACATTGACATAATTTTTCTAGTATCTTCTATGAGGATTGTGTTGCCTCATCCCATTCCATTACCACCAACTAACATAGACATATTATTGGCATTTCACCTCTGACAAGTGTTGATTAGGATCAACAAAATCACACCTTATTAAAATGCATCTATGGTGACATATTAGTTGAAGAACATCAAGGAGGCCAAGACCAAATTCATGTAGAAGAACAATCTCCTAGTGAAACCTTTTTAGAGGCATTATGGACAATCAATGTTTAAACTCAACATATTCTAATGAAACCTTTAGAAAAGGTGCTAGATTACAATCAAAGTCAAAATTCAATGTTCATTAGTGAAATCTTCTTTGAGGCATTATGGAATAATCAAGACAACTTCATTGTTAAAAATCTATTTGAGGAACCAATAGATGAGCACAAAATTTCTTCACTTCTTGATGAAGACAAAATCAAAGATCAAATAAAAATAGACTCTAATTTATAGCCTAATCAGATGGTAGCTACTTTAAGGCCCAAATAATAGAAGAATTTGGTGGTCTTATGAAGAGAATATTCAAAAGTTTTCAGTCCTACCACATCTAAATTTATGTCAAATTCAAAATCAAAAACATTGTATGTGCTTGAAAATCCCAACCTTCATTTATTTCCCAACCATTACACATTCCATTTTCATCCACCATTCCATTTCAAAAACAATCCTATCATCTAACATTTATCCCTCTTTATGATCCATGGCCACACTTTCCTTTATAGAGGCTAAAAAGATACCTTGTCTTGATGATTGAAGAAACATAATCAATGATCAATGAAGATCACAATAACATCATTTGCATCTAAATATATAGGCAGTTCTTGATAGAGCAACTATTTAGATGAGGTGTGGGATATATATTAACATTATTGATTATTTGGTTTGTATCATTTATTGATCAAAACATGCATCTCCACATCAAAAAGAACAATAAAATCCAAAACCATACCCATGCTAAACACAACTCTGTACCATACCATTTCATTTACCATTCATATTTCCATTATTGCATACCCAGGTAGTCACCTTACCACTTGGGGGAAATCCTCTCAACATTCTTCTTTATCATCCTATCATTTTAGTAGCCTATCATTATCCTATCAATTACCAATCCTACCATATCCATTATATCAACCAAAGCATGTTTTGATCCATCCTATCATAGCCCATTTGACCTTGGTTCATCCATTGGTTTCATGTTTTCAACATAGAGAATCAGATCAGTTTCAATATTTGTTTCAAGTAATCCCAATAGAGGTAGTATTTTAGAGTAGTATGACATAAGTTTTGGAAATTATATCCTTCATTTCTTTTTTTTTTCTATATCATGCCTTGTTTGTGTGGGCTTGATTATAATCACCTTTGGGTAAATCAGTATCTCACTGGTCTTGTTACTACTTATGATCACCTATGGGCAAATTAGTATCATTGATCTATGTTATTGTTTCCTAGTTATAACCATGTATGAGTAAAAAAGGGAAAATAATTATTTATTGTGCCTTGACATACCAAATTACCATTCTTATGTCATACTATGACATTATGCCAATTATGCTTATTTTATTTGAATTGGATACTACACTAATTAGATTCCTCCAATGTAAGGTGGAACTAATATGACCTAGGGCCATTTTGGGACTATGTGGGTCACTTTGATTCATGTTGAGGTCAGCTTAGTTCCCCTTTACCATCATTCTCTCTCTATTTTATGAGCATCATTTCAATTTTTCCATATTCACCCCATTTTATGATCTTGGATTGTTTAGTGTCTCATCATTCTCGATTGAGTTGAGATACTCTAAAATTTCAAAAACATTCATAAAATTTCAAAATCCAAAAATATTTATCTTGTATAAGCCTAGTTCATCATCCTCGAACCACCCTACTGGGACAAATCCATTATTAGGATAGTTTTTATTGCTTTTGTTTTTAGGATTTTTATTTGTTTATTTATTTATTTATCTATTTGTTTGTTTGTTTGCTTACCTATTTGTTTGCTTTCACCACTGTTACCACAACTTAGTCTATATGCATTTGTTGGGTGATTCTTTGAGCACATTATTATTGAATCTATCCATATTCATATATTGACATTGTCATCATGGTTTTAATCATCAGTGAATTGGTTTCAATTGTTTATTAGATCAAGAGTCAGTCCTTACACATATTTTAGGATAGTGGTCATGGTGTTATATCATGATGCTTACTATCACATGCTACATAAAAAATTAGCTTCAAAAAGGTCTACAAGCAATGGAGCTACATAATTTTCTCCTTGATACCTTAGCAAATCCTTCCACCCATCTTGATCAAATCAACCCATTGACCATTATAGTTGTATCATTTCTAATAAGGATGAATATCTCCTCATTGGTAGGTACAAATGGATCATTTCCAATGATAAAAATCTTATTCTTATATTCATATATTTCATTACTTTGCATCCTCAGATGCTTGGTTGTTTGTGGCTTCTTTAGTCATTAGACCATCACATTTACATTTGTACCCATCCATATTTAATTTATATTATAGGTTATATCTTTGAGTTATGCTTGCTAATCAGCCCTAACTAGGGCACAATCATCTTTATCAAACAATCTAGGTCCTCTTAATGATTATAATTGCCTATGGGTAAATCATTATTTTGACTTTTATTCCTGATTATAACCACCTTCAGGCAAATCAGTATCCTTTTTCAAATAAATACATGAAAGCATTTTCTCATTTGGATTAATCTCAACCATGGTTTAATTCCAACTTTCTTCTCACTTATTTTTGAGGGACTATCCATCCACATATGTGATATGCACTCCCTCAAGGGGGCATCATCTTAGGCTTCCCATAACACCATTTGAAGTTTTTCCTTCAATCATCATCTTCATTTTGGCATACAAGCCATTTATCATTATTTGAGAAGACACTACTATCCTTATGGTTTTTAATGCCTTCCCAAATAGGGAAAAACTATGGACACCTAAAAGTGGCCATTAATGACTTCTAACCAAGCTTTATACCATTTTTTACTAAAATGCACAATTTGGGCTAAAAATTCTAAAACATGCTAAATGATGTGACCCTGTCATATACAAGTGTCAATTTTGGATAATGTATCCCTAAATGGGGCAATGCATTTTATGAGATAGCTAACTTTGATCAGATCAATGATGATTTTGCACCTAGGTGCTCTGAATTGCTCTTTTCTACCAGATTTCTTGCACTAGACATGTGCCCTTGTTATTTTGTGTTAGCAACATCCTAAATGGGATAATGGATCCAACGCATCTAACATTGCCTTTTAATTCTAATCTAGTCAAATTTTTAGCCAATAATATGATATTTTGACCAATTTGATTAATTTGAACACTAATTGCTAAGATTTACACCAAAATTGATAAACCATGTTTAAAACTAATAAATTTTAATCCAGAGATTAAGTAAATTTTCCATGGAACTTATTGATTATTTCATCATGAAAATTAGTTTATAATATTTGCATCATCAAGTTAGATCATTCTATGGGGTGGCATCCACAAGCCATAATTGCAACAAATATCTAATTAAGCCCTCCCATGCCTCTTTAATGCCTCTCTATCCTAAATATTTATGAGGGAATTTATTGATTTTAACCTTAAAAATTGAATGGATTCTTAGTCACACATTTTTTTTATTGAGATGGATGGTCCAAGTTCATTTTGATCATTTGCAAAAATCTATAAATACAAGGCCTCACACTCATAATTTTAAGCTTGGATAGTGTAAAATTACCATGCACATATGATTCCAAAGTCTCATATAATTAGTGGTATTATGATAAATTATTGAACTAAGCCAAAACTATCACAATCCAAAGGTGCAAAAGAGAAAAGGAGCCAAACAAATCCATCAATGAAGACTCTTTGATGCACACACCCATCAAGCCACTCTACAGACCATTTGGAAGCTCTAAGGAAGGTGAAGGAAGTTTTATTTCATGTTTTGGTTGTTGTTTTCATATGCATGTTTGTTACTAAGCTCCCCCTAGTGTCTAGGCCTAGAGATGTCATGCTTGTTAGTGTGTTATGCTCATTTTGATTTCATTTTGAATTAACACTCTTTTGAGTCAAATTCCTAGTTCACACTAGTTAATATAACAACTTAAATAACTATATTAAAAATACTTCTAAAAAACCAAATAAGTAATATAATAGTATGATGAAACGTCCTCAATGACATACAAGGTTTGGAACACAAATTCACTTCAAGACAAACTTGTATAACAATCCACAAAATTTATTATTTGCCATAATTTTAAAAAAAATCTTCTATTTAGAATGAGGAGGGTATAAGTATATTTAACTTAGAATGGGGGAATCTTATCCTTAAAGTGAATTATAAATTTACCCTTCTATTTTTGAACTATGAGTCAAAACTCATGCATACCATGCATGTTTACATATAAATAATATTTCTTGTCAAAATTGGTTACACACAGACACACACACACACACACACACACACACACACACACACACACACACACACACACACACACACACACACAGACACACAGACACACACACACACACACAAAATAGATTTTAGAATTGAGTCTCAATCATAATAAAAAACATGAAAAATATATATAATTAAGGTGTTGATGTGGCAACACTCAAATAAGGAGCCTACATGCTTGGTTTAGAAACTAAAGTGATTTGGGGTCTTTCATGAGTTGATGTAGCCAAAGAACCAATTGAGGTAAATGATAGTGTAGTTGTGGTAGTGAAAATGGTAAGTGGGACATAGGTGGGCCCTATTAGAGTTTACACCATCATATAATTTAGAACTTGAGGCTTAATATTAGTCGACTGTGCCAGAATAGATATGTATATGCTAAAATATGTGCTTCCTTTAGTGCTTCTAATTTATTATATAAATCATGACTGGCCTCAAAATTAATATTAATTATTTCATAATCAAGTAGAGATATTTTGAACAATTATGGAATATTATCCATAAAATTTGTATGTATAATCATTGAAGCTCTGAGTTCCACATGGAGAGTATATGTATTTTCCATCTTGTCCCTAGAAAAATTTATCAACCATATAATTTGTTCATTATTTTTATATGTTCATTCAATTTCAACCTAAAAGCTATTAGTTGTAACTCATTATATGCCGTGAAAATAGGCTTAATAGTTAACTACCTGAGAAGAGTATACACATCTATGAATCTCATATCTTCCAAAACAAAGACTTCTTCTCTCTCATGATTTATAAATTATTGTACTAGAGCTCGCATCTCTTGGTGTCAATCAATTAAACTATCTCTCTTAATAGATACATGATTTTGAGCCCATGTAGCTTATGGTGTCATTATTAAATTTAAATGAGCATAAGTTATATTCCTTATAGTTTATCCCAATAAGTTAATTATACCCTCTATATATTTCATTTTATTATATAATTTGGAAACATCCCCCACTAAGGTTGGGATTCAGGGTAGATGCACAAAGTTGGGGGACACAAAAAGGTGACAATGAAAAATGCAAAACATTTTCTATAAAGGGCATATGCTCTTTTTAATAAAAACCAATGTAGATCTCATAAGGGTCAGTACTAAAACATAAATCAAAGGGCATACACCATTTGGACTATAAAGGGCATATCCCCTTTGTAGTCCAAATGGTGTACACCCTTTGACTTGTGTTTTTTTGTGTTTGACATGTTGTGACCTATTGTTTATTTTTTTGAAAGGATGTATTTTGTAAAATTTACATTTAATTTTATATTACATTTTATATTCTTATAATTTAAATTTATTTTACTAAATATTACAAATTAGGGAGACTTTGCATCTTTTAAAATTGATTATAGAGATTTAGGAATTACCATTTAGAAGTTAGTTTTTCAAAATCCATTCTTGTTAATACTTAGTTTTCAAAAATTTAGGATCAAAAGATAAAATGAGAAATGAGGTTTCAAATCATGTTACATATGCAATAGATCTATAACATTGAGGATTACATGCCTATTTTACCTACTTAGTATTCCCTACCTACTTTATCTACTTGAGTATGCCCTACCTGATTGAATAACTGAGCCATATCTTGATCTCAATGAGTGTGCCTTACCTAAATACACAAGCCATATATTGATCTTTACTATTCCCTACTAGTATCAAATTAAGTGTTCCACTTACTCAACCTAACCTACTTTAAGGTATTTTTGGATCATGATCCATGATTTTTATATTTTTGGAGTAGTTATCTTTTCTCATGGATGGGCTTGGTGAGTTCAACATTTGTGTTGCAGCCCCCTCTTTTTTGGGGATCCCTTTCTCTATTTTTGGTTAAGTCTCAGCTTCCTCATGTAGCTTTTCATGTTGTGGCATGGTGTTTGTTCAACTCAAAGAAGTTCTCAACTTCCCCAAGAGAAGTGCTAGCTTTACACGTGACTCCCCCATACTCAATTTTTCAAAAGAATGCTTATCTTCCCTAAGAGTAATCCTATCTCACCACATGGAATCATGATGCTCCTAGAGAGTAAGGATTTATTTGTTAGATTTCCAACTTATGTGATTGGATGATAAGGTTAGGAATGGGTCCCTCTTTCCTAGAAAGCATTCCAAAGGTATATCTAAAGGTAGACACATGTCACCACCATGCTTCTCCTAAGCATCATGGGCATCATAAGGCACTATAGCTATGCCATATATAGGATTCTAAAGACCAACTACACTCACGAGCTAGAGCTCCTCATTAGGTTTCAAAGGATTCATCATCAACATGAGTGCCAATTTCCAAGTGTTGCTTCTTTATGAGGTCATTGTGCCTATATAAGTATAGATCTTTTATTTTGTAAAGGGTTGGTAGGTGAGTAATTTTTTTCCTATTAATAGAGAGTAGCCATTTTTAATAGTCTAGTTTTAGAATAGAAGTATCAACAGTTAGCATTTTTCATTCTATGACCTTAGCAGGTGGCCCTCATGGATAGGATTAAATATTGATATTGTGCCCTCATGGCCTTTTGTATTTTATTTTCCACCTAATAATGAAAAGGATGTGGTGTTCTATGTCAAACCGAGTGGAAGGTTATTTATATATATTTTTCCTTTATCTTTTTCTATAGTATTGGTTCTTGTTTATGTTATAGACTTTAATTCATGCATATACTCCTTTAATAGTCTATGATGTTTGAAGATTCAAGTTATTTTATGCAATTATAGGTCAATACTTTAAATATATCAGTGCATCACCCTAGTTGTTTATTTTAGTTTTATTTTATAATTCCTTCTTATCCCTTTTCATCCCCAAATTAATTTGAAGAGTCAGATTCTAAAACCCTAGAGGTTGCTTTATAGACCGCATTTGAGTCTCACATATGTAAATCTTCCCATAAAGAGATGTTAACCTAGAAAAAAAGTTTTAGGCATCAATGATTTTTTTGGCATGCCTAGTGGGATATGAAATACTATTCTACTTGACTAAAATTTAGAAGTGTATGAGCATGGGCCCATTACAAGGTCCCAAATAACTATAGGATCAAGTACAATCAAAGATTTTTATCACCACATTTGGTAGCTACAACATGCTAAATAACTATAGGATCAAGTACAATGTAATAACCACATCAAATGGCCATCTAAGGACCACCAAGGAACTTTATGGCATAGAATAGTGGTATCCCACTCATCCTTCAATTAGCCCTAGTTATGTGGGATCCTATTCTTGCTAATGCATTTAAGGCACTCCTTAAATTTGTAGGGGAATATTTCAAAAGAATGGAAGAACATCTTAAAGATGTTACAAACATCTGTACTATGAATTATGTCACATAGTAGAGCATATATTTAAGTCTACTAGCCACCTCTTTCAAAGGGTGAGATCTGAATTAGTATCAATCCCTATCACCCAACTCCATCACCACCTAGGATGACTTGGGGAAAAAATTCTTTAAGAGATTCAATGAGAAAGAAAACTGATTATCTCTCCTATAATAGTTGATCACCATTAAAAGAGCCCTATAAGAGGCTATTATAGATTTTAACACTAGGTTCGATAAGAATTGGCAAAGGATCTTGATAGTAGTTTGACTACCCATAGGTATGGCCATTATCTTCTACCTCAAAGCCTTTAACTCAAACATAGTAGTTATGATTTAGTCCCTTGGAGGGAAGACACTCATCGATGCATATAAGCTTACAGTCAGAGCAGAGAATAACCTGATAAACATTGGGAAACTTCCCCCTTGACTGTTGATGCTAATGTTCCCCAAAATATTGATGCTATCATAAGAGGAATTGCCAAGCACCTCGTAGGTACTACACCTACCTAAGTGAGCATGTCCTCTTCATCCTCACTAGATATGGCTATGAATGACATGAAGAGAATCTTGTGAAACTTCTCAAATGAGATCATAAATCTCAAAAGGTAGTAAGTAATTCCCCTAAAGACCTCTTACCAAAACTACAAGAATGGGAGGGCTCTATATAAGAATAAAAAGTACAAGAAAGGTTGAAGCCAAATCACTAGGCATCAAATAATCAAGTTCCAAATCATCAAAAATGGCCCACAAGTCAAATAACCCTAGTCCCTAATCCTTTACAAATGATCTCGCTAAGTTCAAATAGAGAGTTGATCATAGGCCAAAACAACCTAGTGGATGACTCAAATTCATGGTGATTTACATGCAATGATGTACATGTACCCTAAAATTATCTAAGAGGCAATCTATAATAGAAGGTTATTGAGAAATCAAGGCAAGGGAACACACCTGATTTAACCCCCTATGGGTACCAATCCTTGGGTATTGAGAATGATGTCTTAATGGTATAGATGAAGGGAATGTCCTTGGAGAAAAAGGATATAGCCTTGGAGCATGTGCTTTTCTCCTAGGTAGAGGTTGAGGATGCAGTCTATGCAAGTGAGATACTAGTGCTAAAAACCCCATGAGTATAATGATACTACTTTACTCAATCAAAGAAGAGATTGGTGGAGACCTAATACATCTTCATAAGGCCTAAGGTGACTTTCAAAAAGGGCCTAGGATCCCAACCGCCAACTTTGACTTACCAAAATAGAGCAAAATAACACAAAACAAGCCAAAGGACCCTAAGGTTTGAACATAAGGGTCGTACAACATAGTAGAACAACTAAAGAAATATCTTTCTAATGTTTTCCTCTAGGATGTCTTATCTATTCTTGAGCAAAAATCCTTATTGAAAGAAGTATTAAAATATCGGGAGAAATCTATGTAAGCTATCCCTATTGCAGAGCTAGTATGAGACAAAGGAAAGGAATCCATCAATAATGCACAACCCCATGTGCCATCCATGTTCATCAAATCTCAGGTAGGGGTAAGTAAGATGAAACCTACCCCATTCTATTTGACTCTCATTGTGGGAAAAAAATTATTGCATAATTCTATGATCAATTCTGGTGCCAACACCATGGTAATGCCCAAGTAGATTGTAGATACGTTGAAATTATGATATGAAAACTTAGATAAAGGGGTGATGAAATTAGATGGGAATAAGTTTCAAACCATTGATGTCATCAAATCTCTTCCCTTGACCCTATACTCTTGTCAGAGAATAATAGTTCCCCAGGAGGTTGTGATGATTGACATCCCACCAATCTTTGAAATATATCTATAAAGAGATTTCATTGCCAAAATTGGTGGATACTTGTATTTGGATTGGTCTCATTTGATCCTAAGGACCAAATATAGATTAAAGTTGAAGGTGTTGTTCACACCTCTGCATCTTGAACATGTAACTAATGAGGCTATGGTAAATTTTGAAATAACACACACTTCTTTCTCTAAGAAAGAGATGCATTACATAAAAATTCTTGAAGAGGAAGGATTGGATGAAAATAAGATCCTAGAGGAAGAGTTCCTCATTAATGAGTTCATTGAGAATGATCCTTTCATGATTTTGACACCACCAGCCTTGGGACCTATTTAATCCATGATGTAGATCAAGTCATCCCCGAGGTCATGATTAAGGAGGATCAAATCAAAGAACCTGAAGGTGAGTCAAATTTTTGGACCCTACATTTTGATGGTGGAAAATGCAAAAATGGCTTTGGGGTAGGCATTTGGTTAATGTCTCCATCCAAAAAAGAAACCCCACTAGCCTTCTGATTCTAATTTTCCTACATAAATAATAAAGCTGAATATGAAACACTAGTCCATGGCCTCATCCTTGTTGAGTGTATGGGCATGAAACATCTAAAAGTGTTCAAAGATTCTGAATTAGTGGTGAGATAAGTGAGAAGGGTCATAGATATGAATAATACCCACATGAGATCTTATTGCCATCACATATGGGACTTGTTTGAGGATTTCTAAGCTTTGAATATTCAGATCATCCATAAGACCATCAATTCTTAAGTGGATATAATGGTGGTGATCAGCTCCCAATTTGATCTAGTTCTAGATTTGTTCACTAATGAGCAAGCAGTGTGGGTGATCATCAGACCTGCCAGTCTTGATAATGACTAGAACTAACAAGTGTTCAAAAGTGATATTCAAATAGTTATGTTTCTCTAGTAGTAATGAAAATTTATGGAAAATATGTAGTTAAATATAAAAGAATCATATGGGGATTAGATCATGCAATCAAAATATAATAAGATATCAAAAGGGTTAATCAACCTCGAGAACCTTTTTGATTCTAATGATGTGAGGAATGATAGACAAAATTTTGCCATAGATAAAAATGACTACTCTAAGCTTGATGTTAGAGAAGGGAAGAAATTGAAGGTTGGGAAAGAGGTTTCCTAAGATGACAAGATTTGATTGGTATCTCTCTGCAATAAATACGAAGGGGTTATGGTCTAGAACTATGACACCCTAAAAGGGTACGTTCATGATGTAATTCAACATACCCTTGATCTAGTCAAGGGATCCAAGCTTATCCAAAAAAATCAAAGGCCATTTAACCCAAAAATTGA
Source organism: Torreya grandis (assembly GCA_037957365.1). Lineage (NCBI taxonomy): Eukaryota > Viridiplantae > Streptophyta > Pinopsida > Cupressales > Taxaceae > Torreya > Torreya grandis. The sequence continues at coordinate 1,311,799 of JARHVA010004009.1, forward strand.
GTCCTTTATGGCCTAGAAACTAAGGATATTGATTGACTCGAGGATTGTATACCCAATCAAGTATTTGACTTGCATGTCCAACCTAGTTATGGTGAGGAATAAGAATGGATAAATACGATTATGTGTGGGCTTATGGGATTTGAATAAAGCATCTCTGAAGGATCATTATCTCCTTTTTATGAAATATATCCTTTAAATAGTAGTGGGTGAAAAAATGTTTTCCCTATTGGATGGATTCTTGGGTTATAACCAAGTATGGGTTAATGAAGAGGACCAACACAAGACCACTTTTAATACAAAGTGGGGGACCTTTGCATATGCGAAGATGCCTTTTGGCCCTTCTAATGTGTGAGTTACATTCAAAAGAGCCATAGACATAGATTTTCAAGGCCTGATCAACAAAGTCATCCTCATTTACTTGGATGATCTCATTATATTCTCTAAGAAGGAAGATCATTTTTACCATCTTGAGATGATTTTCAAAAAGTGCCAAGAATTTAGGGTGCCTCTCAACCCTAAGAAATGTGTTTCTAGAGTCTCATAAGGCAAGCTATTTGGATACATGGTATCCAAAGAAGGAATCTCTATCGATCTAAATAGAGTAAAGACCATCAAGGATTTAGAATTACTAGTCAATAAGAAGGGGGTCCAATATTTCTTAAGAAATATTAATTTCATTGGCAGATTCATATCCAACTTTATAGGATTGGTAAGGCCAATAAACTTGATTCTAAAGAAGGACCAAGCCATCAAATAGACTGCAGAAAGGAGAATATCATTTGAAAATATTAAGGAATCAATATCCACTACCCCCATGCTGGTCAATCTTGACTTCTCCAAAACTTTCATCATGTATGTCTATGGGAGCAAGCATAGCCTAGCAACTATGCTACCCAAAATGAAGAAGGGACAAGTGAGCACCTAATTACTTTTTATTTGAGGAACTTAAATGGGCATGAGACTAAGTATAATTTTGTTTAAAAACAAGCCTTCACCATTGTCAAAGGTCTCAAAAAAATTTGACACCTAGTGGTAGGGAGAAAGATAATGGAATATGTGGCACATTACAGTATCAGAGAATACATAATGGAAGGAGAGATCACCAAAAAAAGGGATAATTAGATTACTAAGATCCTAGAGTATGACATTGAAGTTAGGCCAATGAAATTGATATAAGGAATATGGCTCTGTGAGTATCTGGCTCAATACGAAGGTGCCTTGGTAAAAGAATAAGATGCACCAAAAAACAATTTTAATGAATCAATAAGAAGCTGATGGGTCTTGTGTTATTGATAGGACCCATTTTATGTAGACCGATCAATACTTAGATGGTCTTCCTACACACAAAATAAGATTCTACAGATTGTAGGGAGATATCTATATGCTAGTGCAAGGAGTCCTCTTCAAGAGGAATTTTGATGAAGAGCAAATTTGATACGTGGATAGCCTCTAAGCCAACAAGATTCTATGAGATATGTATTTCAATCCTCTAGGTAGGCATTTCTCCATAAAAAATGACTATGCCCAAAATCATGCACGTAAGATATTAGTGGTCAACCATATTCTTTGATTATCATTAGGCTATCAAAAAATGCTAGTAATGTCAATTATTCATAAGCAAACGAAAGAATTCAACCATGACACTGAATCCATTTGAAACTGATGAACCTTTCATACAATGGGGCTTAGATTTCATTAGGAAGATCAATCTTGTTTCCAATGTAGGCTATAATGGATACAACCATAAATTACTTCACAAGGTGGACCAAATCAACCCTAATTTAGGAGGTAATTGAAAACATGATCCTCAACTTTCTGGAGGAGTTAATAACATAGTTTGGCCCTCCCAAAATGATCATTTAAGATAATACAAAGGCCTTAATAAATTCCAAGATTTCATAATTTGTGCTCCCAAATGGGAATTTCCTAAAGAGTTCATCTAATTACTACTCACAAGGTAATAGGTTAGCCAAATTGAAAAATAAGAACCTAATCAGGAGAATCAAGACGATGGGTGTAGACCAACAAAGGGAGTGGCATATGCATCTTAAGACATCTCTATGGGCCAACCAAATTAATCCCAATAAAATTTTAAAGACATCCCCATATGAATTAGTATAAGGGAAGGAAGTGGTAATGCCCAAATCAACAAAAATTCCCACTTTGTAGCTTTTGAAAGGTATTGAAGTGGTAGAGAATAGAGAGATGGAGGTCAGGTTGGTAGAATTGCTCAACCTCCATGAAGTGAGGGAATGAGAGAATGATGCTAAGGTCACCTGACAATAAGTAGTCAAGTGATGGTTTGATAGTAAATCATCAGACCCAAGCTTTAATCTAGAAAACTTGGTCTTCAAATATGACCAAAGGGCCAAAAATCTAAGACAACATGTGAAGTTTGATTCCTTGTAGAGGGGGCCTTTCCACATCATGGGCAATTGATAGGGTAACATGTTTGAGTTAGAGTATGAAGAGGGGAATACATTAGGGATTACAATTAATATAATAAACTTAAAACATTTCAATTGATTTAACAGTTCACCCTTGTATATAGTTAATTAGTTTCTTTTTCATTTGAGTATTTCCCTTTCTTTGTTGCTTTTACCCCTTTTCTACTATTTTCCTCTGAGAATAAGTGTTGTTATCACAAATTGTTTATCCTAATACCAAGTATCCATACTTTGGCCCTTATAATTTTTAATCATCCTCTAATAGATGGTTATCTACCCCACTCCCCTTGCCATTAATGATAAACACTCCATGTTGGATAATTTCCCATGAAGATCATCAAAAAATTATTTTGTGAGTTACTCCTAAAGTGTGTGTGCCACCCTTAATATTTATGGGGATCCCAAATTCAAAAATGGTATAATGATCATGCTCAAAGTGCTGGCCTATAAATATCTCTCTCTTAATCAAGCTAAACATTTTAACACCTAAGCTATTCCAAGATAATTGAGTGAAGAATTGAGCAGAGGATCTTTAGAAAGCTTTGAGCTATCAGAACCAAAAGAATTAAGAAAGGAGTGCAAGGATCACGAGAGAAAACTATTATCTAGTATTTTCCTCAGAGCAAGTCAATTATTGGAAAGAGCTATAAAATGGAGACTTCTACATCCTCATCTAGTAGCGGAAGGCATCCAAGGAATAGAGAACCTATGGGTAAGATGGTCATGGTGACTTTCCCCCATAATATGCAGTAATCAAATCATACACTTTCACTTCATTTAGTAAGGGCCTAAAGTGCTAAATGTCAAAAGTTTCACCAAGGGGAATTGTAAGGACCCCTCAATGGTCCTAGATTATGCATATGGGATCTTTAATCCCAAATTAGTAAAGAATCCAAAGAGCCTAAGGGAGGGCACCCATGCCCAAATGATTGAAAAGGTACAGAGTAATGACTATGAGTTATTTGGCTACATGTTTTGAAACTCCACACTAGCCCAATATAAGATGCCTCTTGTTGCACCCATGCCTAGAGATCATCTCCTTATGTGTAGATAGATATGATGACAACACTGGCATTATTAAGGAAATAACCACCTAAAATTGGATGTTAGTATCAATGCCATAAAGGAGAAGCTCTAATTATTGAGTGACCCCAAAACCAACATCTATAGTATGGAGAGCCTATAAAATGTCTAGGACACCCAGGTCTTTAAGATAGAGTTAATCAATTTATTCCTCTAGAGTAACTATACTGAATCACCTCCTCTACTAATTCTCTCATGGACTTTGTGATGCAGGACATGAAAGATTCCCTTTCTATGTTGACATTTTTCTTTGGGATGGAATCAAATTCTCACATCATCAATTTCCAATTGGGGGTGGTATTCATTTTGAAGATGGTGATAAAGGAGAAGGTTTATAGGATGTACTTCATAGATGCTATCACTATCACTATGCATAATGAGATGGCAAACTTCTCAACACTAAATACCTTTAGGTATTTCTCCTTCTTCCTCCACCTGATCTTGTATCAGAACTCCTAATTCTTCTCTTCATACTTCACCTTCAAATCCATTGAGATGATCACTCACCTTAACATAATGATCCTTTTCATTGTGTGGACCCACATTTTATCACTCACATAGGATTACTATGAATTTTTAGAATCCTTCCTATCTCATGATCAACCTCAGCTAGGAGGCCATCACCTTTATGATGATAGATAGCCAAAGGTTATGGATAAATAACAAAAGAATTACAATAAACTAGTTCTTTGAGTCCCATTTCACCTTCATTTTAGCACACAACTTCAAGGAAGATCCATTCTAGCTCCCATACCTGCTCATAGATAGGACCTTGGCCTTGGAGTTAGCTCACTAGCTCAATGTGGTTGACTTCGTATATGACATAGGCTAAAATAATAAGTCCCTATATGATGTCACCTTCTCAAAAAGGGGCATCACAATGGTGAATAGGTCATAAGAGAATGTACTTGTGCTCAAGTTTATAGAGCTCAACCTCAACTAGATTGATGACCAATGGAACTATGACTCATTTGGTCATATAGCCACCTTGAAGACTACCACCCCATTCAATCATGAGCCCAAGCCATACCTTGAACAACAAAGGTCATCGATGAAGGATGATATCAAGTATTATGTGGATCTATCCAATATCCCATTAGACACCTAAAAGTCATGGGAGTCCTTTTATTAAGTGGTTTAGGAGTTCAACCCCATGAATAAAATAATAAAGGGTTTGAGGGCCCAGCTCATCCAAAGGGATTGGAGCTAGGAAAAGATAGATTATTATTGGAAATATAGGCAAGATATTGGTCAGTAGGAGTGAAATTTTGATGATCTAGACATTGATGAGAAGTTTAAAAACCTTTAGGATGAACACCATGAGGTGAAAGCTCTGATAAAAGGAGAATTATTTGTCAAAAAAGAAGAAGAGGGGGGTACTAATTATGAGGAAGAGGAGGATGCCCCTATAGAGAAAAAAGAAGAAGTTTTTGTGGTTTAGAGGCCTTAGACTTGCCCCCCTCTTCTATACCCATATCTGACTACCTCATAGTAGCATCATGCTTCTTTGGGCTATCTCATGGCAGGGTCATCTCAGCCCATATGCTCCAAGGCACAATTTTATAGTCCTTCCCCTAAGCCCCCACAAAATAAGGGATTCCTTTTTTAGCCCCTTCTTTACACATCTACTTCATTCTTCACTCCCTCTTCACCCTCTAAGGTTTTCATTGAGCTTGTATCTCTCTCTATTGCCTAATCTATCACCTCACTTGTGTGACTTTACTCTACCTAAATTATCACCTCCCTTACATCATTTCTCACTCCTCTAACCTCATCTAATTCATCAACATCCATTATGGTGTAATTACCTTTCACCCTAATTTATGGCCTCTCACCTTTATCTCCTTCCACCCTAACCTATCACCCACTCATCTCTAGAGGAACAACATCCACTACTTTACAGTAGTAAGTGATTATTCCTTTTGGGCTACCACAAGGAGACCCCTTCACAAGGGAAAATATTTAGTCATAGGATTAGTTTCATCAGTAGATTGAGGCTATTAGAAAATCTCAAGAGGCCTAGGCAGAGAAAAAAAGAGGAAAGTAGGCTAGGGCCCTAGAAGTTCCTAACATGCAATCATTCTTTGACCCAACATAAAAATATATAATGATTACACATATGGCACCCCAAGTGGGCAAGACCCAAGAATAGATGCAGCTAGGGGACTACTTAAAACACACCATCAACCTCAACTTCAGCCAGGTCAGGCCCATTAATAGGGTCAAATTGATGGAGGAAACACAAAATTTTGTCATCACATAATATATCAAAGTAGGTCATCAATTGGAGAAGACAAAGCTAGAACTTGTAAGGCTGAAAGCTATAATAAACCACTTGAATACTAAGGATAAGGCCAAAGACACAAAACTCAAAAAAATGAGGTCAAACCTATAGATCCAGATCACTAATGGGAGCTTCCAATTAGAAGCTAATCAAAGAGCCCAACTACAGATCTAGGTTGTAGAGCTAAAGGCCAAAAGCGATGGCTTAAAGAAGGAGAATTAGATTATAAAGAATAAGTTACATGAGAAATAAGTAGAGATTGTGCATACCTATAAGAATCTCTTAGATTTTTATAAATACGTAGAAACAATTATAATAGTATATACAAAAAGAGTCCTTAGCCAAGGTATAAAATATCCTACCATTGAAAAATGGCCTCATAACCCATTCCTAGACCATAGGGATCCTCTCCATGGTCCATTAGTTGTATATATCTTATTGGGAGAGAATAAAGAATGTGGCCATTAACTTGAAGCCAGTGCTTGGGTTCATTGCAGACTCATAGTGGTTGAGCTCCCAAGTAAGTGCATCCATATACCAGGTCCTTGCCTTTGTGTCCCCTAAGGTTTAAGACTCACAACTCCTTGTATGGAAGTTTTAAAGTATAATGTATGGGACACTACAAATAATAGGGGTAGTCAACTGAAGGCATGCATTGGTGAAGGTAAATGAGTTTTTGAGCTCCAATAAGGTAACAACAAAATGCAAGGAATTTATCAATGCCTTAGAGAAGGTAATCTAGGATATGAAGGGGCACATTGAATAGTTGGTATAGTTGGGACTCCCCTCTCCATTCCTTGTAGACAACACCATCCTCTTAGAAGACAAAATAAAAGAGCTTCTAGAGAAAAATTAGAATGACTAGACCATTTTTATGACTCTCAGTCAAGCACCAAGTGTCTCTGAGGTGGAGACCATTTTACAACCTCTTACCAAGATAGAGTTCTAGATGTTGGTATTAGTTTAAGGCCTAAGCAACATCTCCTTTAAGGGGATCATCAACCTAGATAGAGCCTTTGAGGCTCTAAAGAAGAAGACCCAATTAAAGGAGGAAGAGTGAACAACTCTGAAGGCTAATCTTCAAAAATTGTAAGTTTTATGGGCCTCACCTTTTTTGCATTTTGCTTCAAATGGTCTATGAAACTAGAATTTTGGGTTCTTCCATCCATAGGTAGATTCTCGTACAAGTCACCAGGAACTATGGATTGTGATCCACATTTTTTATATTTTTGGAGTAATTAGATTTTCTCATGGATAGGCTTGGTGAGTTTGATGTTTATGTTGTAGCCCCCTCTTTTTTAGGGGTCCCTTTCTCTATTTTTGGCTAAGTATTAGCTTCCTCTTATAGCCTTCCACGTGGTGGCTTGATGCTTGTTCAACTCAAATAAGTTCTTGACTTCCCCAAGAGAAGTTCCAAGTTTACACATAGTGCCCCTGTACTCAATTTTTCAAGGGAATTCTTAGCTTTCATAAGAGTAGCACCATCTCACCACATGCTGTCATGATGTTTTTCAAGATCAATGCTTTCTTTGGCAGAGATCTAAATTATGTGATTGGTTGATAAGGCTAGGAATGGGACCCACCAAGTAGTTATAATAGAGAGGAAGTAAACCTTCCACATGGCATCATGACACTTGACTAAGGGAGAATTTTTCTTGTCAGAACTTTAAGCAATACCATTGGATGAGAGAAGTGGGTCCTTCTTTCCTAACAAGCATTCCAAAGACAATTTTAGAGGTAGAGAAGTGTCACCACCATACTTCTCATAAGTATTGTGGGCATCATAAGGCATTGTGGTTATACCATATCTATGATTTTGAAGACCAAATACACTCATGAGCTAGAGCTCCTCATCCAATTACAATGGCTTCATCATGAGCGCGAGTGCCAATTTCTAGGTGTCACTTCCTCATGAGGCCATTATGCCTATATAAGCAGAGCTCTTTTCTTTTGTAAAGGGCTGGTAGATGAGTAACTATTTTTGATATTATTAGAGAGAAGCCATTTATAATATTTTAGTTTTAGAATATAAGTAGTAGTAGTTAGCATTTTTCATTCTAAGACATTAGTAGGTGCCCTTCATGGGTAAGATTGAATATTGTATATTGTGCCCTTGAGGTCTTTTTTATTTTGTTCTCCACCTAGCAATGAAGAGGATATGGTATTCTATGTCAAACTGAGTGGAAGGTTATTTTTGTTTGTTTTTTCCTTTCTCTACTTCTATAGTATTGGTTCTTGTTTGCATTATAGACTTTAATTCATGCATATACTCCTTTAATAGTCTATGATGTTCATAGATTCAAACTATTTTTTGTAATTATATGTTGATATTTTAAAGATCTCGACACATTGCCCTAGTTAGTTTGATTCAATTTGATTTTGTATTTCCTTCTTATCCCTTTTCATCCCCAAATTGATTCGAAGAGCCATTTTTAAAAATCCTAGATGTTGCTTTATAGATTGTATTTGAGTCCCAAGTTTGTAAAGCCTCCCATAGAGAGTTATTTGCCTAGAGAAAAAGTTTTAGGCATCAACATTATTCTAGAAACTTGCTTGTAATTAGGTCTCTTCCTAACCATAAAATATCTCTTGGTCTATGATAAAAGGTCTTCTAAGTATTGGTATTGAAAGACCAATGACCTTATTCTTTAGTATTATCTCTTGAATTTTTAACCTTTGTATTTGGATTAAAAGACACTTCAATGAATTAAAACAGGGTACTCAATCCCAAGATAGTAATATACCTTTAAGAAAACTTTGACTCCTAAAGCACTCAATTTTACATCCTCATTTTTTTGAATGAGACTATGAGGGTTTCACCAATTATTTGACTCAAGCTTCTTAGTGCATGAAGAAATTCAACTCAAAACTTAGATGATAACAAATCTACCTTTTATTGACCTATTAGGCTAAATTTTACGTCTTAAGGACTTGATGCAATTAAGTCTAAAACTACCTTATTTTGTGGAATCAATTATTGGGGATCAACCAACAAAGTTGATTACTATATGAAAGCAACTAAATGCGGAATTAAACCAGAATGATAAGTAACTAGAATCAAAAATAGCAAAGAATAAGAGATACAAGAAACCACCCTGAAGATTTGTATTAAACTCTTTACACATTAGAAGCTTCCTTAAACAAATCTAAGAAATAATGTAAATCACATAATTCAAAAATAGAACAAATAATGCATAAGGAAATCAAATAACATGCTTAGATATTTTAATGGGTTGGATTTTTTCTACAGACTTCCAAAGGGGGGCATTCCTCCTTCTGACTCCAGCTTTAGTCCTTCCTCTCACAACACTTAATTGAATTCAAAAATGCTTCTTCATATTAAAAAACATGCAACAATGAATTATTGCAAAAAATTACAATAATAGTTGCTTGACAAAAAGTACTTTTGATAATCTCTAATCAACATCTACTATCTCTCAACTTTGTTGTTACATAACTATTACAAATGTAAAATCATATATCACCCAATAGTTAGATGTGAATTGATTTTCTCATTTTTTGTTTCATGGGGAAGGGATTCCCTCTTTGACAACATCCTCATCCTAAAATTTTAATACTATTGACTTTTTTTATTCTTTCCTTATTATGGGGATGTTTTTCTAAACAAATCTTATTGAGATTATTTTATAGTGCAAGTGCGTGTGTGTGTGTGTGTGCGCGCGCGCGCACGTGTGTGTGTGCATGCAGCTTATAAGAAGATTTTGGAACTGACCCAACTAACTATAAATAAAAAATAGCTAACATAGACTAAATATACTTATCCAATTTTACAAAATAGAATTACAAATATATCTAGATTATTTTAGGCCATTACCATGAATGGTAATGTCTAAAATAAGATATCTAAATATATAAAGTCTATTTATAGAAAATAGATATTTTTAGAATTATTATTTTGATCAGTAGGATCCAATTGGATGTCTTCAGAGCATGCTTAGATGTCTTTGAAGCATTCTATATAGGTCTTCAGATAATTTTGTATATGTCTTCGTAACATGCCTAGATGTCTTTGGAGCATCCTATATATGTCTTTAGATCAACCTTAGAGAATCTTCGGAGTAATTCTTCATAGCATTAAATTATCGAAGATCATTCATTGAATCCTTAAAATTGTAGCCAAAAAAGAGTGCCAAAACTATTTTTTATCTTCTCAAAATTATCTTGTCATTAGGATGTGTTTTTATACACAAAACTATGCTATTTCATCCAGGTTAGACATAATAACAAGGTAAATAATTAATAATGTATTACATATAAATAAAGGATAAATTTCATTCATTTACTACTTAGATAAGACCTTAACTATTAAATTCAATATAATATATAAACAAAGGAAACACTTTATGGACAAGTATTAGATATGATGAACTATATGAAATGTTCATCATGTCTCTTCACTTGGAGATATTTCCAAAACATTGTTGCAACTCCACTCAAATGCTTGCATGCAACCTTCACCATTATAAAGTCAATAATATTCATATGCTCAAAACACATCTATAGTTCACCTATCCAAGTCAATGTCTTACATACTTTCACTTCTTGCTTTGATTAGTTAGATGTGTTTTTATTTCTAGTATATTACATGCTTTCCTTCCTTTTTTTATGTATCTAGATGTGATTACATTTTTTAGTTCCTATTATGTCTCCTTTATGTGCCTTAGGACATTTTCCAATGTATTTGTCTTATATTCTTGTGTGTGCCTTAGGAAATTTTCCAATACCGCTTTCTTGTACTTTTCTATGTTCTTGTATCCCTCATGCTAACCTTGCTTATTTCTAATTTTACATGTATGTGGCATTTAAACATGCCTTGTATGATTACTTTCTAGTTTGAATGACATGTGCACATGTCCCTTGTCTACTTGGCCCCGAAGTTGATTATTAAATGAGGTTACATTTGCATTATTGTTATGGAAATCCATTTGCCTTTGAAGTATAGAAACATGTTTTTGAAGATTCCCAATAGTGGTCATCATAGACATAAGATATTCCTTGGGAGTGGTGGTGTTTTTCAAAGGTGTCATCATTGGTTGAAACCCACCACCTTTTTTTAATCTAGGCATATGAGTATGATCATCCAAGGGGGATAGGATTCTTATCAGGTTTCTTAGCCATTTTAGCTCTAACCCTAAGGACAGAATGCTCAAGGGAAGAAAGCAGATAAAAAGGAAAGCTATGTGAGCATTTCACCTAAAATAGTTCAGAAGGGAAAGATGATAGTTGTAAAACTTGGTGAAGCACCCCTCTAGATTGAAATACTTCGTGAGGATAAACACATGCCGTCCCAAGGCTTAGACAACTTGGCTCGATCAAATCCCCCTTGGTAAGGTGCTAGTTCTTCACCTTCTCCAGCTAGGATATGGAGATGGACAGATGCATTTCAAAAAGTAAAACATTAAAGTTTAACAACATATAGAAATCTGATAGAGAAAGAGAGCTTGGAGATGGTGTGAAGAAAGACATCAAATTCCAATATTTAAAGTGTTTAAATTCCAATGATCAAGTGGAGAAATATACAAGAACATAAAAGAACTTGTGTATAAGCTCTATATCTTGACACAGACAATGAGATTAATCGATCCAACTGAATAAATCTACATTAAAGAGCCTATGCATCAGAAATTGACTCTAAAAAATTCAATGAATAGTAAAGAGACATAAACCCCTATTTCACCACATGCACAAAAAATTTCATGATTGATATTATAGGTAATGTTATTAGACCTCCTCCATTACATACATCCTCAACTACATTAACCTTTGTACCCTTATCCACTATTAATTTCATATCCCAAGTAGAAGGAAATGATCATAATCAAGGAACTTGAGGTAAAATAAGAGTATGAGTAGCATACTAGGAAACTTAAGCAAGTCATAAAAATAAAAATCACCAAATGGAATATTCTAACATTAATAATTCAATATTTTAATTATTTAACACTTGCTTCTTCTAGCTCATGTTTTATTTTGATTATATAATATCTATCTCTTCTACATAATTTATTTTTCATAGTACAAATATTTATTTTTTGAGTTTACTTAGACATTGATCCTTGATTGCATCCTAATATGACATGATAGGATAGATAAGGGTGGTTTGAAGAGATATGGTAGGATATGAATGTAGGGATGAAGTGGAATTTTACTCCATGTGGTGATGTACTTACAGATAATAGATTATTTATGCATGATGCTGAAAAGTAGTTTTCATCATGGTACTTGCCCAAGGTGATATAAAACTAGCTTTCACCCCATAGAAATGACATCAAAAAGGAAAAAACCCAACTAAAAAGTGCACACTTTCTTATGTGAGAAACATCACATTCTTATGCAACACCCACTACACATGGCACATGTGGCCCATAGTGACTTTGCTTGCCAAATCAAAGGTATAAAAATTGCCAAATATTCTTGATCTAAGGTGATCAAGGATGTTGAAGAAACTTCTTTTCTTCCACACCTCTCTCAGATGTACAGATCTCTTTCTAGATCTCTTTCCCTCAAGAGCTCTCTCTCTCAATTACAATCAACTCCAACACTTGGATTGATTCACATATACAATCTTGTACTGTTCTATTCCAATAAGCTAAGAAGATCTAATCCTATATATAATATTAAGAAATATGAGCATACAATTACAGCCATTAGATGCACCTCCTAATCAAGGGCTCTAAATAGTCTTACTAAAGATAGAGATGCGGACTTAAGACTAACACTTAATCCTACCATGCAAACATTCTGTTCTGTCCACATAAATAACATTCTGGATGCACAGGTGACCGACGTCGGTCCCTACCTATCTACACCTGACCGACATTGGCTGAACATAACCGACATCGGCATCTCTTAGTCGACTCTTGACCGACGTCGGTTGCTCCTGACCGATGCTGGTGACTGTGTAATTCCTGCAACTTTCAAACTCGCTCATTCGGTGAAGCTTTTAGCTCCACACCTCAACATCAATCACTTCAAAAACTCAATGAAAATATTAGGATAATTATATAAGACTCATAGGTGTCTTACACAAGCTCAAAATACCAATTAGATCACCAAAGTACCCAAAAATTTGACTAAGTCCTAAGAACTGTTGTAATACTATGTATAGTCATGTTTGGTCTTGAAAATGTGTTCTTAATCTAAGATCATCAATGGATTATTATAAAGTTTTATTAATATTTTTGGATATTATCTCTAAGGATGAGAAACCAATTTCCTTTCTTTCTTTCTTAAGAATTGGAATTCAATGGCAACACTACTCTTTAGGTTTGGATGGCCTAATCTACATACTTGGAAGGATATTGAATTACTACCAAATGTTTTGAATGATTTTAACTAAGTGTTATATATTTTTTACATAATAAAACTTGACCTTCATAATAGGTTTAGACTCAATCAACAAATTAAAACACTTGAAGTTTTTCTTAATCAAGCTTTCATGTGACTATCTACATCCAGATTAAAAAATAGTCCTATGTAATTTTACACACAAGATGAGTTTGGGAATTATACCTATTGGAATACCTTATAAACCTTATCTAACAACTTCCCTATGAGTTTAAGGAGATTCCACTAGTTCAGATGCAAGTTATGGGTTTTTTTGGTATAAAAAATTTTATTCTAAGGTTTGACTATGCACACAAATCTTGATAGCTTAAAATTTATTTCTCATGTAACCTAAAAAGTATTTTAAAGAAATAACACTTGGAATAGAGTCTTGACTACCTCCCTAAACTTCTTCGATCTTTTGAACAAACTCATGCAACTTTTTATATTCAATATAAGAGATTATAATTAACTATATATACACAAAAATAGGTTTTAGAAGGTTTTAATGACATGAACCTTGGATCAAGTATAAATTCTCTTCAAATTAAGTTGGATTTCATTCACATATTTAATAACTTTTTGAATACAAAAAATTAAGTAACACACCTTTTATTCACAATAAAATGATTCTCTTAACTACATAGACCCATATTTTATCTTGGTAGACTATTAACTCTGCTTGTAATCATGAAGTTATTCACTTATTAAGCTTATTTTGACCTTCAATTCCTTATTTTTGTAGGTATGAAGTTTATCAATTCAGTGGATATGTAATATAGTTAGAGTTTACTATTTTTGCCTCATAATCTTCTTAACAACCTTGTTCTCAACTTAGAAAATGAATGTTAATTAATGGGTCTATCAATATGCATAAATGCATTTTTTATAGCATGCAATATATAACATATATATAGTAATGGTAAAATCATTCATACATTACATCTACCACATACATAATACTACATGTAGGTATGTAGTCACTCATACATGACATCTTCCTATGGTTATGATATGGTCACTCACATTGGACATAAACATAACTAATCACCCTAGTACACTCCATTTCCACTTAAAAAATTAATCTTGATCCTTAAACCTTAAACCTTAAACCCTAAAAATTGAAACCTAAACCCTAAACCCTAAGCCATAAACCTTAAACCATGAATACTAAATAATATACCTAAACCCTAAGCCATAAGCCTTAAACCCTTAAACCAAATACATTAAACCTAAAACCAAAAAAATAATCCATAAACCCTAAACTATAGGCCTTAAATGTATAACATTAAAAAATTAAACCCTAGACTTTATACCCTAAACCCTAAAACCTAAAACCTAAACATAATCCCTTAACCCTAAACCCCAAATCATAAACCTAAAATCCTAAATCCTAAAATCCTAAACCCTAAACACTAAAACCCAAACCCTAAACCCTAAACCTTTAACCTTATACCCTCAATTTTAAATACCAAACCCTAAAATAGTTCAAAATTAAAAATTTTAAACCCTAAACACTAAACCCCAAACCCTAAACCTTGACCCCTAAACTCTAATCTAAAGCCCTAAGCTCTAAACCTTAAGACTTGAAAGTTGAACCCTAAACCACAAACCCACATTCATAAAACTTCAAACTCAAAACCATAAACCATAAACCCTAAATCCTAAAACCCTAAACCCTAAACCCTAAACCTTAAAACCTAAATGTCAAAACCCAAACAACCAACCCTAAACACTAAGATATAAACATTAAACCTTAAACCCTTCACCCCAAACCCTAAAAAATGAAACCTAAAACATGAGTGCTAAACCTAAACACTAAACCTTAAACCTTGAATACTAACACTTAAAACCTAAATCCCAAATCCTAAACTTTAAGCACCAGTCCATTAAACCCTAAACAATAAAAACTAAAACTTGACACTAAACCAAAACCCTAAATCACAAGATGTAAACCCTAAACACTAAATTAAAAACCTAGGCCTTACACCCTAAACCCTAATATCTAAACCCTAAAACCTATCCTTAAACCCAAAACTCTAATAACTAAGCCCTAAATGTTTAATCCCTAACCCTAAATTCTAAAGCATAAGACCTAAACTCTAAATCTTAAATCCTAAACTCCAAACCTAAACCCTTACATTTAATCCTTAAACTCTTAACCCTAAGCCTAAAACCATAAACCATAAGTCATAAACCCTAAATATTAACTCCTAAACCAAAAATTCTAAACCCAAAAGCTTAAACACTAAACTTAAATCCCTAAACCCTAAACCCTTAACCCTTAATGCCAAACTTAAAATCATAAATCCTAAACTATAAACTTTGAACCATAAACACTAATTCCTAAATCCTAAATCCTAATCCCCAAACACTAAATACCAAACCCTAAATAATAAACACTATGTCCCAAACTCCAAAACCTCAACCAAACCCCCAAGACCAAAACCCTAAATTTTACATCCTAAACACTAAACCTTAAGTGTGAAACCAGAAACTCAAAATCCTAACCCCACACACCAAACCCTAAACCATAAAATCTAAACCCTTGGTCCCTTGAGCCACAAATCATAAATCCCAAACCTTTAAGCATAAAATATAAATTATAAGACCTAAATACTAATCCCTAAGCTGTAACACTAAAAATTGAACCATAAACACTAATCCCTATACCCTAAAACCTAAACTATGAACCATAAACCTTAAACCCTAAATTTATAAATGATAAACCTCTAATTGTAAACCATAATATTTAGTTATCACCTATTTATATAAAGGTTATGTGGTATTGGTTAAGCCATATGTTAAAAGGATAAGAGGCATTCTCACCTATATAAAGAAAGGAATGATTAGGGACATTCATGTAAAAGGCTTGAATGTGGATTCAGGATGAAATTCCTAAATATTTTATGGGCTTTTTAATAAACGGGTCTATCAATATGCATAAATGACTATCTTGTAGCATGTAACCTATAACATACATATAATAATGATACAGTCATTCATACATTACATCTACCCCATACCTAATACTACATGTAGGCATGTTATCACTCGTACATGACATATTCCTATAGTTGTGATGAAGTCACTCATACTAGACATAAATGTAGCTTATCACACTAATACACTCTATTTCCACCTAAACCATTAACCCTAAACTCAAACCTCAAATCCTAAACCCTAAAACTTAAATCTTGAACATTGAACCCTAAACCCCAATCCCTAATCCATAAACCTTAAACCATGAACACTAAAGCATATACCTAAACCCTAAATTCTATAAACCTTGAATGATTAATTGTAATATGTTATCCCTAAACCCAAAACAATAATACATAAACCCTAAAACCTAAAACCTAAGCATAAAACCTTAAAACCTTAAACCTTATACTTTATACTATAGACCATAAGCCCTAAAACCTAAACTTTAAGCCCTTAACACTAAAACCCAAACCATAAGCCTAAAATCCTAAATTTTAAACACTATACCATAAAACCTAAACCCTATACCCTTAATATTAAAAACTAAACCCTAAACACAAAATTCAAAATCATGAACCTTAAACCCTAAACATTAGACCCCAAACCCTAAACCTTAAACCCAAAACCTTGACCCCTAAATTCTTACCACTAAACCCTAATCTTGAAACCATAAGCACTAAACCCTAAACCTTGAAATTTGAACCCAATGGTTAAAAACCCAAAACCATAAAACCTCAAACCCAAAACCATAGACCTTAAATCCAAAAACTAGATAAACCCTAAACTTTAAATCCTAAATGCTAGAACCTAAACAATCAACCCCAAACATTGAACTATAAACTTCAAACCCTAAACCCTTGACCCAAAACCCTAAAATAGAAACCTAAATGACAAAAGCTAAACCTAAACAATAAACACTAAATATACATTATGAATACTACACCAAATATTAATGATGTAAGCATTGATATTTCTACTCAACCCCCTCTCCACTTTCCTATCATTATTCTTACATAAGTGCAAAGATTTCAATGAAAGGAGGAAACATGCCATAGAAAAGTCAGTGGCACAAATTATAATAATTTATACTCATGATCTGCATTATTCTTTAAGAATAACTTGTAAACATAAGAAGATCCAAAATGATCCAACCCTTTCACTTGACATTTGTAACACAAATAAAAAATAAATAACTATGTCCATAAGAATGATTTCAAATCCTCCTTATAAAAATATGAATATAAATGAGGAATTGACACAATTAGTACACTCATCAACATCTATAGAGTAGAGGTGATAAGGGGGAGAGATCCAATAGTTTTCAAGGTCAAATCTGTGAAACCATTAGGAAATAACAACACACATGTCATCAAGTCTATTACTAGGTGGGTGAGTTGGGAATGGGGTATCAATCACCCTTATAGTGGCCCAAGGCCAAAGCTTAAACTGAATCAAAAGATACAAACAATAACCTGCCACTCTTTGTAGATTAATAAGAGATCCAAGCTATAACAAACTGTGATACATAAATTTGAGGTAAAAATAAAGTTCAAGCCAACATTCAATCTTGAATTAAAGAGGAAACATAGTTTCATTTATACATTTAATATTTATTTTTGAACTTGAGTATACATAACATTACAACATTGATTTCATATCAATGGGGATTACAAAGTTTCCTTTTTTATAACTTATTTTCCCACTTAGGAATTCAAAGAACATCCTCCCCCTATAGTAATAAGTTAAAATCCATGTCATTATTCTCATAAGTATCCCATGATAATCATGATTATTTTTAAAAATGTATCATTAGTAATGAAACTTGTGATCCTAATGAAACTCAATCTTCCAATTTAACTTGGGCTCCCAATGCAACTTGATCTCATAATGCAACTTGCGCACACAATACAACTCAATCTCACAATGCAACTCAGGCTGGTAATGCAACTCAATCTCCCAATGTAACTCAGGCTCCCAATGTAACTTGGGATGGAAATGCAACTTGGTCTCCCAATGTAAATTAGGATCAAAATGTAACTTGGGATGGAAATGAAACTCAAGCTCATAATGAAAATTAGGATCCTAATGCAATGTAGGATCATAATGCAACTCAAGAACATAATATTACTTGATTTCATAATGCAACCTATTTTCACTTACCAACATTATATAAATTTAGCATTGAAGAGGAATATTGTTTGCATCATATTAACTCATTTTATAATCCGCACATACATCCCCACATCCAAAGAGCATACCGACATCATTTTTTTCACTAAGGAGGAAACACAATTTCCTTTTTATAACTCATTTTCCAAATTGAAGTATATAAATCAAGCATAAAGAGGTAATTTCTAATCTATCATCATTTCTCGTCATCCCTCATCATTCAAAATGAATTTTCACCATGCAAGTGAAAAGAGGATATTTTATTATTTCCACCATGGAAATAATTCAACAATATCCCTAGATTAATCCTTCATGGCCATACCTAATCTACCAAACATGAATGAGAATAATCACCCTAGTAAATTCTAATCAGAACAAAAGGAATCAAAAAACCATTCAAGATTCATCTAAAAGAGACTTTATTTGATTCAAAATAAATTTCTACTAACTATTGGATTAGTACACACTCTACTAGATGAGGAAGTGACTAGGGATGATGAAGGAATGGTTAGGTATGATAAGGGACAATGAAGGAATGGTTAGGGATAATGATGGATAAGGATGAATGAGGAGGGAGTTATTATAGATGATGAAGGATGAGGGATGATGAGGGAGTCATTATAGATTATGAGGGACAATGAAAGATGATGAAGGATTGGATAGGGATAATAATAAATGATGATGGTTTATGAGGGAGTTATTAGGTATAATGAGGGATTATGAGAGATTATGAGAGATTATGAGAGAGGGATTGGTTATGATTAGGGATGATGAGGGTTGATGAGGGTTGATGAGGGAGTGATTAGCAATAATGATGGATGATGATATCTAATGAGGGAGTGATTAGGGACAATGATAATTGATAAGGGAGTGACTAGGGATGATAAATGAATACGAGGGTCAATGTGGGAATGATTAAGGATGATGTGGATCAATGAGGGAGTGTCCTATGTGAATTTGGAGTGATAGAATATTACTTTATTCTATGTGACTTTGGAATAATGCATGAGATTGGAATTGAAGAATGCATGGATTGACCATATGTCGAACATTTTTAAAAAAGTGAATGGTATATTTTTAGAATGACTTTTAAATGATGTTTTGATTAATTCTATTATGAATGGAGTCTATTAGGGTGATTAAATATACTTCATGTCTGGTATAAGTTATTATATCATGACTACAGGTAGATGTCATGTATGAGTGACTGCATACATACATGTTGTAATAGGTATGTGATAGATGTCATGTATGAGTGACTGCATACATACATGTTGTAATAGGTATGCGGTAGATGTCATGTATGAGTGACTGTATCATTAAATTAGGTATGTTACAAGTTACATTCTATAAGGCAATCATTTATGCATATTGATAGACCTATTAATTGAAAATCTTAAAAATTATTTAGGAATCCACCTTCAATATTGGTTATTCAATTGAGTATGGCATACTAAAATAGGTAAAGTAAGTAGGGAATACTAAATTAGGTAAAATAGGGGACATAATCAATGGTATAGATCTTTTACATATGTGACATGATTTGAAACCTTGTTTCTCATTCTATTTTCCAAACTTAAAATTCTAAAAACTAAGTATTGACTAGATTTGATTTTGAAAAACTAACTTCTAAATGGTAAATTTTATAGCTTAAGAATCAATTTCATAAGATGCAAAGTGATCCTAATTTATTATATTTATTAAAATAAATTTAAAGTATAGTAATATAAAATTTAATATGAATTAAATTTAAATTTATTACATTTATTTTACTAAATATATCCTTGCACACAAAAACAAAAAAATGACAACACAACAAAAAACCTAGCTCAGACTACACATAGAAATAGAATGCTGATAAGAAACACATACATGTATTTAAACACCAAAATAACTAACTCAAACTACACAAAACAAGAAAAATATATACGTCTTTACTAGGGCATATTCCCTTTGGAAAAACATATCTTTGCAGCCACAAAAAAAATAATACGACAACATAAAAACCATCTCAGAGTACACACAAAAATAAAAACATAACAAAAAACACATACATGTCTTTAAATGCAAAAACAACCAGATCAAACTACACAAAATAAAAAAATATAAACATGGCTTTATAAGAGTGTACATCTTTTGGAAAGGGCGTATGCCATTTACAAATGGAGTATGACCTTTTCAAAGGGTGCACATCTTTTCAACATTTAAATCTTTTAATTTTGCATTTTCCCTCCAAATTTGCCTTGGGTACAAGCTTGGGAGGTCTGAACCTAACCTAAAACCAGCCATGGAGAAACCCACTTGATTTCTAATAAATGCAGGAGTCTTTTTCATCTTTTTTGACACATCTAATTAGGTAGATTTTATTATTTAAAAACAAAAAGGTTTATAGAGGGGAAAGCATAGTTTTTTAATATATATAATAAATATATTTTTAATTTAATTTTTTTTAGTAATTATTACTTAATATCTATAAAACATACCTCATTATGGATTATATACATATCATTATAAATTATTTTATAAATTTTGAACATTAATCAAAATTTTATTTTATAAAACTTCTACATAACCAATCTACACATCATTGGCTATGATTTGAAATAAAAATTGATTTTCATGAAGTTAATGTAAAAAATTTATGTTCGTACACTTGTAGTTATAATTTTATAGTTGTCTTGAGTTGTAAAATTATTTTTAAAAATAAATTTATTAAAAAATCAATAAAAATTATCCTAACCAATATTTGACTTTTCATCCATGAATATATGAAATTTCATACATGAATTCATTTGTTTACTAAAAAAAAAGTGTGCCCATACACATGTAGTTTCCTTATCTTTTAATAAAAAAGGTCAAGTCATTATCATAAATAAATCTATTTCACACACTTTTATCATTTGGGTATTGAAAAAAATTATATATTTATAAACTAAATTCAAAATGACATAATTCATATTCTTATGTCATTGTCAAATTCTTTTATTAAGTGTCTCTAACACTCTATCCAAGTTCAACTACTATAATTTTCAAAAAACAAGTGTTGCTTTATACACCCTTTTTGTCTCCCATTATACTGCATCTACCCTTCAGTATTTATTGATCTTATTGAGATAATTATATTATAACATTTCTTGGCTGCACTTTTCACATTGCCTACAATTTCCCTAGGAGCCTAAATAATATTTCTTTCTTGTAAGCTTTGTTTTGATTAGTCATAACTCCTAAACATCTACTTGATGACTCCCTTTCTACATATAGAAAACTATAATGTTATTAATGAAAATGATATTTCTTGGTAATCAATTGTGTATGATATTTTTGGATCAATGTGTTTTGAATTACTAACCATGATTCATAATCTTTCCTAATGATGAATCATAGTTAGTGATTTGAAACACATCGATCCAAAAATATTGTACATAGTTGATTCCCAAAAATCTAATTTTCATTCCAATGGAATGTGAAAGAATCAAATATATTATAAGGATATTATTTATAGTCATATGAGTCCCATAGGTGAACCATCATTTTATTTGTTAAGGATAAAATATCCTCTCTCTATTCTAATTCCATAGTTTCTCCTTCAACCAACATAGTCTTCCTTTTCAACCTTCTTAGTGTGTCTATATGTATATCCAAATTAAATGTCACCTTAGGCTATTCAATAATAATCAAATATTTCTTGCATGTTTCCTCTTCTTTCAAATTCTTGATCTAGGGAGGAATGTTTATTATAACTTGTTGTTCAATCTGACTTGTAGGTGTAGAAGTGGAAGGTGGGAGAGTAATAGGGGGAAATAGTGCTCAAGTTGTTTGAATGTTAGGGAAGGTATATAAAATTTAGGAAATATGGTGATAGAATTTCTCTACTCAGTGCCCTACTTTTGAGGAGTTGTTTCAATTATGTATTTGTTCTTGTCCATAGTCTTTCAAATATAAATTGTAATAGAGTAATTTTTGATGGCCTATGGAAAGGTAATCCCTAGTTGTGTGCAGGAACTTAGAGGCATATTTTGTGTATCAAAAATAGAAGTTGACACCAATTACTTAAAGTAAACTTTAGGCCTAGTAACTTGTGTATTAATGATGTTAAAGAATGAATAAGTTACTAGTGTCTTATTCAATTTTTTCAAATACTTTGTGATGGATGCATAAGTAATCCTAGTAGTAGTAGAAGGTGTGGACCTTGAAATATTTTATGCTAATAGGATATAATAATTTACTATAAATGATTAGTCTAGGATTATAGAGTTCCTAAGGGAATCACTATGACTCATAAAGAAGATCAAAGAGGAATAAACTGTATTCTCTTAATAGATGGAACCATATACAACACAATGCATTAGAATGAATTGAATTATAAATAAGGTTACAAAGGAGGGTATTTATAGGAAATACATCTCACCAATCCTTAATAATATTGTGACAAGTGTCATGATCCTTTTATGTGAGAAAAACATTTAAAACACCTTAGTAAATTTAACCAAATAATGTGTAAATATAATCAAATAATGAAATCGGTTGGGGAGATAACCCTATTCACACTTGAAAATGGAACCAAATAGGAAATAAACCTATTCACACTAACACCCCCATTAAGTACAACTTAAGAGGATTAAGAAATGAAAATATGTAAAACACAATGAATGGGTCCTAGAAATAAGGCTTGATGAGGTACCCATGTACAAAATAAGCTCTCATAACTGGAGAAATGGAGAAAAATCCATAGGAAAAAGCTCCTCCCCAAAAGAGAGAAAAGATGCAAAACATGAGCAAATGATGGAAGGAGGTATCAACATGACCTCTAAAGTGGTAATTCCATCATGAATATATAATAAATAATCCCCCATGAGGGAGGAAATGCGAGACTATGAGTCCCACTCACAATAAAGTAACTCCTATGCCAATGGTGAATTTTAAAAGATGCATGCTAAAGATGATCCAATGTTGACAAACTACATTTCTCCCTTTGGGAAGAAACAAGTCCAATGGTCGATGTAGAATAAAATTATACTCTAAGAAGGAATGTGAGAAAGGAAGTCTCAAGATGAATGAAGACTCTATAAGCTGCTCAAGTGTCACCATATCAATGTTGAATGATGATAATCCAAAGCCAAGTGGAAAAAAATGTAGAATGGGGTTCAAACATAAAAATGCCTCATTTGAAGATGTCTTCTCCAAATGTTGCTTAATGATCTCTAAGCCAGTGCTAAAGTGTGATGAGAGCTGATATGATGAATTTGGTACCATAAAAGATTTAGGTATAGTAACCATAGATGTATAGTGCTCACCATTTGAAAGACAACTAAACCAATAAGAATTGGGTATGTCTACAGAAGGTGCCAATGATGATTGAGTTGAAATGGTCAACTCATGAATATCTATATAAATTGTCACTGTAGAAGTAGATGTAGGCAAGAAAAGAACAAGAGCATTTGAATGTATCCTTGAATTATCTAAAAAATAATAATCTCCATAGAATATGTCATGAAAGAGGAAATGAATGTCCTCAATGGTGTCTTCCAAATCCAAAAGATGGGAATCACAAAACAAAGCTATAATAACTATCAAGTTTGCATCCTAAGTAGATGTAACTATAATATCATTAATCTCCTAATATTATAAAGTAATACAAAAATGAGAGGGAGGAGTGGGTGATTCCTCAAAAAATTACTAAGACATCCAAATCAATGCTAATGGGTGACAAACTTTGATTTATGTGATCAGGATTAATGTATGATTCAAGTTCAAGAACCATGGATGTATGGTTCTCACCATCAATGAGAGAAATAAACAAAGGAGAATCAAGTACTTATATAGAAAGTGTCAATGATGAATAAGTTAAAATTTTCAACTCATGAATATCTATAGAATCTGTAACTATAAAATTTTGATCAATGGGATCATGATGAATGCACAAAGAAATTCAACAAATAGTGATATAATATCTAATTTTAAAAGGTCATGATATTATGGTAAACTAATTCCATTTACAATACAAAATTACCTCATTTCTTGAATTTGAATGAGTGATATTAGATTATCAAGTTTATTTTGTATGCAATCATCGAAGGTATGCTTTTTCTTCCCACAATACTCACATTTAATAACCTAAAAATTGGGAACCATGATTAGAACTAGTAAATAATTGATGACCATAAAATTTCCCCCTCCCCCACAAAAAAAATCACTCAATCAATAATCCCCTCCAAGAAAAAATAATTTTGGCACTTTATAAGTAGTGCAGTTACAAAGTCCACTTGAATATAATAGATACGTGGTGGTGTACAATTTACCAAAAGAAGATGATAATGAATAAGTTATAATTTTCTAAAAAAATGATATCAACACTATGAAGTACATGAAAAATATGAACTTTAAAAAAAAAATTCACTTAAAATGGGTTCTGGATGAGCGCAAACAGAGTCTCAAGAGGTCCAAAATGGATGACACACCTAAAAAAATTATGAAAAAATAATAATTATATAAAAACCTATGATAAAATGAAAAATATGTTTGTTCCACAAATGAAGAGTGTGGAAAAATAGCCAAAATAAAATTAAAATTCTTGTCATTTGGAGGTTTAGAGATCAAGATATTCACAGATGAAGTTGGGTCACCAAATCACTGTGCACATTAGATTGGGGGTCACCCACAAGTCCACCGGATTTATAGGATCTTCTAAAAAAATTATAATTCCATAAATTTTAATGGAAATACTTACATAATATTGAAATCTACAAGATTTAGAAATCTACCAAATTTAGTAGAAGTTGACTAGGTTTGGTGGAGCTTTAATTTTCTCCTAGCTCTTCCAGATGCATGTAGAACTACTGAAAAAACTTTTTGAAGAAAATAATCCCCAAATGTTCAATTGTAATGAAATAATAGGTAAAAGTTTCCTTATTTAGATGATATGTTGTTGGTGATTTATGATGTGTTGAATTTAGCAAGCTCCAAGATGACCTATAATAAACACTCAATATGAACCCTCCTCAAATTGATATTTTCCCTAAACCTTTATAATTCTTAGGGTCATCCCAAAAATGCAAGATAATAAAATAATAGGTATGGGAAAATATATCCTAAGAGAATACCTAAGGTACTTAGCCTAAGCTCTAATACCATGAAATATTTTATGCTAATAGTGTATAAGAATTTACTATCAACGATTAGGCTAGGATTTTAGAGTTCTTAAGGGAAGCACTCTGAATCACAAAGAAGATAAAAATATGAGGAATAAATTGTATTATCTCAATATATGGAACCATTTTCAACACACATGTATTGGAATAAATTGAGTTCTAAATAAACTTACAAAGGAGGGTATTTATAGGAAATACCTCTCACCAACCCTTCACAGAATTGTGACAAGTGTCATGATCCTATGAGGTGAGAAAAACAGTTAAAACACACTAGTAAATTTAATCAAATAAGGTGTGAATATAATCAAACAATGAAACTGGTTAGGGAGATAACCCTATTCACACTTGACACTATAACTAGACAAGAAATAATCCTATTTACACCAATAGACCTTACTAACGAGGTTAGTGGGATTTGGTTGGTTTTATTCAAATAATCATCCATTGACTCATAAGGAATGTCATTTGCATCTTGGTAAACTATACTAATATCAACATATATCATGTCTAAAGTAGTATAAGAGATTACCTTGT
This sequence comes from Torreya grandis, assembly GCA_037957365.1. Taxonomy (NCBI): domain Eukaryota; kingdom Viridiplantae; phylum Streptophyta; class Pinopsida; order Cupressales; family Taxaceae; genus Torreya; species Torreya grandis. The sequence goes on from JARHVA010004009.1 coordinate 1,337,796, forward strand.
CTAGTGTTTGTATCCCTTATCCACCAAGAATATTATCACCTTGAGTAAAAGCTGGTACTTCAACTACCATAGAAGACTATGTAGTAGTATCAATAGTTTGGAAAATGCTAATTGTATCAACTATATAAGTAGATCAAGTAGTATCCTAAAAAATTTTTGGGTTACTTTCCTTGATTATCTCATGTATATATACTTATCTTTTTGTATCAATCTAAATAATTTCTATCTTGTATTGTGACTTTTGGAGGAGAGCTCAAAGTAGTAACTACTATTGTATGAGTGGACTCTTGAACTAGAACTTCTTAGGAGGCTCTTGTAGTGACTTACTCTTCATCACTTATTTCTTGTTGTCCCTCTATTTTTGTATAAAAGGGACCTAATGAAATACCTGAGTATTCTACAGGTCTCTTTTCTTCTTATGTTACTATAGGGACTTGAGGAAAGGTTGATGGAGTCCTCCATTTTATCTTATAAATCAATATAGATGAGCTTGTAGAAACATTATAAATTGGTGTAAATTTATTATATGGATAAGTGAGTGATGGTGGGATCATAGAGATAGTCTATGGTGACTTAGTATTACCAAGCACTGTCAAATGTGGTACTATAATAGCCAATGATTGCAACAGAGTAGTGACCAAAAATGGTGAGGGAGCCATAGTAGTATGAAATACATGAACGATTGATAAAGTAGTTAGAAATGGTACCAACATATTAGGAGAAATAGTGGATATTGATGAAAAAGTGGAAACAATATGAAATTGTTAAAAAGAAGATGGAATACTTATTACACTATTGTTAGTGGGGAAAGGGATGCACAATAAAGTGGTCCCATTGGCCTATCAAGAGATGTAGACATTCCCATGTTGGTTTTAAGTTGAGGTTAAATAATACTTAGAGGTCTGGGGAGACACCTAAAGATTATTAAACCTAATTTGAGGGCATGTATCCCCATTGTGCTAGTTTCACCATATGGGCATGCTTCTACTTGAGGAGGAGCTTAGAACTATGGTAGATCCACTTCTTCATTTTTAATTTGTTTTGAATCCTACTTGTTTATTGTAGGATCATATTTAATCCTTTGAAATACTTGCATTGACATTCAAGATCAATACATATAAAGGTAAACCTCATAGTCATCTTTTATGTTCATAAATATATCATTATGTTTAAAGTATTGATGTCCATATGAAATTTGAAATTTATTTCCCAATCTTTCAATAGTATACCTAAGATTATTTATTGGATCCCAATATTAGAATGCCACCTTATTCAAACCATAATGCACCCCAATTTTTTACACAGACTAAATATGTTTCCACATTGTATATTGAATGTGGCCAATACTAATTAGGAGCTTATGTATAACTCCTTACCTAGCACCATTCAAATCAACATCTACATTATTGATCAATTGAAAAGATTTTTTTTGTTTAGCTACTTTTTCTGAGATGTTATGTGGAATATATAATGGGGGGGGGATTAATCCCTTCTATCCATATTATTATATGCTTGGGGTAATATTAGTAATCCCTCATGTTTCAAACACTTCTATTTATTGAATCTGAGAGCCTAAGCATGTTAAGCCCTTGAATGACATTATACACAATTCAATATAAGGTCTCTTAAATCATCTATATTTCCTTCCTATACCTATAAATATGAATAATTATAAAATGATAACAAAACCTTTTTTTGGATATTCCTTAGATGGATCCCAAGGCTATTCATAATATTGATGTACAATGGCTATGATAGAATCTACTAAATATGACATCATATAAAAAACTACCATATGGTCTATTTTATTCTTTGTGTATATGTATCCTTAGGTTGGAACTAATGAATTCTCCTAGATCTATGATTATGTTTGAACTTATAATGGTATCCAGTAGTGGCACCCATACTTCATGGACATAAGAGATTATAGGAAAACCATATAATCAATTGAGCAACTCGATAATGACTCTTATCCTTGGTTTGAACATTACTATAGGAATGGATGAAATAAGACCCAAAATCACTAAATTACCTTCATACTTGACCCATTTCTTTAACTTATCTTTGAATGTGTTAGTCTGCAACCATGCATCCACCATCAGTTCGTTGTAAGTCATTTTAGGAGAGCCAATATTATTTATCAAATGCATTGCTTGCAATATAAGGTACAAGATAAGTATTAAGGATAAAATACAAAAGGTTCCTAGAAAGTTTACCATTGAAAACAAATCATATAACAAGTTAATGTAAAGCATTACCTCTATTTTTATTATAGAATTTTGTAAGACCATAGCCTTTATTATGAGTATATCATCAATATATCTTATTATATTAATGGATAATTTATCTTGGGCTATATATGACTCCATTGCATTGGTTTATGCTAAATATGTGAATAATGCTAAAATTGGTGCTCTAATGTTGATGGTTTGAACACTGTATCTAGGTATTCAGTCTTTATAGCAATGGAGTACCCAGAGGGAGGGGGATCATGAGATACATGAGATGAAGATGCCATTTCCACTATGTAAATATCTATGAAATTATTACAATATTTTTGGGAAGATGACATTTCCACTATGTAAATATCTATGAAAGTATTACAATATTTTTGGAAAACTAAGGCATTTAGTCACTTGGAAGTTCAAATTCATAATTTGCATAAGATAGTTTGATAACAATGTAACTCAATTGCATTTCAAAAATCAAATCTATCACATAATTTTTGTTATACATTGATACTTGAATACATTGACTTACCAATTTATGTGGATTTATTATAGACAATGAATTTTACTTCTTCACCTATTTATTTCTCTTTTATTTGAATTATGATTTTGTAATGTCAACTATAGTAGCTCTAATTACCACATGATATATTTTCATTACTTTCATATGATTAATAATCTAAATATGAAAAATGTATCTTTTATATGCCTTTGGGGGTTGATTTCATGTATTTGACTTGATTTATTCAAAAGAATACACGTGGCACATTTTATCTTATTCAATAGGGCTCAGTTTCACCTTTATTCTTTAGTCACAGGTAAGCAAGATTGTAACATTTATCATGTTTATGCTTATCTAATTGATTTTAGAATCTATTCCTATAATTTGGTCTTTCAAGGACCAACTTAATAATATTATGACATGTGGAGAAATCTCACTTCTTTGAGGGTCTGTGAACTTTGATTAATGTGAAAATAGTTTTTGGTTATGGATAAGCAAGATGCTAACACATGGGCGATTGTCACTTCTTTGGGTAATTTATAAGACTTAAAAAATGTAGGATTGCCAAAGGATCTATAGATGAACAAGATCATTCCACATAGAAAACCATCACTATTCCAAATGATCTTTGGGTTTTTACTATGTACCTTGGTTCGACCAACCATGGGTCTCTAAGATTGTGACACATGGAGAAATATCACTTATTCATGGGCTCACATATTTTAAAAATTTCTAAGGATGTATCAATTGTAGATGAGTAAGATTTTTCCAATGGATGATCCTCACTTCTCCACTCACTTAGATGACTTCATTAACTTTTCAAATAATCATTGGATACAAATGAGCATAATTGAGAACATGTGGTGTGATCTCACTTATCTGGGTGTTTTGGAGTAATATGCCTTAGTATTTTAATATTGAGAGAGTGAGTTAACATGATGAAGATAGTGTAATACTCTCTCTCACTCAGGTGTTCAAAAATTAGACCTTTTTGCCACTCTTAAATTTGATGATTGTTTAGGCATAAAATAGATGTGTGGCCTAAGCAAAGTTGACTTATGAACTATTTTATCCTTAAAAAAGTGTATAAACCCTTGGAAAAATAATCCATTAGTATCTTTAGTTGATATATCAAAAATTGAATTTGATAATCATCTACGATTCAAACAGGTGAAAATAATCCATTAATAATGCCCATTTAGACTCTGAGACTTAAGGTCATAAGAAAATAATCAAATTAATAGAATAAATTATAGTTTAGAATTCCAAAGTTATATATATATATATATATATATATATATATATATATATATATATATATATATATATATATATATATATATATATATATATATATATATATATATATATCAATTAGACATGAAACTTTATTTCAAAGCTCAACATGGGTCCTCATTGGGGGGTCTTGGTCACAACAAATGGTGACTTAGTGGAAAAATACTCTAGAGTATTTGAAAACACAAAATCTTGGTTTGATCATATAGAACTTCAAAATTTACCCAAAAAAAAGAAATAAATCAAAAAATCAAAATAAAATCCAAATGTCATCATGCAACATACTAACCCTTCTCAATCTTTGGATTGTGTGGAATCTTGTAAATATTCATTCCCCCTTGTTATGAGAGTTTTATCAAAGAGTTAAGATAATCAAAACATTTTATTGATCTTATTTTCTCAAAATATTTATCTTTTAAGTACTAAAATATGGGAAGAGATGCATTTCTTTGTTGTCAACTAGGTGTCTATAGCCCTGACATAGATACTTATAATTCCAATCTAAACATTACTCTAATTTCAGGTAGGTGACCGTAGAATTGATAGAGATTACTTGAATCAAACTTATTCTCTAGATTTTATTGTTTATTTGTTTTAAACCTTTATTGGAATAAGGGTTGAGAACCACCATTGGCTGGGTGTATAGGAATGGAATTTATTAGATATTAGAGATTATATTCATGATTTGACCTTACTCAGTCTATATTATCTCTCAAACAAGTCTTAAATATGTAGATGTGTATTTAATCTTTCAAATCAAGAAGTATTTATAAAATTTTCACTAAAAATTTAGAATAAATTCTAATGGTTTGATAAACTTATTCAATTTAGATAAAAATTTATGCTCAAACATGATACATATCTTGATCTAAGGAATTCAAATGCACTAAGAATAATATACACAAATACCATTCAAATGTGAATTTGACCATCCCTTGTTAGGATAATTTTGATGAAATTCATTCAAGAAATTTATTTCAACTCTTCTAATTTTAAGACAACTATTCTAGAAATTATGACAACTAAACTATGAAAGAAAATGTAGAAGGTAGGAAATTTAATCTAATAAAGAAAAAAATTTAATCTAGAAATCATGATTATAATGTAGAAAGTAAGGAATCTAATCTAAGTAAAAACGAAATATAATATACTCCTATAATTAAAGTATAACTCATACTCATTATGAGATGGCTCTAGTTGGAGCAAACATGAAATAATGTTTCAAAAACTACCCATTGACTGGAAAAGTTGAATCATTACCTTCAAGATCTTTCAAGTAGAAAGCATTGTTATGTAGAATTTCAAAAACTTGATATGGTCCAATCTAATTTATCATGTTGTCATTTATTTTCATGTGATTTATCCTATAGGATCACTAGTCTAAAATTTAAAAAACCTTGAGTCTTGATTTTTTATTGAACCATCTCTTGACAATATCGTAGAGTTTGTTGAAACTTTGTAGAGCTTCAATTTGTGCTTCCTCCATATGGACAATGTCTAGTAACCTTTAATGAATTATTTAATCTCATTCCTAATACTCTTGTATGAATTATATGTTGGTGGTCTAATAGGAATGGAAAATACATGTTTTTTTCCATAAACTAGTAAAAAAGGGGAAGCTTTGAGGGCTTGTTTATGTCTCATTTTGTCTGCCCATAGTGCATACGTTAGCAATAGATGTCATTCCCTTGGTTTGTCTTCTAATGACTTCTTTATGGAAGCCTTCAAGTTATTATTAGTAGATTATACAACTCTATTTTCCTTTGGATAGTAATTTGAAGAGACCTTGATGGTAATCTAAATATTATAGGCCCTTTTCTTAAACTATGTAGATTGGAAGGCTAGACCATTATCACATACCAAAGAAAATGGTATTCCAAATATAATTAAGATATTATATTCAAGTAATTTTATCACATATTGAAATCTTGAATTATTTATTACTAAAGCCTCAGTCCATATAGTATAGTAATCTATAGTTGTCAATAGAAATTTATGTCTTGCTAGAGAATTGAGATTAATCACTCCCACAAAGTCTAAATCCAATTGTGAAAAAGGGCATCCTTTAATTATAGTTACAAAGGCATTAATGAATTTACTTATATTTTATCAAATTATTGGAATTTATGGCATGATTTGACATAGATGTGAGCATCCTTGAAGATATTATGTCAGTGGTATCCCATCCTTAAAATTTTGAGTCGTAGTATTTCTAGAAGGATGTTCACTGCCAATCTTATGATGAAGATATTCCAAAATGTATGAAGATTCTAATTTTGATACACACATTAAATAGATGCCTTTGTAGTTTTTCACTAAAACACTCTTTTATTTATCATGTAATGATTTGATTTGATTTTGAGTGCTCATCTTTGTTATCTATTTAATTTAGGAGGAAAGGTGCTTATGAGAAAGTAGTGAATGATTTGGGCACACCAGTCACCTCTAGTTATTTCAAATTCATTGATTTGTTAAATAGAGATGTATGGAACTATTTTAGTAATCAATTGAACAATACCATATGATTTGACCATTTTTATAGGTTTGATTTCAAGGTCAAACTCTTTTAGCTTAGCAATTAATTTGCATCTTCTCTCACCTAGATCATTTTGTCCAAGTGTTTATTTGACAGATGGGTCTAGGATAATGGCGTATATTTTATTATTTATAATGTAGTGTCTTAATTTATTAATTGCATTAAACATGTAATAAATATTATTGTCTATTATGGAATATTTTAATTCTACATATTTCAAATTAGTGTTCATAAAAGCAATGAGATGTTCACTGTCATCTACCTTATGTGCTAGTATTACTGCTGTAGTATGTTTTGATGCAAATAAATATAGGAAGAAATCCTTAGTGAATTCAAGGTTGATCAAAACTAGAGTTTTAGTGATGGTAGTATTAATATCTTGGAATGCTATTTTGGATTTAGCCACCCATTGAATCTTGGCATCTTGTTTTAGCATAACATTCAATAGCTTAATAATTTATGGAAATCCTAAAATGAATTTTCGTACAAAGTTTATTTTACCAAAAAATATTTTAAGATATTTTCTATTGTTAGGATATGGTATTTTTGATATATCCTAAACATGTTCTAGGTCAATATAAATTCCATCCTTAGTAATGATGTGGCCTAGCAGTTTGCCTTCTGTGACTCTAAAGACATTCTTCTTTGGATTTAATGATGCTTCATACCTTTTACACCTATCAAAAACTCTTTGTAAGTGATCATAATGGTATGTATTATGCTTAGAAAATATATCCAAATAAACCATATAGATGATGATACATTTGTGAATGAGTCCTTGAAAGGAAAAAACCATAGCATGCTAGACAATTTCTTTTGCATTTATTTGTTTGAAAGGCATATTTTTATATGCAAAGGTTCCCCACTTGGTGGTAAAAGTAGTTTTCATTAGGTATTCAACTTCTACCAGTAATTGATTTTAACTTGAGAAACCATCCAAGAAGGACATCATTTTTGATCTACTGACCATCTAAATTAGCTCATCTAAATAGGGTAGAGGATAATTATCCTTTTCTTGTTCAGTTTTATGAAGTCTATGTGTAGCTTGATCTCACCATAATTTTCCTAATAGATATTAGATTGGAAAACCAAGTAGAATTGGGAACATTATTTTGGTGTCTAACAACTTCTAGACTTCCTTTTGAATGAGAGGCTCTAAAATTGGATCCATTGGTATTTGACATTGCCTGAATGGTTTGCACCCTTTTTAGAGGGGGTATAATATGAGTTATGACTCTGGGGTCAAAAACCTTTAGACCTTCATATGTCGAGGTAATTACATATTTATATTTAGTCAACAAGTCCTTCAATTTATACCTTTTAGGTTCAGATCAACTCAATCCAATGTTGACATGTTGTGGATGTTCATCAATTCCTAGGTTCACTATAACAAAATTAGATTCATATGTTTTAGACCAATTTTATCTTTCATCTTGAGGCTCATATAAAAAAATTACTCTAGTGATACCATCCCCATGGGTATTTTATTTTATTTTAGCTTTAGGACACCATCATCTCCTAATTCCTTTGTGTTTATAGGATCAAAATCCTTTTCATCAATTATTTATGATTCAAAAGTATCATAATTTCCTAGCAATTGTATAATATGTTAATCATTATCAAACACCTAAAAATTATCCAAAATATTAGGGACTGAGGGACATGGGATCAACTCCATATAAATTTTTTCCATCTTGGACTCCTAGAGTGGTGTTAAATTAGCAACCAAATCTGCTAGTGAATATATTATCCAATTTTTCTCTCTTGGGATGGATATGATGTTGAATGACTCAATAAGGACATAGGCTATGTGTTTATGATTTTTTAAGTATGGAATATTGAAATGATATTTACTCCTAATCAGATTGATAACCAAATCTAAATCTTCAAGTATCAGTAACTGTTTGACATTGTGTTTCAATGTGAACTACAAGCCCAAAATTAAAGTTTCATATTTAGTATGATTATTTGTGTATGGGAATTGTAACATGTATGAAACAAGGCATTACTTTACATATGGATTGATTAGTAATATGCCCATGCTTAAGCCTTACTTAGAACAAACATCTTTAAAATATAAGGTCCACAATTGTGAAGGACCCTTGAATTCTTGTTCATGAGATTTATGTTTTGAAATAAATGTGTAGACACATACATGAGCTGAAGCAAAGTTATAATTTTCATTCTTGGCATTGTATTACATGATAAGGTACTTCATATTTGTCTCTTTGTCTATTGAAATCTGATTTACTACCCCTTTCCATGGCAACCACATATGCTAAAAATTAGTAGCCATGTAACCATTTAGTGTTTTGGACAAATCATGGCTCAAAAATAATACATAAACCTACAGGATGTCAAAAACATGAATATATATGTATTTTTTGACATGTGGCTTAGAAGCAAGCTACATGTGAATGTTTGATAACTCCCCAAAAACTAGGACTATATTATTGTCTAGATATAAGATTATTATTTTGGACTTGTTTGGGTTAAACCCTAATTTTATACAGATAACTTTAGGCATGACGTTGGATGAAGCACATTAGTCTACCAAAAAATTATGCATGTTCTTTCCAAACATTCTAATAGTCATCATAAAAGGTGGAATTTTATTTTTGTCTTGATGAACAACCACATTAACATGTTTATCTTTGATTTTATTATTAGACGGATTCCTAGTCAATGCTTTTAATAACTATTTTCTTTGTTCAGTAATCTAAGCCAAATCATGAAGAGTAATATTTTACTTAAAATTCTTCACATCCTCAACTATATTGTATCCACTTTTTTTTGTTGAATCAACAACTTACTATTGATGATTTCCTTTTGGGGGAGGTGGATTGATATTAGATTTTGGCTCTAGAGGAATAACTGCACTATTTTTTAGAGGCATAGAATTCATGAGAGTTGTTGGGATTTATTTCTCCAATTATAATTATTTATTTAAAATCATGGATCTTGTATTGTATTCTAGCTCATTATCATCCTTGACTAAGAATGATAATTCATATGTTTCAAACATCACTACAATGTTGGATAAACTAGAGGATCAAGCTATAGATGAATTATGCTGATTTGGAACAACTTCATACCTTTCCATATCTTTATGAAAAATTTCAAAGGCTATACAAAACTCTATACAATATAACTCACCATGTTGTGTGGTACTATGGAATCTACACCAATTGGGTGAGGCTACCTCACATATATTTATCTCAGGGAGCTTATTGGGATGTGGCTCAAAGTTGTTACTTGGCCTATTAAATGGTTTGTTATACCTCTAAAATGTGAAATTCATATTGGCTGTTTCTCCTATAGTATTCTTGAAATGTTTTTGTATGCTTAAAAACTCATTGCTAAGTTTATACAACATATGTTGAATAATATCTAGATTTTATAAAATTATAAGTAGTACCATGTGTAGTAGAAGCATTAACTGGGACTAGGATTTGGTTTTGAATTTGTTGATTAGGTGTTGAAACATGATTATTCATAAAATCAATGTTTTAGTTAGGTGGAACATGGGCTAAAGGTAACTATGTATATACTTAGTTTTGATTGTGGTCCATGACATTATGATTAACATTTAGAATAGGATTAAGGGCCAAAAATTTGGATTGACATTGGGCATAGACAGAGTTTGTAATTGGGGATTCAACTATCTATCAATATTGATAGCTTTAGCATAGGATAGTGGCAATGTGGTGATGTTTAGTGCTCTGAGTAAGAATATTATAATTATAGAGTGTAAGACATTTTTTTACATCTTAAGGGCTAACACATCATTGGGTATGTATGTAACATCTACTTAATTATACATATTTTTAAATATTATGTTAAAGACTCTCTTTAGCTTAGTAGGTTATCACCCATGCTTAAAAAATGTTGATATATGACACTTGGGCTAGTGACCTATCTAAATTGTGCCAAAAAGGTATATCGACACTAGTTCCAAGAAGTGATTGAATCTTCTAAGATATTAAGGAACCGATCAGTTGAAACATCCTACAATTTAAAAGGTAAAATTATACATTCCACATATTCATAAACTATGTTTAATAAAACTAAGGTAGTTTGGAAAGCCTTTATGTGTTCTTTTGTAGTCCTTCCCCTTGAGGGAGAAAATGAAGGAAGATAATTTTTTGGGTTTCTAGAAAAAATCACAAACAACTTTGGGTACAAGAATAGCATAAAAAACTAACAAATGTAGGGCCATAGTAATAAGAGGAAGCTAAAATTTTCCAGTTAGAAAATAAGGCTAAGTTTGAAGTCCTTTTAAGGTGCCTCTATCTGACCTAGGTCTTCTATGGATCTGTAAGGGTGAGACTAGTAGACTAGTGTAAGAATGGGACCTTTTAAATCTCCTTGGTATATTTAACAAAACTCAACTGATATTTTTTAATAAATGAAAGTGACCCTCCTTTTATCACTTAAAATGATTTTTTATTCATGTGGTTTTTATCCAGACCACAAAATATTATGAGATAACCTCTCATGTTTTAGGATTGGTGAATAATTTCACTCCAAGGCACGAGTTACAACATATTAAGTTTTTTAAATAACCACATGGTGGAATAATAGTGAGTAAGGAATTATTTACCTTGGATGGTTGAGATGAGATATAGTCTAAAATAAACTAAAAGTCTACTTGATTTGGATGGATGGATTCTAATCTAAATTGGACTGGACTGAAAAAAAGGTATAAAAGGAATGACATGCAGGGAAAATTTTAGTGGCTATTTATAACCAAATGGATATAAGTAGGTTTTTTTAATTTTGAAAATGGCTAATTCTGTGAAAATATACATAGGTCAAATAGACTCAATTTTACATAATTTCATAGTTTGAGACACAGATTCACCTTATAGATTATACTCGATCCTATTTAGGACATAGATTCACTAGAGTTACTATACATGTATAGGTTTGATTCATCAAGAAATTATATGAGACATGTATAGGTTAGTCTGAATTTACCATATATATGTATGTATGTATGTATCTCTCTCTTTGTGTGTGTGTGTGTGTGTGTGTGTAAATAATAAGGACCACCTAGGACATAATAAGCTTAAGGTAATAATTATATTTATTATATGAAAATGTTTTGAATATTATTTGGCACCACATGCTCTTCCTTATATATGGTTTTAATAACTAAAAAATTTAATAATAAATACTTTTAAAACCTAATGTTTATTTTATTTATATCATTGAATGTGGTGTAGGTAGAATTAATGTTACAATGATTAAGATTTAGATCTTGCCCTATTTTTAGTGAATTGGCATTGGTATATTGAGGGGCCCATGACAAAACTTAATATTGGTCCAACACATCACCTATGGGATTAATAGAAGATGTTTGAATACATATGTGATAGTTTCTCAAATTTTCTTGTCATTTACGTAATATCTTGGAAGAAGTGAAGCTTTGGTAGTCGGAAGATTGGGATAAGAGATTGGAAATAAAGGTGTAGACAATTTCTAAGTTGGTTTCCTTATTATTACAACTGCAAGGTATGGATTTGTATTTCTTTTATTCTAAATATTGAGAGTAGTTGTTTGCATACCCAGTCATCTATCTTAAAATCAATAAATACAATGATAAGTTCCTTGAAAAACATTTATTTAAATATATTTGCTGATAGTTTCTCAATTTTTTTATTCATTGATGAAAGTAGTCAAATATTTGGATGAGAGGTTAGAAATGAAGGTGCAAACAATTTCTAAGTTGGTTTCCTTGTGATTACAATTGAAAAGTATGAATTTGTGTTTCTTTATTCTTAAGACTAAGATCAGTTGTTTGCATGCATAGTCATCTATCTTGAAATGAATAAATATAATGATAAGTTCCCTGAAAAGAATTTATTTAAAGATATTTGATGGCAATTTCTCATTTTTTCTAGTCATTGATGCAAGCTATTGGTGGAAGTGAAGCTCTAGTAGTCAAAATATTGGGATGAGGTGCATATAATTTCTAAGCTAGTTTTCTTGTGATTAAAACTACAAGGTATGGATTTTTGTTTATTTTGTTATGAATAGTGAGAGTAGTTATTTTCATACACAATCATCTCTCTTGAAATGAATAAATATAATGATAATATCTTAACCATATCCAAAATCAATAATGGTCTTTCAAATATATTTTTATTTCCATTAATAAACCATGCCAACCAAAATATAATTATTACCTTAAGATTATTGTGTCCTAAGTCACAAGTGGTTCTTAACACATAAATTCAATTAAAACAAACACACTCTTCCTTCTATATGGTTTTAATAACTAAAAAAATTAATAATAAATAATTTTCTAACCTAGTTTATTTTATTTCTAGCATTGAATGTGGTGCAGGTGGAATTAAAACTATGGGGATTGAGGATTAGATTTTGCCCCAATTTTTAGTGAATAGGCACTAGCATATTGAGAGGCCCCAAGGAAAAATTTAATATTGGTCTGACACCTCACCCTTGAGATTAATGAAAGTTACTCAAAATATATATATATATATATATATATATATATATATATATATATATATATATATGTGACAGTTTTCTTGATTTTATAGTCATTTATATAATCTATTGGTGGATGTGAAGTTGTTGGTCCAATATATATACTTACAATTCATTACACTATATATACCTCAAACAAATTTGGTATAAAATGATAAGGGAACAACATAGTATACTTATACATCTCTATAATAGAGTTTACAACTATTATACACACATTTTCTTAATCAAATTGAAACAACAATACACAAATTACCTCTTAATCATTTATATACTCTGCATTATCTTCAATAAGCTTTCTCAAAACCCTAATAAAATAAATCTCAAAATTAATCACAATTTTTTTTTTCCTTCCTTGATTAACCTCAAATTTTAGATTCCTAAATTTCAAATTTTAACAAGCTAATTTTCTTCATTTTGTTCTTGATAATTATTATTTACATTCTCTTCAAAAGTTATTGGACTTGGATATATTATTGCATAATTTTAGTATGTTTTACTAATTATTAGTCAATCCTTATTTTTATATTTTTATTGTCAAATTTCTAGAGCTCTATCAAAAGGAAAATTGAGGAGATTATATCTAGTTTTATATCTAGTTGTATAGATCTTCAAGCAAGTCTCCATTTCTTATCAAGCTTGTTTCTTAACTTTGACTTTAAAAATGATAATGCACTAAAATTCTCTCATCTTCTACTGAGCCCAAAATCATTGTTTAGAATATATTATCAAGATTAAAATATTCTAAGATACCATCACATAGTATTTCAATTAAACTTTAGGTAGTCATAGCCTAGTGATCAAGCCATCTTCAAAAACATGGTCCAAAAATTATTGTGGGAAATTGAATAGACCACTCCATTAGCTTTGGTAAATCTAAAATGCCTTCAATTTGTTCATCATTCAAGTCTAAACTCTTGCAAAAATTTTGGGCAAAGGTTTTGATTTTATTCTAAAAATATGATGAGCTAACATTTGTCCAATATTGAGGGTACATCATAACTATGGATTATAGTAGTTTATCTTGAAGAAAATGATGTCTAATATTTGAAGAGAAATATTTTGTAGTTTCATTCAATGTGTAACTTACAAAGGACACAACCTCAAGGAATCAATCTCTTATAACAAGAACTTCTTTGAGTCTATTAGATCGACAAACTATTTTAGAAGTGTGAGTTATGGTCTATACTCAATTTATACTAAGTAGTGCACATGATCTTACCATATGTACTACACAAAAATAGTCCTAGAGCCTCATGATCATACTCTATTTTATTTTCAAATGTTTAAGGTAATAATTATATTTTGGTTGGCATGACTTGTTAATTAAAATAAAAAATATATTTAAAAGGCCAATATGGATGTGGTCAAGACATTTTGGTAGACCTTATTATATAGTTTATAATTTTAAAACTTTGAAAATGTTTTGAATATTTTTCTAGTTATGTTAACCTCACTTTTCATAGTCATCTTGTCCCATGGCCCCATAGTTGATTTATACTCTATAGTCTATTTTTTTTTCATTATTTTACTATACTCAGTTTATTATATTATGTAGTTGGTCTTTACCACATTTTTTTTTAAACAAATAATAAATTGATTTCCTCTAAGAAATAATGACATGCATGATACTTATTTTAAACAATACACAAAGAATAAAATGAATAAACACAACAGAGCCTCGTGATCATATTGTATTTTGTTTTTATATATTTAAAGTAATAATTATATTCTGATTGTCATGGTTTGTTGATTGAAATTAAAAAAAAATGAAAGACCATTATTAATTATGGATGTGGTTAAGACATTTTGTCAAACCTTATCATTATTGATTATGGATATGGTTAAGATATTTGAAAGACAATGTTTAGAGTAAATATCTTTAAAGAAAAGATTTTCAGGGAACTTATCATTATATTTATTCACTATATTTTTTTTATACTCAATTTATTATATTACCTGGTTGTTATTTAACACATACTTATTTTAAACAAATAATAAATTGATTTCTTCAGAGAAATAATGACATGCAAGATATTTATTTTAAAAAATGCACAAAGAACAAACTAAATAAATTCAATAGAGCCTCATGATCATACTATATTTTGTTTTTTAATGTTTAAGGTAATAATTATGTTATGGTTGGCATGGTTTGCTGATTAAAATAAATAAATATTTGAAAGGCCAATGTAAATGTGGTTAAGACATTTTGGTAGACCTTATTATATAGTTTATAATTTTAAAACTATGAAAATATTTTGAATTTTTTTTGCATTTATATATGATCCTCAATTTTTATATTTGTCTTGCCTTATAGCCCCATGGTTTATAATCTATACTCTAATTTTTTGGCACAATTTTTTGCTACACTCAGTTTATTATATTTTTTGGTTGTTATTTTGAGAGACTTAAAGAAGTCTATACTCAATTTATACTTAGTCATAAGGCCATAAAATTCAAACTTAAAAAGGACAAATTTAACTTTAAAAAGAATGAAAAATTTAATCATTAAAAATAAGGAATCATAAATAAAATCTCAACTTGCCAATGAGATGTAGAAGGATTGGTGAAGTGGTTTGGTTGTGCCCAACCCCACTCAAGTTTGAATCTCAAAAGGAATTTATAGAATAAATGTGGTCATGTGTGTAGACACTGAAATCGTGTCTACCCCTTGGTCCTTTCTCCCCCTTTAGTCCCCTTTGGTCCACTTAACCACTCCTAACCCATGTCTTATTAATTTGAAATAATTATCTTATTTTAAGTTAATAATTCTCTCTCCCTTGCCACCTCACCACCCTTGGATACCCTTCTTTGGATTCCCTTCATTCCCCACATGGCCAATATTAATGCCTAGACCCCCATTCCAACTTCTCCCCTTTAACCTCTCGTCAATTTTAATCACCTTCGATCATTTCTTCTTCGGACTCGCTGACCCGACAGTTGGGAAAACGGACGAAAAGCTATTTTTAGCCTTTTTCCTACCTTCCAACTACCGACGTCGGTCAACTGTCGACTGACGTCGGTGATATTGCCAGCGTCGGTTTCCTTCATAATGGTTTTCTACGTCTGTTATCTACCCTTGGCCCCTGCTCTTCATCTGACTCTTGAATCCTTGAATCTTCAGTCTTCGACCATCCGTCACTCTGCTAATCAATCTGCCAATCTTCAAACCAGACCTCTCACTCTCCCTCACATAGCAGGCTTCTACACCAGCAACAGGTCCTCCACACAGGCTACATCAACAACAGGTACAGGCATCAGCAGCACTCCTTCTGCAGGCCACAAGTATGTATATTATCTATGTTTTTATTATGTTTTTAGTTATTGCTTTCCAGTAATATCACCCGCCAGACTAGATTGTCAACCAGGCCAATCTCGAATCCTTATTTCCCTGTCTCCCTATTGGCCTCCTCTACCCTTCTGTCCATTTGACATTCTATCCATTTGACTCCCCTGTATCTCTGCACAGACCCTCCGACTACCTCAGACCAGACCCAGACCCTCAGACTACCTCAGACCATTCTCCAGACCATTTTGCACATCCATAGACCCTGTCCATAGACCAAAAACTCATCCAGACCTCATCCACAGACTACTGCCCTGATCGATGCCGGCCGCAGAGACCACCCCAACCGACGTCGACATACTAACTGACGTCGACAGACCTTGACAACTGACGCTGGTAGGACCACCGACGTCGGTGACTGTGACTAGGCCGACAACAACATTCAGGTAAGTATTTGCTTTCATTTCCTTTTCAGTCTTTATCATTATAGTCTTTTATCATTTTGCTATTTATCAGACATCCTTTTATCAATTAGTGGGTTGACATCCCTCAAGATTTTGCTTCTAGGATCAAGCTTTTGCTTGGCAACCCACCATCTCCTCATCTAACGCCTTCTTTGTCTTAGTCTCTTTCTCTTGCAGGTGTCATCCTCCACAACTAAAGAGGAGTTCTCATGACATCTGGATTATGGTGTGCATGACTTCATCCAGGTACATACAAGCCTTAGACCATTTCTTTCTTAGTTTCTCATTTCCCTCTTTGAATGTAGAAAGCGAATCTAGCGTAGAAACATTCTGGCACGCCCGGTGGGACCTTAGGTTCTTCCTTGGGTTCCTTTTCTTTTCGTTCATATAGGTGCATTAGGTTTCTCCCTTTTCACCTCTTTCTTCTCTTCTAAACAACATCATAAGTAGGATTAAAAAGAACTTTTCTTTCTTTTCTTGCATTTCAAACTAGTCAAAAGTCATATTCTTCAACCCTTTCTCAACTTGTTTTCATCCGAACTTAACATTTCAACTTGGAGCTTAAAACACGTTGCATTGCATTTCTGCTTGCTTGCATTTCTTAGTCCACACCTAGTAATTAATAACTGCATATTGAATTAATCGTAGATCACTTTATGTTACACAACCGAACCACTTGCACCAAATCAAACATCAAACTCACATGAGACAAGGCCCGACTGGGATTTCATCCCCCAGCAGATACCTTACCCATCTTGACAATCCTACTTAGATTTCATCACCAAGGGGAAAGCCCACTCTGTTCTCTGGCAGAGTCTAATCTCTATGGAAAGTATATTTTGGCTAAGCGAGACCAGCTTATCATTGTGCTCGTGAAGTGAGGGGAGCTTGCTCCTTAGCACCAGGCCATGTACGGAACCTAACCCAGACTCTTGAGCACCTAAACAAACCTGAAACCATCCATAGACTACCTCTTCTAGGACCCCTCTAACAACCAACCTCCCCAAACATCACTTTAAGGCATAAGCCACAGGATTCTAAAAGTTGATTCCTAGGATTTAATGCTTAGGGTTTGCCTGTCTCCATCTCTATTTTTTTGTTCATATTTATATTTTTTGAGCTAGTGAGGACGTTCTTCTTCCTTTTTTTTCCAAGAATCTTCAAATTTTTTGAGTTTTTGGAAACCACAGTCATCGGCATCAGCTTTACCACCGATGTCGACCACATTCTTCCACCGACATCGATTATCTGATCGACGTCGGCCATCTTTCTCACCGACATCAGTTTTTCAACCGATGTCGGTCACTATCACAGTCCTTTTTTCTCAAAATAGTAGCCTAAAACCTGACCCTTTTTCTGCCAAAACCACATTTTGAGTTTTTGAAACTAAAAAAACACAGTTTCTGGAACCTGACCCTTCTTGCCTTGAATGGTTTTGACACGCAGTCAAACCAAGGCCCTTCTTGACCATGCTAGCCATCAATCGCTTCTGCCTTCCCCGTCTATAACTAGTCCTATAATGGAGTTCCACTCGAAGACTGAAAGAACTCCTACTCTACCGACCCCAACTCAGATCCCCATCATCCCTGAAGGGGACCAAGATTTCGAAAGATTCTTGGACCTCAATGTCACAGCTCTCCAAAACTATCTCGCAAGAAACCCAATGTGAGACCTTTCGGGTGAAGCGGCGATGACACTAACACCATCCGCTACCCAGCCTGTTGCCTCAACCATTAACCCAACCATGGCCAATATGCAAATTTTGGCCTCCCCATCTATTTTTAGACCGACCTCCATTGGGGTTCCATTACCCCCTCAACCACACGCAATTCAATCGAGTTCTACATCATACCAGAACTTGATTGTCTCGACCCCGCACACTCTTACACCCATAAATGTAGGAGTGTCTATCTCTCCTTTTACCAATGCTGCCATGCAACCACCTTTGGAGGTATCTACTCAACTTATGCCTTCTACCTTCATGACCCAACCACCTTTGGCCTCTAATTATGTCCCTGCAACTAGTTACACATATGTTGCACCCCTACAAGGGCAACCGACTACGTCGTATGCCCCTTTTAGCACCTTTCAAGCACCCTACAACTTAGGGGGCACCCCATCTACCAATCTATCAGCAGATCTCATCAAAATGCTGATGGACAAAATGTCCAGTCTCGAGACCTCTATTTCTGGTTCACACAATGCTCTCTCGTATGAGCAAATTTGCAATGAACCCATCCATCCTTTTGTCTCGATCCGACCATACCCCAACTAGTGGGAGCTTCCTAAATTTACTCACTTCCAAAGTAAGGAAGACCCACAACAACATCTACGGGCATTTAGACATGCCTTTTATCTCATAGCGCATGACGATGCATTGTTGTTATGCACGTTCCCCATGTCGCTTTCTGGCCCCGCCCTTGACTGGTATAGCTCTCTTTCCAGGCATTCTATCTTTTCATTCATTTAACTTTCCCAATTATTCCTCGACCATTTTCCTATCAACATCACCAAACAAGTCTCAATCACAGACCTCTACTCCATCAGGTAATTTGACGACGAATCAATAGTCAATTTTGTCTCTCGTTGGAGAGGCTTGATTAACCAGTTCTCCTTCTCCTTGCCTCAACCTAAGCTCATCAAGCTATTTTCTCGAGCATGTGCCCGGCACATCTCTTCTACCTTGCAGATTCAAACATTCCACACTTTCGATGAAGCTTTCACCATGGCTCAAAAGCTTGAACTCCATGCCATTAAAGAGGATAAGGTCAAATTGTGTAATACTAACGCAAGAACCAATGACCTTTCTTCTTCCAGACCTTCTTCTTCCCACTCCAAAACCAAAGGAGTGGCCAACACTGTGGTCATTAGATCACCATCCTCGACAACAACTAATCACTCTCAACCTTTTACATCTCAAAGCATCACCAAACAATTCTAACAATGGTACATCCAGCGTTCATACACTCCGCTTGGAGAATCATACGCTTCCATTTTGGAAAAACTTGTCAAGCAGGGGGTCCTCAATCTCCCTCCAATCTGACCACCCCAATTTGACCCTTTAAAAGCCCTCCCTACATGGTATAGGGAGGCTTAATTCTGTCATTTTCATCGCGTCCACGGCCATGACATCGACAATTGCCGAACCTTCAAAAACATAGTCCAAGACATGATCGACAAGGGGGATCTTATTTTGGATAACTCGAATGCCCCACCCAACCAACACATCGATATCTTCAAACAACCATTCCAAAATCATCTACCTACCCAAAACAATGTCTAGACCTTGACCAATAGCTCCCACGAGCATGACATACATACAGTCAACACGGTCTCGCCTCTTGTCCCTGACCAACCTCCTTCACAGGTAGAAGAGTCTTATTTTCCTATTCATCCACCACAAGTAGAAGAACCCTCTTCTCCCATTAGTCCTCCATCGACCTCTCTTATACTGGAGGATGCCTTGACCATACCTATGCCATTAAGCCCACCTTCGTCTTTCCTCCTTCCAATGGAGGACTCTATCCTGCCTACTCCTCAAGCACAAGTAGAAGGCACTATCATCCCTGCCCTCTGCCCCCTTGAGGAGCCACACTCTCCTATTTCTTCTCCACCAAGAGAAGACCTAGTCTCTCCGTCCATTTCGATCGAGGAAGACCCAGTCACAGTTTCCTCTTGCCTTTTGCCAGAGATCGCTACATCTCACTCATCTCTGTCCACATCTAAACCCAAACCTGCATCTAACCTCACCTCACACAATGGTGGTCCTCAACCCAAACCAAAGAAGGCCACTAGACCACATCGAAGGACTCCTCCCCCACCTTCATCATTACCTTCAATCTTGGGCCCACATCCATCCACTTTAATAGGAGTGCTTCCCACTCCCACATCTCATAGAGGCAAGTCACCTCCATTACTCTCTCAACCCCTCAGACATATATCTCCTCCAAACCATCGACCCATGCCTCTTACGCCTCTCAAACCAAAGTCATCAACCCCCACTACAACAAGACACACAGACCCATTAGCAGGTTCTTATGCCTTGCTGTTACGACAATTGTTGCAATTTTCTCACATCAATCTCCCACCTCTTAAACCATATCAATCTCTCAGACCAAAACCACCCTGGTTTGATGACACTCAGATTTGTGCGTATCATCACACACCTAGGCATGACACTGAGCATTGTTGTGCCCTTAAGGTTGTCATTCGCCAATGTCTAGGGAATGACACCTTTCTTCTCGACCACATTATCAATAAGCCTTCAACACTGCCCCACTCATCGACTCTCAGATCAAGACCATCTTGGTTCGACAACTCTAAATTTTGTCATTATCACCACACTCTGGGACATGACACTGAGCATTGTTACACTCTTAAAGCTGTCACTCGTTAACAATGGAGAAAGGATACCCTTCTCATCAAGGATCCTCTTGACCTCCCCTTCGACAAATCATCAACACCAACCCATTCTTCTCAAACCTTGTCACTTAAATCAGGATCTCCACGCCAGACTATGGTCCCTTTGCCACCTTTTACCCCCTTATTTGACATCAACACAGTCAATCTGACCACCAAGCCTCAACCGACCTTGACCAATCTGTCAAACCTTCCCCTAGCCGCTGGGGGAATTCAACTTTCATCCAAGCCTTGACCAACCCTTCTACCCAGTCTCAACCAAATATCAATCACTCTTTTAATCCCAAACCTTGACTACACATTCGACCCAGCCTCGACCAGTCTCAACTGAATCAATCAACCAACCTTTTCACCCAATCAATCAACCAAGCTTCAACCAGTCTCGACCAAATTTGACCAATCATTGACCTAATACCAATTTCAACCCAACCATCAACCAAATATCAACAAATATCAAACAGACATCGACCAATCATCAATCCAGACCTCAAACAGGACCTCAACTAAATCATCAATCCAAGACCTCAACCAAATCTCGACCAAGACATTGACTAGACCATCGACCAGACACTAACCAATCATCAATCATGACCTCAACCAAACATTCAATCCAAACATTCAACCAACCTTTTTATCAAAACATTCAACCAGTCTTGACCAATCAGCGACCATATCAACTAGCTTCACATCCAACATCAATACGTGACCAATCTTGAAGAGGCAAATGGGGCAAGTCTGCTCCTAATTGACTCAAACCCTATCATCACGCACAAGTATGGATCAGGGACTTATCGTCTGTCTTCTCTTGAAGGCCGACCAGAACCTGAGCCCCTTAATGCTTTGCATCTGTGACCATTCTACTGTTAGTCGAGTACTCATCCACTTGACATTTAACTTGAGCTCGTCCCTTGAGCAACCCCCATCCTCTTAATCCTCAATCCTTTCCACTCTATTTCCCTTAACAAATCCTATATAACCCTTTTATAAAGTATGGATGCTTTGTCCTAATAAAAGGGAGACCTTGACCTTCTATAGTCTTGTCCATGACTCAAAATTCTATCAAAAATAAATCAAGATGTCAAAATATCCAAGGTCATAAAATCAAATCAAAAAGCAAACTGCTCCCTCAAAGGATAGCTGTACTATCATTGCTATAGATAATAGACTGCTCCCTCGAAGGACAACTATTCAAAAGCCCTTAAATATATAAAGTGAAATATAGACCACTCCCTCGAAGGATGGCTATGATTAAATCTTGCTACAAACAACACTTTCTTAGAATCTTCCCGCATCGATCAGCTTCACAAATGACCACAAAGCAAAGTGACATCTTTATGTGGACTTCCCACATTGATCAGTCCGCTCTTGAAAAAAAAAAAGGGGGTCATGGACTTGGCTTGTAGTTGTCTCAGGGTCTCCTATCAAAAGGGGCAAAGTTCTCACTACTAACAAAGGGTTACCCTCTCCTCCTCCTATCATAACACCTGCTCAAGGGACTTCGAGATCACTTTAATGTCAAAGTGATTCGATTACCACTCTAACACAACTTATGGTCATCGATGTAATGCATGAATGGGGCTTTTTGTTTCAAAAAACCCCCTACTTATGTTATCATTATGGTCTTTGTCAATGAAAGGGCACTTATGCCTTTTACTTTCTGCCTACACTTTGGTCACATTCAACCACATCATTTGTAAAAACAATTCAATCTGACTCTTTTCAAACCACTCACATAGCCTACTCATTCTGGTTTCCATAGACACCAATACACATGGAAACTATCAACCACACAATTTATGTCAAGCATAAACCATTACTTGCTGAAGCATATATCGACCTGCAATTCATTTTTTAGCATACATCCATCACGAATATGGATAGTTGCTAGGGATGAAGAACCCCAACCAATGTTACAAAATACACCATTTGGAAAAGGCTGTAGCATCATCTTCTCCTCATCGTTTTAAGCATGTACCCTCAGACATATGGGAAGTGCTACATCATTATCATGACCCAATCAAACACATCAACCACTTCGATATTTTTTCCTCCCTCTTGGGAGAACTACATTGGCCTTAGGCCCTTCCAATAGGGGCTATGTAGGCAGCACTCAGTTGACATGGGGTCTTCAGAGGTTAGCTCGGCCATTCCTTCGTCCATCCACCTCGACCAATGACCATGGAGATCGTGACTATCTCCTTCGACTACAACCACTTCCAAAGCGACTTTGCCTTGGTTATTTTTGCATGTATGCTACCTCATGATTGGTTAGCAAAATTGTGCGCATATTTTTGACCCTCACAAGTATAGGATCGCAAGCCGATTGATCCCCACTACTTGTGACTTTTTTGTGTTTTTGGGAGCACTTCCTAAGCCCGAGATACCTAGAACATGATGACCCATTGGAGCTTTAGCTTAGATTGAATCACCTAATCAGCTACGACTATATGTTGAGGCTTGGTTACTTCAATTTTGGCACTCCTCGACCCTTGACTTGCAGCACTTTGACCTGACCATCTCGTGAAGTGGTATGCATGTGCTCACAACTATTGTAGCATTCACATTCACGATCTTCATCCACTCTCTATCAAATCAGCACCCGACTTCAGGTTCCATTCCCTCAACTTCCACTTTGAGGGGGAATACCTCATCCCATTTGGTACAACCAACAGGGCAAAGTCAACCTTATCCCACACCTGGGGAAAACAACTCCTATTTTTGTCTTGCAGTTCGTCAAGAACAACCAACAAGACAAAAAGGGGCAAATGTAGACACTGAAATCGTGTCTACCCCTTGGTCCTTTCTCCCCCTTTAGTCCCCTTTGGTCCACTTAACCACTCTTAACCCATGTCTTATTAATTTGAAATAATTATCTTATTTTAAGTTAATAATTCTCTCTCCCTTGCCACCTCACCACCCTTGGATACCCTTCTTTGGATTCCCTTCATTCCCCACATGGCCAATATTAATGCCTAGACCCCCATTCCAACTTCTCCCCTTTAACCTCTCATCCATTTTAATCACCTTCGACCATTTCTTCTTTGGACTCGTTGACCCGACAGTTGGGAAAATAGACAAAAGGCTATTTTTAGCCTTTTTCCTGCCTTCCAGCCACCGATGTCAGTCAACTGTCGACCGATGTCAGCGATATTGTTGGCGTCAGTTTCCTTCATAACAGTTTTCTGCATCCATTATCTACCCTTGGCCCTTGCTCTTCATCTGACTCTTAAATCCTTGAATCTTCAGTCTTTAACCATCCGTCACTCTGCCAATCAATCTGCTAATCTTCAAACCAGACCTCTCACTCTCCCTCACATAGCAGGCTTCTACGCCAACAATAGGTCCTCCACACAGGCTACATCAACAACAGGTATAGGCATTAGCAGCACTCCTTCTGCAGGCTGTAGGTATGTATATTGTTTGTGTTTTCATTATGTTTTCAGTTATTGCTTTCTAGTAATATCACCCCCTAGACCAGACTGTCAACCAAGCTAGACCCAAATCCTTATTTCCCTGTCTCCTTATTGGCCTCCTCTACCCTTCTGTCCATTTGACATTCTGTCCATTTAAATCCCCTGTATCTTTGCACAGACCCTCTGACTACCTCAGACCAGACCTAGACCCTTAGACTACCTCAGACCATTCTCTAGACCATTCTGCATGTCCATAGACCCTGTCCACAAACCACAAACTCATCCAGACCTCATCCACAGACTATTGCCCCGACTGATGCCAGCCACAGAGACCACCCCAAATGACGTCGGCATACTAACTGACGTCGGCAGACCTTGACAACCGACGCCGATGACTGTGACCAGGCTGACAGCAACATTCAGGTAAGTATTTGCTTCCATTTCCTTTTTAGTCTTTATCATTGCAGTCTTTTATCATTCTGCTATTTATCAGACATCCTTTTATCAATCAGTGGGTTGACATCCCTCAAGCTTTTGCTTCTGGGATCAAGCTTTTGCTTGGCAACCCACCATCTCCTCATCTAACACCTTCTTTGTCTTAGTCTCTTTCTATTGCAGGTGTCATCCTCCACAACCAAAGAGGAGTTCTCACGATGTCTGGATTACGGTGCACACGACTTCATCCAGGTACATACAAGCCTTAGACCATTTGCTTCTTAGTTTCTCATTTCCTTCTTTTAATGTAGAAAGCAAATCTAGCGTAGAAACAATGTGGTTTCAAAAAGTGATCAAAAGTGATAGCTGTTTAAATTTGTTCTATATTTATTTCGAGGTTCGGGCCCCCAGTTTATGCCCTAGAATTGTTTGTAGTTTCTATTAAAAGTTAGTATCGAGTAAAAAAATAATATCTCAACTTTAGACTTCTCATCCTCTAACCTCTTTCTCCATTGGTTTTTTTCCCATTATTTATTGATTTAAATATGATGCTTGATTTTCCATCTATTTATAAGTTTATTGAAGGAGCTAATAGAAATCTCTGGTCAATTTACACTAGTATGGTAATTTTTCCAAATATTCCCCAATGGAGTTATACCTAAAATCTAGGATTTGTTAGTATTTTAGAGCAAGATTTTAGAGTTCCATTATTAAAATTATCCATGATGAAAGGTAGGGCATAAAAGAAATTTTGTGACTCAAATATAGATGCAACCCTTCTAGACTAGTCCTTATAATATGGGTTGGATAAGTGATTGATAACTAATGCCTGATATAAGTTGTTATCAACATGTAAAACACATAAACATAGTTAGGAGTCAAAGGAAATATATACAGTAAATTTAATGTTCATCATCAAAGGTTATTACAAATACTAAATTATTATCACACATCCTCTGTCAATGGGAGATTATGAATAATAAACATTGAGAATTCAAATGAGATAAAATCATAACTTGAATAACTATATTAATATAACTTATACACATCCCAAATAACTAAAACACTAGCATGATGGAAATTTCGTAATGACACATAAGGTTTCGAAGAGAAATAAACATCAAGATAAACTTGTAAAACAAACCTCGTAATTTATCATTCGACTTAATTGTAAATTTTTTTCTCCACTTAGAATGAGGAGGGTAAAAGTATATGTATCTTGTGATGGGGACACTTCATCCTTCAAGCAAAGTCTAAATTTACACTTCTATTTTGAAACTGAGTGTCAAAATTCATGCATACCATGCATGTTTACATATAAATAGTATTCATCAGTCAAAATTGGCTAAATAATATATATATTGAAAAATAGATTTGAGACTTAAATATCAATCATAATAAAAACACATGCAATATATATATATATATATATATATATATATATATATATATATAATCATGGTGCTGATGTGGTGTCACTCGAATATGGATCCTGCATGCTCATTGTAGTAACTAAAGTGATCCAGGGTGTTGCATGATTTGATGTGCCAAATATCAAATTGAAGTAAATGGTAGTGTAATTATGGCAGTGAAAATGGGAAGTGGGACATAGGTGGGACCTATCAAAGTTTGAACAATCATGTAATTTGGACCATGAGGATAAGTATTACTTAGATGGGCAGGAATAAATGGTGTATCTACTAAAATATTTTCCTACTTCAGTGATTCTAATTTATTATATAAAACATGACTATCTTAAAAATACATATTAATTATTTCATACTTAAGTAGAGATATTTTAAATAATTATGGAATCTTATCCATCAAATTTTTATGTATAGCCATGGAAGCTCTAAGTTACACATAGAGAGTATCTATCTTAGCCACCTTATCCCTGGATAAATTTATCAATTTTATAATTTCTTCATTATTTTTATAAACCATTCCTTCAATTTCAACCCAAAATATTCTAGCTAAATATTAGAGTAGGCCTTCAAAAAGGAGATTAGAAACTAACTAACCGAGAGGAGTATACAAATTTGACTATCATTTTTTTCAAAATAGATAATGTTTTACTCTCATGATTTATAAATTGGTGTACTAGATCTCACATCTCTTGGTGCTAGTAGATAAATCTATCTCTCTCAATAGCTACATGATTTTGAGCCCATATAACTTTTGGTGCCATTATTAAATAGAAATATGAATAAGCTTTATTCCTTGCAGCTTGGCCTAAGAAGTTAAGTCTACCCTCCATATCTTTAATTTTATTATAGAATTCAGACATGTCCCCTTATAGATACATAATATTTTCAACTTTTATCAAATATGGATACTTTACATCTTAAAGGAACCCATCGAGACTCAATCTCTCTGAGTGCATGCCTTAAAGGGTACACCGAGAAAGGGGTGGGTAGAACATTGGTGCTTCACATGATTGTTGTCCCTTATTACCACTTATTACCAATCCAACCAGCTCTTAAAAACCATTCCCTATGCTATTACTCTTCTTTTTCACCTTCCTCCAGTGTTTTTCACTCTCCATCCCTCTTTTCATCACCTTAAGTCCCTTTTGACAGTTGGTTGTACTAGTTTGACTGGGTCAAACTTATATAGTTTTGGGTGATTTTCACTTAAGAACTAGTTTGGCTCTTGGCTAACCTAGCTCATGACCTAGTGAATAATTATCTAAAATTATGCTAGGTTGACTGGGTTGACCCTATCGGCCAATATTTTTGAAAGGTTTTAAGGTTAAATTTATCTATATATACAATATCATTTTGTCATTAGTTCATATGCAATCAAGAGTTATTATTTGCTTGTGCTTATTTAAAATTTACTCTTCCACCATTCTACTTGAAGAATCTTAGTTTAGGGTTTCTTCTGGAGAATATAGTCTTTTGGATAAGTCTTAGATGCTTTGGCATTTCATAGTGATCATTACAAACTATAAAAACCTCTTGTAAATCCCCTTTGGCCAAGGGAGAGATTGAGTCTCGATGGTTTCATCATTTAGGTAAGTATTCTCTAACTTTGCTCCTCTCTTTAGTAGATAAAAGTAGCATAAGTATTGGATTTAAATAATATTACTCTTATTATTCCATGTATTAGGGTTTTACTCATACATAACTTAATTAATATTATCTTATACATGTTTTTATTATTTACTAATCCCTCATTTTGTGCCACAAGCTTTGGTGAGCACTAAATTAGATTTACTTTTCTTGTTATCAGTTTTGTGAGATATCAAACACATGACTCTCTTAGGGTTATTACATGATTATGTTTGATTGGAGTATTTGAAAACCTCCTTAGCATATTTTACTATGGTAAGAGATCCCCTAATTGGATATAACATATCCCCAAATTGGTCATGTTCTCACTTAATAAATGTGTCCCCAATTAGAAGTGTATGGTATGATCTATCTTCTTCAAGTTAGGATTGATTTATAGGCATGATGCATTTATGATTACACACATTCTGGTAAATTCAATGTGAATATAACCCTTTTAGGTTTTATTTTTCTTATTTCATCATTTTATTTTCTATATATTTACAATACTGGGTTGATAGTATCAACATAGTTCTATGTTTTGTATGTATGTTTAACACATAATCATATCAATATGAATCAATTCTATTTATACAAGTTTTCTAGACTTTAGTTTAGACTAATAGGTCAACCTATTCAACCATTTACATTTTCAAGCATCTAGTCTAGCATACTAGGTTGACCCTATACATTTTTAGGTTTTTAGCAAATAGGATTTGCAAAGTTAGGTCAACCTAGTCAACACAATTACTAGAATTTACAAGTATAAATTAGGATAATTCAAAAGTTTTTTTTTATTTGCATCCTCCAACCCACCAAGGTTACTTTATATCCTTATTTATCATTTCTAGCATTTGTTATAGTTGTATTTTTATAGTTTGTAGTCTTTAAAACTACCCCTGCACGTTCAACTAGGTCGACCTTGTTGATATAGTTCTATATTTTATATTCTATTTGAAAATATAGATTGAATTTGTCAACGTAGTGCATTTTCACACCCTTACTTTTATAGTATAGAGGTGACATTATCGACCCTATTTTATATTCTCTGTATACATTATCAACTGAGTCAACACTGTACTATGTTTCAAAGTTAGAATTAACCTTTATATGCTAGTAATTAGCTCACACTTTCATTTTTTGTTGCTTACATGGTTAGAACAGATCACAAAATATAATTAGGTGGTTTTCAATATACCATTTAGTTACACCATTTTCTCTTTTATGCACACACTACCAAATCATAAAATCTTAAAAAATATTTTAACAATTGTCTACCTAAGGCCTACCTACTTATATTTCATTACCAAGGGGAAAGTTGACTTGGTTTTTTGGCTAATTATAAACATGTAGTTAATGGTATGTTTTGGATAAGCACCTGATACCCTTATCTCTATGGTGTGTGAAGTGAGGGGTTAGGCCCCAATACCGAGCTAGTACCATTACCAATATAGATCCCTTTTAGCCTAAACATCCTCAAACCATCCTTAGATTACTTTATAGTTCCTTACAACCAACTTCCTATCACATCTAAAATCATATTCTAATAATTTAACAACATTCAGGTTGGACACTTAGTTGGATTTTAATTTCCAAGTTGACTGCTTAATCTTTGCTCAATTATATGTTGTACTGAAAAAAATTACATTATCCAGTATTGGTAGAAGGTTTTATGTTGTGTGATTCAATTGGATTTAAATCATTGACCTAATTGATTGTGTGTTTCCTTTCATTTATTTCTTTCAAAATTAATTGCAATTTTTTTTATGTTTCAGTACATAGTCATTCATATCAACACAGTTTCTTATAGACTATGTATTTTTCCCCTTCTAATTGTACTAGGTCAACTTTGTACAATTTCCAGCCCCTATTTTCTATACTAGGTTGACCCTATTGACTTTGTATAGTTTTTAGACGCTATTTAATATACTAGTTTGACCTATTTGACTTTGTACATTTTTCTTCTTTCTCTATTTTTTGATTCAATTCTCTACTTCTTAGTATTTTGTTCATTTCTCTCAAGTCATCATGAAGTTTCCTATCAGAATCTTCTTGGATATCTTGAATCCATTTAGATAATATATGGGATGTTTATTCCTCCTCTCTTTTCCTCCCAAGAGCACCATCACTCTTGGGGCACCTCTTCCCCTCCTTCATCCATCACTTGTAACATGGTGAAATTCATGCCTTAAGATGAATTTGATGGGTTCGATCCTACCAAGATACTTCTCATCTTCAAAACCTTTAAAATAATGTGGGAGCAATTGAAAAAAAAAAATCAATACTCTCACTACTAATCCTTCTTTTAATAACCCTCCCCCTAATACCAAGTTGGGGAGTTCTCCTACCAACACCAACCCACCTATTGATACAATTCAAATTCTTGCACAAGTTATCCAACAAATGAAAATAATGCAAAACACTAACACCAATCAAATGATGCAACTCCAACATAATTTGATAAATATGGATAATCAACCTCCAACTATCCATCCTCAAGCTAATCCTAATTATATCCCTTCACCTCTTAGATATGCCTCGATCAATGTTATTCCTCAACCCATAATGAATAACAAGATGCTTCAAACTATTCAAAATGAGCTTTGTTATCCCTTCATTATATCCATTGATAATGGTAACATATCTCCAACTATCAAGTATGATGGGACTAAAGACCCTACCTCATTTCTCAAATCCTTTAGCAATCTTTACAAAGAGTGGATCCAAACTAATACCTTCACCACAACTAAACTCTTAGTCAAAAACTTCATTGGTAATGTATTACAATGGTACAACCTATTACCCCAACATTTCATTTGAAAACTTGAATATTTAGTTAATACTTTAGTTAAATATTTTCAACACAATGATCTTCCCAAAAATTATCTTAGCCACTTCATCAATGCTAAACAATCTCTCACTGAATCAAATCATTACTTTATCAAATGATGGAAATAATTGGTGCATAAAGCCAACCATAAAATGATCGATGAAAACTTATTCAAACGCTTTATCACTACTTTGAATCCTTATCTTCGGTTCAAACTTTTACTGCCCAAACACTTAATAAAGTTCTTGATCAAGGTAAATATCAAGACTTTATTATGAAGTAATTCAAACCTAATCCTACACTTTTAAAATTATCTTTTAAAATACTCTAAAAACCAAACCAAGAGTTGCCAAATCTGACATCCCTTCATCTTCTCACACACCACTTTCTATGCAGTAAATGGAATAATTTTTACCACCCTCTAAATCTTTCACTTATACTAACAATCCTTCTATGTGGTATGACCCTAATCAATTTTATTAGTTCCATGCCAGCATTGGTAATTCCCATGAATCTTGTAGAGGGATCACTAATTTTTTTGTATCTTATATGCTTGGTGATTCATTTGATCATGAAGCCATGATCAACCTTTGTCATCAAGAGTACACCACTACTTCTCAACAATAATAGGTTTATATAGATTCTACCTCAAATAACCAAAAACATTTTTTCAATAATCAACCCAATACCAAGGATGCCATTGATGCTGAATATGATTAATATTATAACACTTCCCAATATGTTAACACTACCAAGGTCAATTATCATCATAAGATGGCTCATAAAGATCCTGTTACCAAACCTAAAAATCCATCCTTAGAAGAACAACTTCTCAGGGACACTACAATTACTAATCTAGTTTTGCAAGCACATGAGGAACCACTTCCTCCTTCCAATCCTCCAACCACATCCATTCCTTCAAAATAAACTTTATCTCCTAAAACTCATGCTAGTTCTTCTTCTAAATCTCATTAGAACTTTTTGTAAGAACTCAAATCTATGCCTTGTAAGATTCCACTTATTGAATTAGTTCATACTCCCCCTATCATTACAAGTTCCTTATGAAAAAACTCTAAAAAATTGAAGATCCATCCTCTATCAATGAAGAATCACATTCTATTGAACCTCAACCTACCAACATCAATACCATTGAAACTATGTGTCCTTCTTCCAAGCCTTCTATTGAATTTCTTAAAGAGGATGTGATCAATAATGAATTTTTTTTCATGTTGATGATCTGCCACTTTTTATAAAAATAGCCATCAATACTACCCTTATCCACAAAGTTATGGTTGAATAAGTCTATGATATTAATGTGATATCTTTATGGCTTATCCAATAACTTGGTTATAATAAAGATCATCTCAAGAAAACCCATCTTACCTATCATGATTTTGATAAGACTAATAAAAAACCACTTGGTTGTATTTAGCTTCCATTAATAATTGGACCTAAGACCATTCAAACTAAGATTATGGTCCTTGATTTACCCTTATCTTATAATATACTCTTTGGTCACCCATGGACTCATTGAATGAGGGATATTTATTCTTTCGATAGCCAATGAATTAAATTATTACATAATGGTAAATGATATAAGTATGAGGCCTATCCCAACCCATGGAGTATTCAACTTCCTAATCCCAAATATTAGTATCATATTCCTACCATTCCTAAGTGATAGGACCTAGGTTCCCCAAAGCTCTGACACAACTTGTCAGAATTAAGAGCACACATGATTACCATTGTATAAGCAACTTAAGATGCAAAAATAACCAGAAGTACAAGTAACTATCAATGAGAAATAACACAGAATATGAGAGGCAACACACAATTGTATTCAACTCAGTTAGAAGGAAATTACAACAAAGAGATCACACTCTTCTTCCACTTTGTGGGCATACCAGTAATCTTCCCTCAAGAGTAATCTTCTCTCAATACAGGTCACAACACACAACTAACACAAGCTATTG
The DNA here is from genome assembly GCA_037957365.1 of Torreya grandis. Classification (NCBI taxonomy): domain Eukaryota; kingdom Viridiplantae; phylum Streptophyta; class Pinopsida; order Cupressales; family Taxaceae; genus Torreya; species Torreya grandis. The sequence continues at coordinate 1,370,747 of JARHVA010004009.1, forward strand.
TTCACCTCATTGTACTGTTAGTACAACTGAGTACGAACTGGTACTCCAAGTAGATCTCACCATGATCTTGCTCCTTGATGTATTGTTGTCACCTTGGATCTTGCTCCCTCGCCAATCTATTTTTAACCCTCACATACACACACCCCTACAGACCAACCTGATCTTACTTATCACATGTAGATCTCCACCATGATCTTGCAACACCCTATAGATCAAACCTGATCTTACATACATGAAGAATCCTACTTGATTTTACCATGGGAAGAACTCTCCTAGTTCTACACCTTACAATACAGCCCCATGGGTCTATTATATAGATCTCTAAAATACAATGATTAAACTTGCGGCTCAAGACTCGACTCAGTAATTAACATGCAAACAACCCATTCAAATAACTAATTGTCATCAACAACAGTTCTAGAACCACACAGGTGACCGACGTCAGTCCTTGTCTAACTGGAGGTGACCGACGTCGGCCGATCCTGTCGATGTCGATTTCCTTTGCACTGATCCCTAACTGATGTCGGTGTTGGCCTACCGACGTCGGTGACTGTCACACTCAACAACCTCCATGTTTAAATCTAGGTGAAGCTTTTAGCTCCACAACCTAACAATCTCCCACTTGGAGATAAATAGCTACACCTGTACCTATACTAGTACTTTTTCTAATCTGAATCTTGGCTTGTATTCCTCTTCAAGCTCAATCTTGAAGACTACCCACCACACACCCTGTGGTGCTACACCTGTGTCTGAATTTCTCCATTCTCAACTTACCTTCTTCTACCATTGCTATACTCCCACTCAATCAGAAACCCCTGAGAGTAACCTATAATCAACAACACTTAACATATCTAAAACCACCTGTTAGTAAACCTCACTCTGAGAACCTTCAACCTCGCTCTGATACCATTTAATAGGACCTAGGTTCCCCAAAGCTCTGACACAACTTGTCATAATTAAGAGCACACATGATTACCATTGTATAAGCAACTTAAGATGTGGAAACAACCAGAAGTACAAGTAACTATCAATGAGAAATAGCACAGAATATGAGAGGCAACACACAATTGTATTCAACTCAGTTAGAAGGAAATTACAACAAAGAGATCACACTCTTCTTCCACTTTGTGGGCATACCAGTAATCTTCCCTCAAGAGTAATCTTCTCTCAATACAGGTCACAACACACAACTAACACAGCTATTGTTCACCTCATTATACTGTCAGTACAACCGAATATGAACCGATACTCCAAGTAGATCTCACCATGATCTTGCTCCTTGATGTATTGCTATCACCTTGGATCTTGCTCCTCCACTGATCTCTTTTTGACCCTCGCATACACACACCCCTATAGACCAACCCGATCTTAGTTATCACATGTAGATCTCCACCATGGTCTTGCAACACCCTGTAGATCAAACCTGATCTTACATACATGAAGAATCCTACTTGATTATATCATGGGAAGAACTTTCCTAGTTCTACACCTTAAAATATAGCCCCATGGGTCTATTATATAGATCTCATGCATACAATGATTAGACTTGTGGCTCAAGACTTGACTCAGTCTTTAACATGCAAATAACCCATTTAACTAACTGACTGTTCATCAACAATAGTTCTGGAACCACACAGGTGACCGACGTCGGTCCCTATTTGACTGGAGGTGACCGACGTCAGCTGATCCTACTGATGTCGATTTCCTTTACACTGATCACTGACCGACGTCGGTGTTGGCCTGCTGACGTCGGTGACTGTCACACTCAGCAACCTCCATGTTTGCATTTGGGTGAAGCTTTTAGCTCCACAACCTAACACTAAGATCAATAGTTCTCCTTTACCTGAGTTTATCAAAATCAATTCTGATTTATAAGTCACTCTTGTGGATTCTAATGATGATAAACCTAATGACTTACAACATACTTTCAATACTACCAAGTTATCTCCCTCCATTTCGTAGTGGCTTCCTCATTTATTACCTCAAGATTGTATTATTCCTCTTATTGATGAGATCACTGAATTTACCCCTCCATGCAATGCTCAGGGGCATTCTTTTCCTGAATATGACTTCACTTGCAATGACTTTGGAGTGGCTAAATAATTTCAAGAACCTCTCATTATATCTCCATATGCATTCAATAATATTGGGATTTCAATTTCTAAAACACTCCCTGACTCTCAAGCATGTAAAATTTCTCTAACATATGATAATAATTATATAATCACCCAAGCTCAATCTTGAGACTTGGATATCTAGCATTATCATAAAACCTTAGCTCAAATTTATGCTTTTAACTGGGATATCCACACCATTTCCATAGATCATAATTTTAATCTTGAAGGTTACATGCCTCTACCAATTTTCCACTAATTGATTCCCCTTGGGTGGTATATCTTCCAAAAATTCCAACATCTTATTTAACACCTATCAATCTAATTATTGATTTAGATCATTCCCATATCATCAGATCTAATGACACTCAAATACCTTTTGATCCATCTACTTCTCCTACTCTTGAAATTACACTAAATGCAAAGGCAATGGATGCCCATGAGTTACATTCTAAGAATACGCACCATGGTAATCAAATTCTCAATCTTAAAGTAGATTTTGAGTATTATGGTGCTCTTCCCACCTTTCCTAGTAATGAAGCTATTCTTGAGATACTTCATACCTAAGAAGCTCAACTTCCTCAGCAACATCATAAACATGGGATTTTTAAAATTAAAACCCCTTATTTCAATAACTTTGTTGCTAGCATAGATCCCAAATCTTCTTAGGTGTGGAGCTTGATTGTATTCCAAGATCAAAGGTTAAAATTATGATGTTATTTCATCTAGGTTTGGATCCCATCCTTTGTATACCTTATTAAATTATAATTTTATAGTCAATCTAGGCCATTGATTATAGGTTTTTAGATCTGGTGGTAGAGGTTATGTTTAGGTTTTTTCCCACCCTAATTTTTTTTTTGAGATATGACTAAGAAACTATAGCACAAAATTAACACAGAGTGAAGGAGAAAAAGGTAGAGAGGTGTAATAGGGTTTGTTACAAGATTTTGTTTCTCTCTTATATTGTTGAAAATAATATGCTGGACAAGTTTGGTGGATGTAGCCTATTTTGGGTGAACCTTGTTAAATTTGGTATCTCTTATTATGTGTATGTGTATGTGTATGTTTATTTTCATTTTTTGATTAATTCATTTTATATTTTAGCTTGTATACAATTTGGGGATAAATCTAGGTTTTAATTTATCCTAACAAGTGGTATCAGAGAAAAGATTTTTTGCATAATTTTAAATCATAGGAAGAAAAAGGTTTGATCTCGACTGGGAGTTATGGTGGATGAAAATAAATCTAAGGTGGATAAGTTCAATGGATATAACTTTGGACTATGGAAGATGTAGATGGAGGATTGCCTTCACCAAAACAACTTATATTTACCATTCTGAGGGCAAGCCAAGAATCCATCGATAATGTCAGATGAATATTGGGAACTATTAGATTGGAAAGCCCTTAGAACCATATGGTTATGCCTTGCATCTTTTTTAGCATTCAAAATATCACAAAAAAAGACAATAGAAGGTATTATAAGCATATTAGGTAAGTTATATGAAAAACCCTCTACCTCAAATACAATATTTTTGTTGAAAAAAATGTTTAACATAAAACTATTTGATAATGGTTCAGTACTAGATCATTTAAATGAGTTTAACACAATTAATATTTAGTTACATTTCATAAATATTGACTTTGATGATGAATTTAGGCTCTCCTTATTCTTTGTTCCTTGCCTAAAAGTTGGAATAGCTTGGTAATGGCCATAAGAAACTCTATGTCTAACAATGCCAAACTAAAGTTTGAAGATGTGGTGGGTGTTATCCTAAATGAGGAAATGTGAAGGAAAAGCACATGTGAAACATGCATATCTAGAAATGTATTAAAATTAAAGAAAAAAGGAAGGTAGAAGAATAGAGGAAGAAGAAATCATGAAAAATCAAAAGGCGGTGCAAGATCTAAATCAAGAGGCAAGATGGAATGTTGGTTCTGTGGCAAGCCAAGACACACAAAGAAAGAGTGTTAGTTTTGAAAGGATAAATCAAGAAAGGACCAACATGAAGGTAATAGAGAATAAAATGTAGCAGGTGATGTACTACAAGATGCTCTTATACTTTCTTTGGATAATATTACTAAATATTGGGTTTTAGATTCAGGTACCTCTTTTCATGCCACCCCTCAGACATTATTTTATAGATTATGTTTAAGATAATTCTGGGAATGTTTACATTGGTGATGATGAAACCTATATAATTTTTGGAAAAGGAAGTGTTCAAGTTAAATTATAGAATGAAAACACTTGGGTGATGAAGGATGTTAGGCATGTTCCAATCTTGAGGAGAAATCTGATCTTCGTAGGGCAGTTGGGTAGTGAGTGTTGTATGGTCACATTTGAAGCCAAATCATGGAAGGTTACAAAGGGATTTTTGATGGTTAAAAAGGTTAAGAAAGTAAGCAATTTATATTTGACTACAAATAATGCTAATTCATCTTGTGTTGTAGCTTCTACAAGTAAAGATTCATCTTTGTGGCATTACAGACTGGACCACATAAGTGAAAATGGAATGAAGGCCCTACATGCGAAGGATAAACTATTAGGTCTAAAAGAATTAGATCTATAATTTTATGATCACTATTTATATGGGAAACAAAAATATGTGAGGTTTCTTAGGGTTGGACTAGCTAGGAAGGAGTAGAATTTAGAGCTTGTGCATACATATATATGGGGATCAGCTTAGTTATCTTCACTTGGTGGTTTAAATTATTATGTTACTTTTATTGATGATGCAACTAGGAAGGTTTGGGTATACTGTATAAAAATTAAGTTTGATGTTTTTGATACATTCAAGAAATGGAAAGCTTTAGTTGAAAATCAAACAAGTTTAAAACTAAAATGTCTCAGATCAGATAATGGAGGTGATATTATAGCAACACTTTTAATGATTACTATTCATTAAGTGGAATTCATAGATAGAAAATAGTTCCAAGAACACCATAATAGAATGGTGTGTTAGAAAGAATGAACATGACTATTATGGATCATGCCACATACATGAGATTGCATGCAAGTTTTCCTTTACAATTTTAAGCAAATGCTATAACTAAAACATTTTATCTGATAAATAGAGGAGGCATGGACTAGAAAGAAGGTAGATTATTCTTTTCTAAGAGTTTTTGGTTGTGAGGAATTTTCTTATATTGACAAAGATCATAGGAATAAGTTAGAAGCTAAGTCTCATAAATACACATTTATTGGTTATGGGACTAATGACTTTGGATTTTGATTGTGGAATATGGAAGACAAAAAAATAATCAGGAGTAGAGATGTTATGTTCCATGAAAATTTCATGTATAGGGACCAGTTGTAGGAAAAGAAACAAGAAGAATCCAAAAGGGAATATATAGTATTATAAGACATTATAGAAAAACATGTCCCAAAGGTTCCTAATCAAAATGTGCAATAAAAATAGGTATCTCAACCCCTGTTAGAAGATCTAAAAGATTAAGTAAACCACCTAATCATTTTTATCCTTATTTAAACTATTTATTACTTACTAATGGTGGCGAGACAAAAATATATGAAGAAGCAATGCAGATTGATGCCAAGGAAAAGTGGGAGTAAGCTATGAATGAGGAGTATGATGCTCTAATGGAAAACCATACATGAGATTTGGTGGATCTTCCCAAAATAAAGAAGGCATTGTAGAATAAGTGAGTATAGAGGATAAAGGAGGAGAATGTAGGTAAAAATAAATTCAAGGCTAGAATGGTGGTTAAAGGTTTTACATAAAAGAAAGGTATATATTTTGATAAAATATTTTCTCTAGTAGTTAAAATGACTTTTATAAGAACTATTTTATGTTTGGTAGCAGTAAAATATTTACACCTTGAATAGTTAGATGTGAAGAATACATTCCTTCATGGTGACTTGGAGGAGGAAATATATATGGAGAAGCCATAGGGATACAAAGTCAAAGGTAAGGAGAATTTGGTGTGCAAATTAAAGAAGAGCTTGTATGGCCTGAAACAAACTCCAAGACAATGGTATATCAAGATTGATAGTTTTATGATGGAATAAGGTTATTGTAGATGTCATTCAGACCATTTTTTATATTTTAAATTTTAAAAAAATGGTATCTACATTATTTTTCTTTTATATGTAGATGATATGCTTATAGCTAGTTCCAACATGCACAATATTAATGTACTTAAGAAACAATTAAGTGATAGCATTTCTATGATGGATCTAGGTACAACTAAACATATCATTAGTATGAGGATAAATAGAGATAAAAATAATAGGAAGATAAAATTATCACAAGGAGAGTACATCAAAAAAGTGTTGGAAAGATTTAATATGCAAGATGCAAAATTAGTTGGGAAACCTTTAGTTGCACAATTTAAATTAACAAAGGAATAATGTCTTATAACATAATAAGAAAAGAACCTGATTTATAAAATTTTATACTCATCAATATTTGGTAGTTTAATGTATGTAATGGTGTGTATAAGGTCAAACTTTTTACATATAATGGGAGTAGTGAGTAGGTTCATGAGTGATCCAAAAAAGGAACATTGGAAGGCGATAAAATGGATCTTTCATTACTTAAGAGGGACTATAGATACAGTGTTAAGTTATGTTGGATCAAATGTGAAATTATTGACTTAGATATGGAAAGTGACTTAGATGGTATAAGAAGCACTATAGGGTATATGTTTATAGTAGGTGGTACAATAGTTAGTTGGGTATCACAGTTATAGAAGGTTATGTCACTTTTAACCATAGAGGCTGAGTATGTTGCTTTTATATATGTAAGAAAAGAAATAATTTGGTTACAGAGGTTGATGGAAGAATTGGGACATAGTTAACAAATATGTACTCTATATAGTGACAATTAGATTGTAATCAATCTAGCCAAAAACTCAGCTTTTCACTCTAGAACAAAACATATTCAATTGTGGTATAATTTCATTCATTCAGTCGTAGAGGAAGAAAAAATAAAATTAGAGAAGATACATACCCTTAAAAATTATATGGATATGATGACCAATGTAGTTAAAATATAAGCTAAAGATTTATTTAGCTTTGATTAGTCTTCATGGGTGATAATTAAATTATGGAACTTATCCAGGTCCAGTTATTATAGTGGATGTAGTAGCAGTGGAGTTGCTACAATCAGTTTCCAAGTGGGAGATTGTTAAGTGTGGATCTTGATTATCTTTTAGGATCAAAGGTTAAAATTCTGATGTTATTTTAGTTGGGTTTATATCCCATCCTTTATATCCCTTATTAAATTGTAATTTCATAGTCAATTTGGGCCATCGATTATAAGTTTTCAGATTTGATGGTAGAGGTTATGTTTAGGTGTTTTTTCTTCCTAAAATATTTTTTGAGATATGGCTAAGAGAAAATATAGTAAAAAATTAACATAGAGTGGGGGAAAAAATGTAGAGGTGTAATAGGGTTTGTGTATACACCTAAATTTGGCCACTAATGACCTTTAACTAGGTTTTTACCAATTTCTACCAAAATGCACAATTTGGCTTAAAAACACTAAAATGCATTAAATGAGTTGAAATTGATATATTAAAGTGCCAATTTTGGTTAAAGTATCACTAAATGGGACAATGTAATTTATGCGCCAGCTAACTTTGATAAAATCATTTCAAGTTAAAATGCCAATTTTGCACCTAGGTGCTCTGGATTGCTCTTTTCTGCCAAATATCTTGCACAAGACATGTGACTTTGTTATTTGGTGTTGGTAACATCCTAAATGGGACAAATAATCCAAAACATCTAACATTAACTTCCAATTTTGATCCAGTCAAATTTTGGACCAATAATAAGACATTTTGATTTATTTGATTAATTTGTGCACCAAGAGCCAAAATTTGCATCAAAATTGACTAATCATGTTTTAGGTTAATTAAACCAAATTAGGGCCTTAAGTTAATTTTATATGGAAATTTTTAAATAAATATTTAATGGAAATTATTTTTTATTAACTAATCATTAGGTGACATCATCATATGGGGTGGCATCCATAAGCTATAAATATATAAAATATCAGGATTATGGGTCTCCTATTCCTTATTAAGACCCTTCACGCCTCATTAAGACCATCCATACCTATTAAATGCCATCTTATCCAAAATATTAATGGGGATATTTTTAGAATGAATTTCATATTTGGATTTATTCATGGCCACACATCTCAATCTTGAGATGGATGGTCATGGTTGATCCTCAAACAATTCCAAAAATCTATAAATAAGAGGCCTTTCCTATTGAATTCTAAGCTCTCACATGCCAAAGTTGTAATGCTAAATTGATTCTAAATCTTCATGCAAATTAGTGTTATAATGTCCAAATATTGAGCCAAGCCAAGCCAAGCCAAGACAAAGCCACAAGGTGCCAAAGAGAAGAGGAGATAGCCAAGCCTCCTTTGATGAAGACTTCATGAGTACAAGCAAAGCAAGCCACTACTACAAGATAATTTGGAGCACTCAAGGGAGGTGAAAGATTTGTTCTCTTTCATGTTTTAGTTGTGTTTCCATTATAATATTTTTATCTAAGCTCAATGAAGTAACTAGGCCTAGAGATGTATGTTAGCTAGTGTGTTGGTTTTTCAATTTGATTTTATTTTGTCACTAACAAGATACTAACACCTCTCTTGAGTCAAATTCCTAGTTCACATAATGGCATGCCTAGTCAAATTCCTAGTTCAAATTTCTAATTCTTAGTTTAGGTGTTTTTTCTCCCTAAAATGTTTTTTGAGATATATATGAGAGAAAATATAACACAAAATTAACAAAGTGGAGGAAAAAAAGGTAGAGAGGTGTAAAAGAGTTTGTTACAGGATTTTGTTTCTCCCTTGTATTTCTAAAAATAATAAAATAGACAAGTTTGTTGGATGTGGCCCATTTTAGGTGAACCACATTAAATCTGGTGTCTCATTTTGTGTATATTTTTGTTTATTTTTAGTTTTTGATTAATTCATTTCATAGTTTCTCTTGTATGTGATTTGAAGATAAATATGGGTTTTAATTTATCATAACAAAGATAATCCAATTTCTTCTTTACTTAATGCACCATATCACTTCCAAGCTAGAAATGCCATGCTTATTAAAGAAACCACTCACATTGAATATGACACTCTACCCTGCGCTTGACCAATTACACTTTTTCATGAACTCTCACCTACCAAAAATGATAATTTTAGATTATTATTTGATAAATATCATGATATCTTTGATTGGTACTACAAGGACATGCTTGGTATTGACCTTGGCATTATGGTGCATAACATCATTACTTATCTTGATGCTAAACCTATGCATTAAAAATAAAGGAAAATTTCCACCTAAGGGTTCCACCTTATATCACATGGAAATCATTAAATTACTCAATGCTAAATTTATCAAACCAATAGACTATTCTAAATGGGTTTCTAACATTGTTCCCATTTGGAAAAAGTTCACTATGGTCATTCACATTTGTATTGATTTCCACAATCTTAACATTACTTGTCCTAAGGATAATTTCCATTTAGCTTTAATAAATGCCATCATTGATGTCATGATTGGTTATGAAATGTTATCTCTTATGGATGGCTTCTTAGTCTATAATCAGATTCACATTTACCCTAAAGACTAACATAAGACCACTTTCACTGAGGAATGGGGCACATATTGCTATGTCAAAATGCCCTTTGGCCTCAAAAATTCTAGAGCCACTTACCAACGATCAATGAATCACATCTTTCATGATCTTATCCATAAAATTATTGAAACCTATATGGATGATCTCATTATTAAATACAAAATTTTCATGACTCATCTCTCCAATATTTCCATCATCTTTGACTGTCTTCTTAAATATTGGGTTAGACTAAATCCTTACAAATGTGTCTTTGGTGTCACATCTAGAAAATGTTTAGGATTCCTAGTCTATCTTTATGACATCTACATTGATCTAGTTAAGATTAGTGATATCGTCAACATGCCTTTTCCTCATTCCATTCCTGACATTCATACATACTTAGGAAAACTTGGGGCAATTATATGATTTGTCCCCAAAATGGCTTATCATACCCACTCTATTAATTCTCTTCTTAAGAAAGGTAATGCCTTAGTATGGATGGAACCTTGAAAAAATCCTTTGATAACATAAAATATCCATTACTTCATCCACCTACACTTCATCCTCCTTCTAATGATTAACCCTTGATCCTATATACTTATTCCATGCTTATATCAGTTGGGGTAATTCTTGACCAAAAAAATAATATTGGAAGAGAATATGCCATTTATTACATTAGTCAAGGCCTTATATATTATGAAATTTTTTATACTAAAGTCAAACGTGATTGCCTTGCCATCTATTTTTTAGTTTAAAATCTTTGACACTATATGCTATATCAAACCACTTATGTCATCATTCATTTAGATCCCCTTCGTCACTTCTTCTCCAAAGCCTTTCTTTTTAGAGATATAATTTGCAAATGGATGGTCCCTATGGAATTTAATCTTAGCATTATGACTTAAAATTTTTTCAAAAGATAGGTCATAGCCGATCAACTTGTTACAACTCCTGTGCCAACTACCAATCACCTTCAAGAGAGTCTTCCCAATAATAATATTCTCTATATTAAAAGTCTCAATCAAGATATTTCACTCAAAGATTAATTTCATAACTTCACCATTGATCTTAAAGAAAATAATCTAGATGAATATTTTATTCCCCCATTATTACTAAACCAAAAGTAGATATCCAATAGCTTCCTCAAATTAATGTTGAATTGAACAAGGATATGTGGAACCTTCACTTTGATGATGTTAAATGCCTTTAAGGAGGTGGGTCAGGTTGCATTCTTACTATTCCTCTCACCAAAATAATACCTTTATCTTTTTTCTTCACCTTTGATGTTACCAATAATATGGCCAAATATGAAGCTTTAATCTTAAGCATGAGAGTTTCTCTTGATTTATACATCCAATATGTGCATGTTTTAGGTGATTCTTAGATTATTTTCCACCAAGTCAATGGTGATTACCAATGAAAAGTGAAAACCTCATTATCTATCATTATATTACAACTATTCTTGCTAAGGATTTAATCACTTTAACCATTGATCTTATCCCTAGAGATCAAAATTACATTACTAATTCCTTGGCTTCTTCAAATTCTCTATTTCATCCATACCAAGTTCTTTCCAATCCCACTTTTCTTATACAAATAAGAAAATATCCATCTTTAACTTAACCACCAGATTCACTTATCTACCATATTCAGATTGTCACCATTTGATAAAGCCCATGGTATAAAGACATCAGTCAATTTATAGAAAATCAAACTTAGACTCTCATGAAAATACATGTATTCATAAACAAGCTTTCAAATATATATTTTGATATAACATCCTTTATTATTGAAATGCTAAATGTACTATTAGCCAAATTTGTTACCCTTGTTTTGAAATTTCCTTTGGCCAAGTTTAGCATCTCTTGTTTGTTTTCAAGTCAATTGTGAAGGACTCATGAAAGAATTAGTTGGTTTCTCTTCTTTGAAAGCTTTGTTTTAGCCTTGTTCAAGTGTTTTTCCCCCTTTTTGCCTATGTTTTATCTCTTTTAGAAAGGAATCCTTTGTTTTAGGTTTTCTATCTCAGACTATTTATCTCAAACAAAAAGTTTGAAAGAATTCAACCTTTTTATTTTAAACTTTTTATCTTAGATGAAAAGTTTGAAAGTTTTCTCTTCCTTTGTATTTTCCCTTCAAAGTTTTCCCTTTGGAAATTTTTTGAAGGGTCTCTCTCTATTCAGATTTACCTTCAAAAATTTCTAAAGTGCCTTTTCACTCTCCAAATTTCCCTTCGAAAAGTTTCAAAGGGTCACTTTTCTTCCAAAGTGCCCTTCAAAACTTTTTTGAAGGGGCACTTTCCTCCAAAGTGCCCTTCAAAAAGTTTTGAAGGGTCACTTTTCTTCCAAAGTGACCTTCAAAACCTTTTTGAAGGGCAAATTTCCTCCAAAGTGCCCTTCAAAAAGTTTTGAGTGGTCAATTTTCTTCCAAAGTGCCCTTCAAAACTTTTTTGAAGGGACACTTTCCTCCAAAGTTTTGAAGGGTCATTTTGCTTCCAAAATGCCCTTTTGAACTTTTTTGAAGGGTCACTTTCCATTCCAAGTGCCCTTAAAAAAGTTTTGAAGGGTCACTTTGCTTCCAAAGTACACTTTGAAACTTTTTCAAAGGGTCACTTTCCCTTCCAAGTGCCCTTGGGAAAGTTCCAAAGGGTCACTTTGATTCCAAAGTTCCATTTGAAGATTTTTTTAAGGGTCACTTATCCTTCCAAGTGCCCTTTGAAAAGTTTAGAAGGGTCACTTTGCTTCCAAAATGCCCTTAAAAACTTTTTCAAAGGGTCAGTTTCCCTTCCAAGTGCCCTTTGAAAAGTTCTAAAGGGTCACTTTTCTTCCAAAATGCCCTTCAAAACTTTTCTAAAGGGTCACTTTCCCTTCTAAGTGCCCTTCAAAAAGTTCTGAAGGGTCACTTCCTAAGACATGACCTTTGAAAGAAGAATGAAGGAATTATTACGAACTTTTATCTACAAAAATCCTTTTGACAAGCCATAAACAAAGAGCCCAAAAGGATATGGATGAGAAAGAAGAAAAAGTGGAAAAAAAGTCGAAACGAATTCCTTCTGATAATTTTTTTGAAAAAATTACTTTGGGAGAAAAACTTAAAGGAAAGATCTTGAAAAAGGGCCAAAATAAATATTCCTAAAGGAGTTATGCCAATAAAGTGACAGGCCGAAGGACACCAAATACAATGGCAAGTAACTATCCATTGGAAGTGATTAGGTTTGAAAAGCTTGAAGACTTAAGGCTTGAAAAGACCAAAGTAATCACCTTCCAAGAACCTAAAATAGAATGAAAGGGGCCTAGGGATAGGGAAGTTTTCAAGCTTGAAGAACTTGAAAAGGTCTTGATAGTGCAAATTAGGATTCTCCAAATACTTTAACATAAAATTTATAAGTCAAGTAGCCAAGAAATTCTAAATTACAATACAAAGTACAATTTGGGTTTTCAAGACTACTTAACTTATAAATCTTGATCCAACAACTAATCTATGATAGGCAGATCGATGATGCAAATCAATGATGTAGGTCATTCTAGATGGCTAATGGAAAGATCAATCAATAATCACATGGATTATAAGAAATGTCTCTCAAAGGTAAAATAGAATGAAAGTGATTATTTTCCATTCCATTGCACATATCGATGAACCAGTGGGAAGCTATTAGGTGTCATGACAAATTTACAATAGATATATCCTTTGCAGAAATTGATTGATGCCATTACTCAGCTTGAAAGTATCTAGTGAAACCATTAGGAAAACATCTTAGAGAGAACAAGCTAGTTGTGGAACCACTTATGATGAAATGGATTAATCAGAGTGCCCTAATGAGCACCATTGGGAAAGTCAATTATAGCTAAAGATGGAAACTTCCAATAGAATCAATTCCTCTCCTTAGACCAAAGGCTTTCCTCTCTCTCTTCCTTATTGCTATATATATAGCCCCTTGGATAGTGAAAAGGAAACCACACAATGTATGGTGAAGCCCTACTAAAATGATTCAATTTCTACATTTTGAGCATTTAACATAAATCTATTTCCTTTAAGCTTTTTCTAGGTTTTTAGTCTGAGTTTGCAAGAGATGTATATTAGTAGCATGTGATGATTTTCCATCCTTCTACCCATTTCATAATTCATACCTAAATAAGATTTCTTTGTCTAACTGGTCACACAGTGTGTATACAAGTGTATTAAATTTTGCATGTGTATTACTATCTTGAATGTGCAAAGTTTGCCTTTTAGCTCATTTACCTTGTGTCATTTTTACACATCTCAACTCGGTGTTAAAATATTGGTGTTAGAATATTTAGATCTAGGGAGTGGTTTGTTATTTTTCTATGTTGTGCACTAGAATCTAATATTCATGTGGAAAATAGTTTTGGTGTATCACCACTTTTAGAATAGGATTTCCTTTTCTATAAATTTCTAACTCTTTTCCTTTTAAACAAGCTAGTTTAGTAGAGATTGTCTTATAAAGACATGTACAGGGAGATATCCCTTTCAATCTAGAGGTCCATTTCCTCCATAGGCATACCCATAGGCCTGGAAATGTTCCAATATTTCCCAAATTTGGGAGAGGACCAAACACTCTCTTCTAGGGTGCAATATTTGGAGACAACAATTTTGGCTCATTCGACGGGACCAATTTTTTGACATGTCAAGATGAATGCTAGTCTTGATAAGCTTAAGGTGATAGAAGTATCCTTAAATCAACATTTGGAGACTTCAAAAGGGTGAGAATCCCTAGTTGTAGATCAAGTTCCTCACATTATACTTCATAGTCCTTACTAGGTCATCTAGGATTTCTGATCAAGCCCATTTTGTTGAAGCTCTTCCTAAAGAACAATGCCTTGAACCATTTTTTAACACTTAGAGATCCTTGACAAGGAGGTTTTAGAGAAGAAGAGGAATAATTAGAAGGATTTGAATAAATTAAAGAGATAAGAGATCAAGAGGAAAGAATATAAATGGATAGACATCAACCTTTCCCAGCCTTTAACACCCAAAATCTAATTGACCTTCTTGTATATGACCCTATTCCTGTCAATGCTACCAAGAGTCTCCTTAGTTTCAATGGTGAATGCTCTTTTACACCATCTGAGCATATTAGAGACATTTCAAAGTTTTATATTTTCTATAATGTCACCCGAGCCAATATAGCCATTAGATTATTGGTTATGTTTCTAAAAGGCAAGGCCCTTGACTAGTATAGAATATTGGAAGATGGTTGTATTACAAGTTGGGATGGATTTGGGGAATTGTTGGTAACTAGATTTGAAAACAAAAGTGACCATTCTTTGTTGATCCATCAATTGAATTTAATAAAGAGAGGTCCTAATGAATCCATGGGGGATTTTAATGAAAGGTTTTAGAGGACATGGCATAGGCTACCACCTATCATGAGACCTCCTCCAAGGTTTCTATTCCCCACGTATCTCAAAGGTATTGGTACTAATGTGGCTATTATGTTATAGTCAATGGGAGGTTTCACTCTGCCAGACACATATGAGCTAGCCATTGAAGCTAAGAATAACTTAATATAGGCTACAAAGCTCCATCCAAGAGTTTTCATACCTTTGTTGTCTCATAATTTAGTTCAAGCCCCAAGCATAACACAAGTTCCTAACACTAATGTGAAGCCAAGAGCCTTTCCCAAGAAGATGGATAATGTTGTAGACAAGGATAAAAATATCTGATCATTATGAGCTCAGAACAAACAAGCTTAGTTCTAGATGAGTACTCTACCTAATAATCAATATTATCCTCAACAAGGATATAGATCTCTACCCCAATACAACTACCAAGGGAGAGGATAAAATCAGCAAGGTTCCAATAGGTAGCCTAATGCCTATAATCCTAATTCCACTCCTCTTGTGAAGGTTTTTATTCTAGTATATGCAAACTTGGTCTAAGAAGAGGATTATTTAGATCAATGAGGATAGCCTCAAAGTTAGTTCATGAATGATGATGGAGGAGCCAACCAAGCTTTGGCAATGTAGGAAGAAGCTATACCTTATATGACATCAGAAGAAGCGAGTCCTAGCCAAAGGGATATTCATGGAGAAGGTAGTAGCCAAAGTATAGGAATGATGAATTTTCAAGCTAAAGATGATCACGTGTTGCATCAAAACCTGTCAGTTGTAGCCAATAAAAGAGCCAAAATGAGAGCTTTGGGATATTTTCTAGGAGTACATGTGACTCTAATTGATGATTCTCCAAGGCCACAAGTTGTAAATTCTAGTATAACACCTACTACCAGTCATGCTCTTCAACAAAATCAAAATACAAGTGGGGTTGTCAAGCCTGCAATGCGACAAGATCAAAATCCCTCACTACCATCAAGAATGCAAGAGAGGATGAACTCTTCCCATATAAACATTCTTGATTCATTGAATAATACCAAGACAAGCATATCTCTATGGAAAGTCTTGTATATACCTAGTCAAAAAGAGTTCTTTCAATAATAACTTGCAAACATTCATGTAACCCCTTAAGCTTCTAAACATAATGGTGTGGCTCTTACCAATTCTCAAAATCATATCTTGGATCCCTCCACAAAATCTAAAAATCCTCCACCTTTCTACCTCACACTCACTATGGGAGACAAGTTGGTCCACAATTGTATTGTGGATAGTAGAACAAGTACCACTGTCATGCCTAAAGTGGTGGCTGACAAATTAGGGTTGAAGTATGAACCACATAGTAAATTTGTGTTGTATCTTTATGGGACTCCAACCAAGATATTAGGATTTGTCAAAGGTATAAAAGTATTTCTAAATGGCTACTCAAGTTTCCCCATCATACAATATGTTGTGGTGGTAGACCTTCTAATGCATTTTGCTATTTTCTTGTCAAGGGACTTCCTGGAAAAGATAGGAGGATAACTTTCTACTAACTAGTATTTTATAACATTCAAAACAAGATATGGAATGAAGGTAATTATAAGGACTCATCCTTTATTAAGGTTTCATATTGAGCCATATATGGAGACAAATTCAAATCAGAATTGTCTAAATAACAAAGAATAAGAAACTATCATAGATGGTGAAACATCCTCCCACCTTGAAGGTATTTCTAATATTTTCCTTGATAGATAAAAAACTAATACACATGGACTTTATCCATGCACCTTCATAGAAGAGACTGATTTGGGAGTTTACTATATGCATGAAAAGGATGCTCCAACGCCTTCAATCATTAATGAAGATCATGAGCTTGAAAGGATATTGGAAATGTTTTTTGATGGCTCAAAGAGCAAAGTAGGTGCATGAAATATCATTGTGATTATTTCTCCATAAAATAATAAATACTACTCTTCATACAAATTCCACTTCATCTGTACCTACAATGTGGCATAACATGAAGGCCTAGTTCATGGCCTCTAATGGGAAAAGAAGAGAGGGATCAAGAATCTAAAAGTTTATGGAGATAGTGAATTGGTCATCCACCAAGTAAGAAATTAGGCTATAGCGAAGAATACCTTGTTTAAGTCAGACAAGAATAGGGTATGAGACTTACTTGAAGACTTTGATGCTTTCAACATACAACCCATTCCAAGGGGTTTAAATAAACATGATGATAGGTTGGCTGCCATAAGAGCACAATTTGACACAACTATTGATATAGGGAAGGAAAAAGAGGAGTCACATATCAAGATCATTATGAGGCATTATATTCTAGATAATGAAGTATCATGGCAAGTGTTTGATAGTGATGAACATTTTTCACACTTCTTGCAAAATGAGACATGTTTCTCCTCAAGAAACCAAAGGAGACTACATGATCAATATGAAGAGTAGATCATTCAACTAAGGACAAATAAGATACCTAAGGGGATGATTACCTTAGAGAGTGTTTTCAATGAGGATGATCATAAGAAGAAAGAAAGAGTAAGCATGTCAACAAAGGAAGAGAACTATGAAAGAGTTCTATTTTTCAAGGATAGACTTTTGAAAATTGGCAAGGTGTGTTCTCAGCTCGAGAGGTAGGCTTTTAATGAATTATGAAAAGAGTTTCATGACATCTTTGCTTGGGAGTATAAAGACTTGAAGGTATTTGATCCAAGTTTAGCTCATCATACCATCAAGTTAGAACCTAAAGCTAAACTGGTAGGTAAAAGCAAAGGCCTATCAATCCCAAGATAGAAGAACTGATGAAAAAAGAGTTAACCAAGCTGATTGAGTCTAGGATTATCTTTCCTATCAAGCACTCAACTTGGGTTGCTAATATTGTACCTATCCAAAAAAAATAATGGAGAAATGAAGCTTTGTATGGATTTTCAAGATCTTAATAAAGTGTCTCTTAAGGATTATTATCCACTACCTTCCATGGAAAAAAATCTACAAGTTGTTTTAGGTTCTCAATGCTTCTCACTTCTTGATGGTTATTTAGTCTACAATTAGATATTGGTAAATGAAGAAGATCAGTTCAAGATAGCCTTCACTATGAAATGGGGGACCTTTACCTATAACAAGATGCCTTTTGTTTTATCAAATGATGGAGCCACATTTCAAAGGGCAATGGACATGGCTTTTATAGGTTTGATCAATAAGTTTTTACTAGTGTATCTTGATGATGTAACTATTTTTTTTAAAGATGTTGCTGGTCATATGAAACATCTAAGATAGGTGTTTGAGAAATGTAGGGAGTATGGGATATCCCTTACTCCAAATAAGTGCATCTTTATTGTCCACAAAGGTAAGCTTTTAGGTCATATTATTTCAAAAGAAGGCTTGTCTATTGACCCTGAGAGGATTGAGGTTATTCTAGGCTTGTCCATGCCTCAACACAAAAAAGAGTTGCAAAACTTCTTAGGGAAAATGAACTTTGTAAGGAGTTTTATTCAAGTCTTTGCAATTTTGGTAAAGCCTATCATAGCCATGCTCAAGAAGAACCAAGCTTTTACTTGGACAAAGGAAGGTAATAATAATTTTGAGGCAATCAAGAAAGCAATTGTAGAATATCCTACTCTCTTAAACTCAAACTTTACCAAAGATTTCATACTCTATACCTTTTTTAACCTTGATACAATCTTAGCTATGATTATGCAAAATAATGATGAAGAGGTTGTGCAACCAATTGTATTCTTTAGCTAAAGATTGGAGGATTATGAACTTAGGTATTATTTTATTGAGAAGAAGTATCTAATAGTGATTAGAAGATTGAAGAAATTTAGACACATGGTTTCCTGAAACAACATACATGTCATGGTTTCTCATCCTAGCACCAAGGAGTTTCTCCTAAGCAAAGACCTCAATGAAAAGAGAGTTGGATGGATTACAAAGGTGATGGAGTATGATGTGGACATCAAGTTGACAAACTTGGTGAGAGGACTAGGATTATGTAGGCATTTAGCTTCAGACCTACATGAGCCAAAATAAGAGGTCTTAATCAACCAAGTTCAACCTCGATCAGCTGATCACATTCTAATTTAGAGATGGACATAAGACATCATCAATTTTCTTCAAAATGGTGAGTATCCCAATAGTTTGAGCAAGTCTCAAAGGAGACACTTTAGATTTCAGACCATTCCCTATTGCCTTATTGATAATGTTCTCTTTAGAAAGGACATAAATGGTTTACTGTTAAGATGTGTTAATAATGATTAGTTTGACATGCTGCTAGAAAGTTTTCACAATGGTGCAGATGGAGGTCATTTTTCTCCTAGAACTACAACTATAAAAATAATGAGATCTGGTTACTATTGGCCTAGTCTTTTTAAGGACTATTATCATTGGGTTAAGGTGTGTCCTCAATGTGCCTTCTTTGTAGGCAAATAGAAACTTTCATACCTTCCATTAAATCCTATCCAAGTGGACTAGCCTTTCATGAAATGAGGCCTTGATTTCATTGGTATGATCAACCCTCATCAAGTGCTAAACATAAAAGGATATTAACTATTATTGACTACTTCACAAGATGGGTATAAGCAATTGAATTGAAAGAGGTAAATGAAAATGCTATCTTGGAGTTTTATGATAGCATTATAACAAGGTTTGGAGTTCCTCACGTCATCATTTTTGATAATACACTTACTTTTATAAGTGCCAATTTTTTTGATTGGGTAGGTAGGAATGGGGTTCATTTGAGTACCTCATCCAATTATTACCCTCAAAGTAATGGATTGGTTGAGTCTACCAACAAGAACCTTATCAAGATCATCAACATCATCAAGAGAGCCTTGGAGAACAATCAAAGAGCTTGACATAGAAAGTTTAAGACAACTTTATGGGCAAACGTAATTACTCTTAAAAAATCAATTGGTAACTCTCCCTTTATACTTGTTTATGGGAGATAATATTGGCTGTCCATATCTCAAAAAATCCCTACCCTGGAACTTGCACAGTAGCTATAATTAATTGAAAACACTCCAATGGAAGTTAGGTTGATAGAACTAATGTAGCTGCAAGAGGCAAGGGATGATGCCCACAAGGCCATGGAACACCATCAAGTGTTCATGAAGAGATACTTTGAAAAATAGGCAAGTGCAAGAGTGTTCAAGGAGGGTCACTTGGTTTTGAAGTGGGATGAAGATAGAGCAAAACTAGGCAAGCATACAAAGTTTGATAGTTTGTGGAGTGGCCCTTACATTGTCAACAAGTGAAATTAAAACAACTCCTTTTAGATATCCAAAATCAATGGAGAAGAGTTTCCTATCCCTGTGAATGGGATACACTTATTATCATGCTATTAGCCCTTGCTCATCTTTTTGTAAATACTAATTTAGATGTGTGTGTTTCCTTTTTTTTTGTTATTGTGTTCCCTAAGTGCTTTGTAGCATGGGTGTGTTTTCTTTCTTTTTATTTGGTGTTCATCTCTACCTTGTGTGTGCGAATCAACCTAGCTAGTGTGTTTTGAGTCAAAGCTTGTTTAGTTCTATTTGAAGTGCATATATGCATGACTCCATGCCCAACAAAAGGATTTAGGTGACTGGTCTTTGGCATAGTAGGCATGCCTACCCTAGGAATCACCAAGAATGTTAGCCAAATTTGTTACCCTTGTTTTGAAATTTCCTTTGTCTAAGTTTAACATCTCTTATCTGTTTTTAATTCAATTATGAAGGACTCATGAAAGAATTAATTGTTTTCTCTTCTTCAAAAGCTTTGTTTCAGCTTTGTTCAAGTGTTTTCCCCCCTTTTTGCCTAATTGTTGTCTCTTTTGGAAAAGAATCATTTGTTTCAAGTTTTCTGTCTTAGACTATTTGTCTTGGACAAAAAGTCTAAAAAAATTCAGCCTTTTTGTTTTGGACTTTTTGTCTTGGACAAAAAGTTTGAAAGTTTTCTCTTCCTTTGTCTTTTCCCTTCAAATTTTGCCCTTCAAAATTTTTATGAAAGGTCTCTCTCTCTTCATATTGCCCTTTAGAAAGTTTTGAAAGGGTCTTTTCTCTCTCTAAAGTGCCCTTCAAAAAGTTTTGAAGGGTCACATTTCTTCCAAAGTGCCATTCAAAACTTTTTAGAAGGGGCACTTTCCTCCAAAGTGCCCTTCAATTTTTTTTAAAGGTTCACTTTTCTTCCAAAGTGCCCTTCATAACTTTTTTGAAGGGCCACTTTCCCTCCAAAGTGCCCTTATTAAATTTTTGAAGAGTCACTTTTCTTCCAAAGTGCCTTTCAAAATTTTTCTGAAGGGCCACTTTCCTCCAAGTGCCCTTTAAATTTTTTTGAAGGATCACTTTGCTTCCAAGGTGCCCTTCAAAACTTCTCTGAAGGGTCACTTTCCCTTCCAAGTGCCCTTCAAAAAGTTCTAAAGGGTCGCTTTGATTCCAAAGTTCCCTTCAAATTTTTTTTGAAGGGTCACTTTCCCTTATAAGTGCCCTTCGAAAAGTTCTAAAGGGTCATTTTGCTTCCAAAGTGCCCTTCAGAACTTTTTTGAAGGGTCACTTTCCCTTCCAAGTGTCCTTAAAAAAGTTTTGATGGGTCAATTTTCTTCCAAAGTTCCCTTCAAAACTTTTCCAAAGGGTCACTTTCCCTTGCAAGTGCCCTTCAAAAAGTTTTGAAGGGTCACTTTGCTTCCAAATTTCCCTTTGGAACTTTTTTGAAGGGTTACTTTCCCTTCCAAGTACCCTTTAGAAAGTTTTGAAGGGTCACTTCCCAAGACATGACATTTGAAACAAGTTTGAAAGAATTATTGTAGATTTTTTTTTGCAAAAATCCTTCTAAAAAGCCATAAACAAAGATCCTGAAAGGATATGGATGAATAATAAGAAAAGGAAGACTAAAATTTTTAAATAATTCATTCAGACAAATTATCCAAAAGAATTCCTTCAAGATAAAAGCTTGAAGGAAAGATATTGCAAAAGGTCAAAAGAAATATTCCCAAAGGAGTTGTGTTGATAAAGTGATGGGATAAGGGACGTCAAATACAATAGTGAGTAACTAGCCATTGGAAGTGATCAAGTTTAAAAATCCCAAAGACTTAAGGATTGAAAAGCCCAAAGTAGTCACCTTTCAATAACTTAAAGCAGAATGAAAGGGGTCTAGGGATATGAAAGTTATCAAGATTGAATAACTCAAAAAGGTCTTGATAGTGCAAATTGGGATTCTCCAAAGACTTTACTATAAAATTTATAATTCAAGTAGCCAAGAAATCCCAAATTACACTACAAAGTGCAAATCAAGTTTTCAAGACTACTTAACTTATAAATCTTGATAGAATGGTTGATCTGTGGTAGGAAGATTGATGGTGCAAATAAATGATCTAGGTCATTCTGGATGGCCAATGGAAAGATCAATCAATAAGCACACAGATTCCCAACAATGCCTCTCCAAGGCAAAATATAATGAAAGTGACTCTTTTCCATGCTATTGCACATATCGATGAGCTAGTGGGAAGATATTAGGTTTCAAGACAAATTTACAATAGATATATCCTTTATAGCAACTAGTTTATGCCATTAATCATCTCGAAATTATCTAGACAACCATTTGGAAATCATCTTGGAGAGAACAAGCTAGTCATGTAACCATTTGTGATGATATGGATCAATCAAAGTGCCCTAATGAGCATCATTATCAAAGTTAGTTGCAATTGAAGATGGAGACTTCCAATAGAATTGATTCCTCTCCTTGGGATAAAGGCTTTCCTCTCTCTCTTCATTCTTGTTATATATATATATATCCCTTTGGCTAGTGAAAGAGGAGACCACATAGTGTATGGTGAAGCCCTGCTGGAATGATTCAAGTTTTGCCTTTTGAGCATTTAGCATAAATCTGTTTCCTTCAAGTTTTTTTGAGTTTTTGGTATAATTGTGAAATATATGTATAGTGGTAGCATGTGATAATTTTCCATCTTTCTACCCACTTTATCCTTCATACCTAAATAAGATTTCTTAGTCTAACTAGTCACATAGTGTGTATCCAAGTGTATTGAATTTTTACATGTGTATTATTGTCTTGAATGCACAAAGTTTGCCTTTTAGCTCATTTACCTTGTGTCATTTTTACACATCTCACCTTTGTGTTGAAATATTGTTGTTAGAATCTTTAGATCTTGGGAATGGTTTTTGCTTTTTTCTATTGTGCACTAGAATTTGACATTCATGTGGAAAATAGTTTTGGTGTATCACCACTCTTAGAATAAGATTTATTTTTTTGTAAATTTATAACTCTTTTCCTTTTAAACAAGTTGGTTTAGCAGAGATTGTCTTGAAAAGACATATATATGGAGCTATTTATTTTAATCTATAGGTCTATTTCCTCTATAGGCATACCCACAGGCCTAAAAATGTTCCAACATTGCCCAAATCTGGGAGAGGACTGGATGCTCTCTTTTAAGGTGCAAGATTTGGAGATAATAGGTACCTTTCTCTATTGTGTTATGAAAGATGAGGTCCATCCTCTTCTTGAACAAGGACATGGGGGCATTTGTAGTGGCCACTATAGTGGACATGCTACAACCCATAAATACCTACATATGGGTTACTTTTGGCCTACTCTTAAAAAAGATGCAATAAAATTTGTTATAAAGTGTACTCCTTGCCAATTTCATATTGATCTGATTCATTCACATCCAATCAAGCTTCAAGCTATTGAATTTCCTTGACCATTTTCCATGTAGGGATTAGATCTCATTGGAAAATTACCTCGCTTCCAAGATGGGCATGTTTTTATCATCACTGCTACCAAATATTTTACCAAATGGGTTGAAACCATGCCCCTTGTTAATTTAAATGGTAAAATCATCACCAAATTCATTATTAATCAAATTATTTTCTACCTTTTTGTTCTCCATACTATCATTTCATACAATGGTGGTAATTTAAAAAATAAAGATGTTAAACAACTCTGTGTGAAATTCAAGATTAATCACAAATTTTCTACACCTTATCATCCATGTTAGGAATTAAAAAACGTAAACTATTTTTACTATTACCATAAATCAGATATAAATCTATGCAATAACATGCATCACAAAACATTCCTTAATTCACCATTATTATGAAAGCATAAATGAGAGAACAAGACAATAACCTAAATAACACAGATCTAACATGTTTCACCCAATATGGGCTACATCCACCAATGAAAGTTTTCAAATAAAATTATTAATCTTCATACCAAGAATATAATGAAATCTCATAGAGATATACAAATATCCTATAGAGAATGCTACACAAATAGCTACACTTTCACCTACACCTACACAATGTTATATCTCATAAGTTACTAAACCACACTCTGTAATGAACCCTACACTTTGAAAAACACCTGCAATTTGACTCTGATCCTCAAAAACACACCCTAAAAATAAACCATCAACCTCTAAAGGCCACACCACACCCTGTATAAATATAAAATGAAATAAAATCCACAAAAGGAGGAGAAATGTCCAAGATAAGCATTATCCAACATGTGACAACCCTCCTCCACCTAAGCAAGCTCATCCAAAAGCTCATCCATAAAGGACACGCCAAGATTGGGTCTCCACCTTTCAAGGGAACATTTACCAACACCATGGGATCACAACCAACTCCTTAAAACAAGGAAGGCAATGCATTTTATAAGAAACAACCAACTTCCATAGAACAGGGAAGTCAACATGGAAAATAGACATTTAACAACCAATTCCATAAAACATGGAAACATATAAATTAGAAAAATTATAGAATATTCCACTCACATATGGAGAAAGGTTCCAAAAAAGGTGGAGGGGGGAAAAAATGTGCTCCCCACATTTGTGGAGCTCTCTAAGCCGCCAAAATGCACTCCTAAGGTCATGTGATAGCCCTAAAGGGCTCCACACTCAACAATCCACAATGCAATGGCTAAGCTGATGCTAATAACAAAATCCTCAATAAAATTCTACAAAATATAATTCATGAAACCCACATAGATTAGAAAAAACATAAAAAATGTGTTAAAATTTAGACATTTAATGTTGGTGATCTTGTTCTTAAATTAGACTACACTCATGAGAAAGAAGGTAAATACACTAAAAAATGGTAGGGTCCCTATTTAGTCAAAGATATTCTTGGTCCAAGTACCTACCACCTTAAAACCAATGAAGGCCATGTTTTCAAAGAGACCACCATTGCATAATTCCTTAAAAAGTATTTTGCCTAAACATTTATTTCTTTTTCATGCTTTCTATCCACATCTATCCAACACTTTTTTCAGGTTACTTACATGGGTCTCTCTCTCTCCAAAAATTCTCTCTCTCTCTCTCTCTCTCTCTCTCTCTCTCTCTCTCTCTCTCTCTCTCTCTCTCTCTCCCTCTCTCTCTCTCCCTCTCTCTCTCTCTCTAAAACCTTTATTCCTTCTTATTTGGTCTTTTGGTTTCCCCTTTCTCTCATGGGTTACATTATAAAATAATGGATAGGACCCAGTCTTATTCATGATGTACCATAATCTTATTTATTTTTATACTCATTTTACACACTTTTTAGCATCCCTTAGATTTATCTTTTATGATTTTCATTATAAGACCATGGATAGGACTTGGCCTTCCTCACAAAATACCATCTTTTTCTCATTTATTTTTCACAAGTTCGTTTTGGCACCCTTGTGGGTTTCTCTTTTATGAGTTACAGTGTAAGACCATGGATAGGACCTGGCCTTCCTCATAAAATCACCATAATATCATTCCTTTATCTAGAATGTATTTTTTAATAGCTACAAGTTTTTTATCCTTGTTCTCAACTTTATCTTTTGCTTATTTTGATAGATGGAATTTGTACAAACAATCTATGTTAGCATGCTTTCCTCCATTTCTCGTATTCTTATGATGATGAATCATACTTTACTATCATTGTATCCCTTTTTTACCCTTTTTACAATTTGTTATGATTTTAAGTATTTCAAATTGTTCCATGTGCCATTCCTCTTGATTTACTTTCCTTTCATGCAACATTAGATAAAACAAGGTTGAAGTCAAGATAACACTTTTATTTCACCTAGATTTATGAGACTCTTAGACACCATGCTCTTTGAGTTCTCTCTCTTGGAAACCAAGTCCCAAGAATTCAAATGGAAGTCATCTTTATCACTTATGTTTGGTTTTCCAAATTGATATGGAGGAATTAAAAAATCCATCAAGAAAGTTAAAATCCAAATCATTTGAAATAAAAGGAAATGATATACAAAAGGAAACATACAAATGTCAAAAGTTAAAATAACACCAAAAGATGTGATTCCAAGAATATATCCTATCTCCAATTGAATATTAAACTCCATAGTTGGCCTCATAAAGAGTAGAGGTCCATTAGAGTGCGGTAGGCTAGTAGATTGGAATAGGATAATTCAATAAACTCTATGATGCTACCTAATTTCTCATTCAAGTACCCAATCTTTATAGTAGATCAATGGCTCTATAAGGGGTACTAAAGAATGGGGAACATGTTGTGGGAAGGTAGGTCCATTTTAATTTTGATACATATGGCCTTCATGGGATGATCTATATACTACATTTGTTGACCTAAGACTTCTATGGCTAAGAGAAGTTCTTTAGAGTCCTTAAGGTCAAAAGTCCTCTTATTTTGACAAACACAATTTGAGTGTCTTGACTTCAAAAAAGAGTTCATCTCCCTTGGTTTTTCTTTCATTTTCCCCTCCATTTCATTTTCCCCCTTGATAGGAAAATTGTGATTCCAAATCTATTTCCCCCTCTTATCTACTTCCTTCTTCTTCATATCTTAAATACATGCCAACACTACTTTGTTTCAATTTTATCTATCCTTAGAGCAAAATAAAATTCTAGAGTACCCATGGATTACTTTCTTTATATCATAAATTTATATTTCTAGACTTTTTTCTTTCTTTTATCATTTTTTATTTATTGTATCACCCTTCTATTATGGGCACCTGCGTGTATACCTTCTTCCATTGTTGAGTGAGATAAGGACTATTATTGCTCACTCATTAATGTTTTTTTACCATTTTGTTTCTAGTTTTACATTTTATGTTTGATTACCATCATTTTTGACATTTATCCTTGGTTTGAATTAGTGAGTTTGCCTTTCTTAAGGTTTACTTGTTTGAGTTTTTTGGTTTTTAATAGCCTTGGATTTTTGGTTACCTGATTTATTATTATTTTTGAATTGGTCATTTGGTCTAACATAACACTTGTCATCCTAGCTTGCCACATTTCCAAGTATGTCCCATCCACATAGCACCAGTTATTTTGGCTTTCTTGCATTTGTTTGTTATTTCTCTTTAGTTTTATATTATTGGGTTTGTTGAAAGTAGTCTTTACACCCTACACAATCAAAACTAACAAGTTAGATAATCATATAATAATAAAGATAAGTCAAAGTATGCATCACATTTACTTTTCAATTATTTTCCTTTTTAGTCATTTAATTTCAATTATTTTTTCTTTAAAATACTGCAACTTTTTTTAGCGTCAGCATTATGTGTTCTTATATTTTTTCTCAAAGCACCATCCCCTATTGCATCTTAGTGACACATGATGAAATTTGAGTGGGGAATATGTATACAAATAATATTTTAAATTTTTATCAAATATTTATTCTTTACATCTTGCAATAACCTGTTGAAACTCAATCTCTCTAAGTGCATGTCTTAAAGGGTGAACCAAAAAAGGGGTGAGTAGACCATTGGTGCTTTGTAGGATTGTTGTCCCTTATTTCCACTTATTACCAATCCAAAAGCTATTACTCCTCTTTTATAGCCTCCTTTAGTCTTTTCTATTTTCCTTCCCTCTTTTCTTGACCTTAGATCCCTTTTTATAGTTGGTTATACTAGGTCGACTGGGTTGGCACTATATAGTTTTGGGTGATTTTCACTTAGGAACTAGTTTGGCTCTTGGCCAACCTAGCTCATGACCTAGTGAATAATTATCCAAAATTGTGCTAGGTTGACTAGGTTGACCTTATCAACCAAGTTTTTTGAAAGGGTTTAGTGTCAAATTTTCATATATATGCAATATCATTTCATCATTATTTTATATGTAATCAAGAGTTATTATTCACTTGCACCTATTGACAATATGCTCTTCCACCATTCTACTTGAAGAGTCTTAGCTTAGAGTTTCTACTTGAATAATATAGTCTTGTGGATAATTCTTGGATGCTTTGGCATTTCTTAGTGATCCTTACAAATCACAAAAACCTCTTATGATGCCCTTTTGTCCAAGGGAAAGATTGATTCTTGATGGGCTTATCATTCAAGTAAGTATTCTCCAACCTTACTCCTTTCTTTAGTAGATAAAAGTAGCATAAGTATTAGCTTCAAATAATATTACTCTTCTTATTCCATGTATCAGGGTCTTACTCATACATAGCTTAATTTATATTCTCCTATACATGTTTTGATTGTTTACTAACCCCTCATATTATGCCATAAGCTTTGGTGAGCACTAGATTAGATTTACTTTTATTGTTATTAGTTTTGTGAGATATCAAAAATGACTCCCTTAGGGTTATTGCATGATTATGCTTGATTGGAGGCTTTATAACCCTCCCTAGAATAGTGTATTTTGGTAAAAGATTCCCTAATCAAGTCTAACAGATCCCCATATTGGTCATGTTCTTTCTTAACAAATGTGTCCCCAATCGAAAGTATATGGTATGATCTATCTTTTTTGAGTTAGGCTTGATTTATAGATATGATGCATTTTTTATTGAATACATTATGGTGAACTTGATGTGAATCTAAACCTTATAGTTTTTATTTCACTTATTTCATCATTTTATCATTTTATTCTCTAAATATTTATAATACTAGATTGATTATATCGATGTAGTTCTAACTTCTATGCATAGGTCTAACACACAATCACATCAATACGAATCTATTTTGTTTGTGTAGGTTTTCTAGACTTCAATTCAGACTACTAGGTTGACTTATTCAACCCTATACATTTTTAAGCATACAATCCAACATACTAGGTTGATCAAGTCAACCTTATATATTTTTAAGTTTTTAACAGACTATATCTATAAATCTAGGTCAACCTAGTTGACATAGTAGAATTTACAAGTATAAATTAGGATAACTCAACAATTATTTTTATTTATATCCTCCAACCCATCAAGGTTCCTTTCTATCCTTATTTATCTTTTCTCGCATTTGTTTCAATTATATTTTAAAAATTTATAGAGTTTAAAATTGCCCTTATACATTCAACTAGGTCAACCCTATTGATGTAGTTCTATATTTTATGTTCTATCTAGAAAGTTAGGTCAAATTTGTCAAAGTAGTTCATTTTCAAAACCTTGCTTCCATAGTATAGAAGTGACACTATTGACCCTATTCTATATTGTCTATATATATTGTTGATTGAATTGATATTATACTATGTTTCAAACTTGGAATTAACCTTTATAAGCTAGTAATTATCTCACACTTTAATTTTTTGTTGCCTACATGCTTATAATAGATCACATAGTCTAATTATGTGGTTTTCAATATACCATATAGTTACACCATGTTCTCTTTTGTGCACACACTACCAAATCATAAAATCTTAAAAAGTATTTTAATAATTGTCTACCCAAGACCTACCTACTTGGATTTCATCACCAAAGGAGAAGTTGACTTAGTTTTTTAGCCAAGTATAAACATGTGGTTAATGGTATATTTGGACAAGCACCTGACACCTTTATCACTATGATGTGTGAAGTAAGGGGTAGGCCCTAGTACTAAACTGGTGCCATTGCCAATACAAATTTATTTCAGTCCAAATGTCCTAAAACCATCCTTAGATTGCTTTCTAGTTCCTTGATTAGAACTAACTTTCTATCACATATAAAATCATATTCTAATAATCTAACAACATTCAGGTTGACCACTTAGTTTTTATTTTCCAAGTTTACTGATTGTTCTTTGCTCAATTATATGTTGTATTGTAAAAAATTATATTAGCCAATGTTGGTGCAAGGTTTTATGTTGTGTGATTTAATTTGATTAACATCATTGACCCAAATAATTGTTTGTTTCATTTCATTTCTTGATTTCAAAAATAATTGCAAAATTTTTCCTATTTTAGTACATAGTCATCCCTATTGACATAGTCTCTTACAAATTGTGTATTTTCCCCTCGTAGTTGTACTAGGTTGACCCTATCAACTTTGTATAATTTCTAGACCCTATTTTATATACTAGGTTGACCCTATTGAATCTATACAATTTTTAAACTCTATTTTCTACACTAGGTTAACCTAGTCAACTCTATACCTTTTTCTGCTTTATCTATTTACTGATTCAGTTGTATGTTTCTTCTTCTTAGCATTTTGATCATTTTTCTCAAGTCATCATGAAGTATCCTATAAAAATATTCTTGGATAGCTTGAATCCATTTAGATACTATATGTGATGTTCATTCCTCTCTCTCTTTTCCTCCCAAGAGCACCATCACTCTGAAGGCACCTCTTCCCCTCCTTCATCCATCACTTGTAATATGGTGTAAATCACACATCAAAATTAAGTTGATGGGTCTGATCCTTTATATACCTACCAAGATACTTCATTTATTTAAAACCTTCAAAATAATGTAGGATAAATTAACACAAGTTTAATCAATAATCCCACTACTACTCCTTTTAATAACCCTCCCCCTAATACCAATTTGGGGAGTGCTCCTACCAATACCAATCCACACCTTGATACAACTCAGATTATTAAACAAGTTATCCCAAAAATGAACATAATGAAAAAATCTAACACCAATCAAATGATGCAACTTCAATATAACTTGATTAATATTTCTAATCAACCTCTGGCTATCCATCCTCAAGCTAATCCTAATTATATCCCTCCACCTTTTAGAGATAGTTCATACAATGTTATTCCTCAACCCATAATGAATAACAAGATGCTTCAAACTATTAAAAATGAGCCTTTATCTCCCTTCAATATATCCATTGATATTGGTAACATATCTCCAACTATCAAGTATGATGGGATTAAATACCCTACCTCATTTCTTAAAGCCTTTGGCAATCTTTATAAAGAGTGGATCCAGACTAATACCTTCACCACAAATAAAATCTTAGTCAAAAACTTCACTGGTGATGTATTATAATGGTATAACCAATTAAACCAACATTCCATTTGGAAACTTGAATATTTATTAAATCCTTTAGTTAAAGAGTTTCAACACAATGATCTTCCCAAAAATTGCCTTAGCCATTTCATCAATGCTAAGCAATCTCTCACTGAATCAAATCACAACTTTATGAAATGATGGAAATAATTGGACCATAAATCCAACCATAATATAACTAATGAAAACTTATTAAAATATTTATCATTATTTTGACTCCTCTTCAATATAAGGTTCAAACTTTTGCTCCCCAAACACTTAATGAAGCTCTTGATCAAACTAAATGTCAAGACTTTCTTATGAAGCAATTAAAACCTAATCCTAAAATTTTAAAAGGATATTACTCCACAAAACAAACCAATAATTTCCAAATTTGACATCCCTTCATCTTCTCACATACCCTTTTTTGTGTAACAAATGATATAATTTTTACCACCCTCTAAACCTTTCACTTATACTAACAATCCTCCTAACCGGTATGAACCTAATAAATTTTATTGTTTATACAATGAAATTGGTCATTACCATGAATATTTTATAGGGATCAATAAATTTACTATATCTTATATGCTTGGTGATTCATTTAATCATTAAGCCAGGATCAACATTCATTGTCAAGAGTACACCACAACTTCTAAAAAATGACAAGTTTTTAAAGCTTATACCTTAAATAAAAAAAATATTTTCCCAATAATAAAACCAATACCAAGGATTTTTGTGCCATTAATGCTGATTATGATCAATATTATAACAATTATTAATATGTTAACACTACCAAGTTCAATTATCATTGCAATTTGGCTCACAAAGATCCTGTTACCAAACCTAAAAAACCATCCTTAGAAGAACAAATTCTCAAGGACACTAAAAATACTAATATATCTTTGAAATCACATGAGGAACCACTTACTCCTTTCAAGCCTTTAACCACATCCATTCATTCAAAATATACTTTACCTCCTAAAACTCATGTTGGTTCTTCTTCTAAATCTCATTGGAACATTTTGGAAGCACTCAACTCTATGCCTTGTAAGATTCCACTTATGGAATTGGTTCATAATTACCCTATCATCACAAGTTCCTTATGAAAAAACTCTAATAAATTGAAGATCCATCCTTTATCAATGAATAACCACCTTATATTTAACCTCAACCTACCAATGTCAATACCATTGAAACTATGTGTCTTTTGAAGCCTTCAATTGAATTTATTGAAGAGGACATGATCAATGATGAAATTATTTTTCATGATGATGATCCACAAATTTTTATCATGATATCAATTAATACTACCCTTATCCATAAATTTATAGTTGATGAAGGATCTGGTATTAATTTGACATCTTTATGGCTTATCCAAAAACTTTATTATAACAGGGATCCTCTCAAAGAAACCCATCTTTCCTGTCACAGTTTCAATAAGACTAATAAAAAACCACTTGGTTGTATTTGGATTCCATTAAAAATTGGACCTAAGACCATTCAAACTAATATTTTATTTACCCTTAACTTATAATATACTCCTTAGTCACCCATGGACTCATAGAATGAGGGCTATTGATTATTATGGTAGCCAATGCATTAAATTATTACATAGTGGAAAATAATATAATCATGAGGCCAATCCCAACCCATGGAGTATTCAAATTCCTAATCCCAAATCTCAATATCATATTCCTACCATTCTTAAGATAAAAATTGATCCTTTACTTGAGTTTATCAACATCAATCCTTATTTACAAGTCACTCTTATGGATTTTGATGATGATGAACACAATGAGTTGCAACATACTTGTAATACTACTAAGATACCTCCCTAAATTTCATAGTGGCTTCCTCTATCTTTATTACCTTGGGACTGTATTATTCCTCTTATTGATAAGATCACTAACTTTATCCCTCTATGCAATGCTTAGGATCTTTATTTACCTAAAGATTCCTTCACTTACAATGATTTTGGAGTGGCCAAATTATTTCAATATCCTCTCATCATATCTTCATGTACATTCAATAATATTGGGATTTCACCTTCTGAAACTCCCCATAACTCTCAAGCATGTATACTTTATCTAACATATGATGATAATTACATAATGGACCAAGCTCAATCTTGAGACTTAGATGTCCAACATTATCAGAAAAACTTATCTCAAATTCATGCTTTTAACTTGGATGTCCATACCATTTCCATAGATCATGACTTTACTTTTGAAATTAACGTGTCTCCTACCAATTATGTACTTCTTGAACCCCTTGGGTGGTAGAGTAAATTATACCTTCCAAACTTTGGAAATTCTAACATCTTATTTACCACCTATTAATCTAATCATTGCTTTTGATCCTTCAGGCCATATCACCAAAACTAATGATACTCCAATCCATTCTAATTCATCTACTTCTCCTACTCTTGAGATTACACTAGAAACCAAGGCAACCAATTTCCATAAGTTACATTCTAAGAATGATCACCATGATAATAAAATTCTAGATCTTTAAGTAGATTTTGAGTATTATGGTCCTCTTCCCACCTTGCTTAGTGACAAATCTATTCTTGAAAAACTTCAAACCTAAGAACCTCAACTTCCTCAAAAACATCATAAACTTGGGAATTTTAAAATTAAAACCCCTCATTTCAACAACTTTGTTTTTAGCATTGATCCTAAAGCTAATCCAATTTATTCATTACCTAATGCACCATATCACTTCGAAGATGACAATGCCATGCTTATTTAAAAAACCACTCACATTGAATATGGTACTCCATCCTATCCTCGACCAATTATAGTTTATCATGAACTCTCACCTATCAAACTTTATAATTTTAGATTATTATTTGATAAATATCATGATATATTTGCTTGGTCCTATGAGGACATGACTAGTATTAAACCTAGCATTGTGTTATATAACATCATTACTTATCCTGATGTTAAACTATTCCATCAAAAGTAAATGAAATTTCCACCTGAGGTTTCCACCTTATGTCACAAGTAAATCATCAAATTACTCAATGTTAAATTCATCAAACCAGTGGAATATTTTGAATGGGTTTCTAACATTGTTCCCATTCAGAAAAAGGTCACTATGGTCATTCTCATTTGTATTGATTTCCACAATCTTAACCTTGCTTGTCTCAAGGATAATTTCCCTTTACCTTTAATAGATGACATCATTGATTCCATGACTAGTTATGAAATCTTATCTCTTATGGATGGCTTCTCAGGCTATAATCAGATTCACATTGCCCTCAAGGACCAACATAAGACCACTTTCACCATGGAATGGGGCACCTATTTCTATGTCAAAGTTACTTTTGGCCTAAAAAATTTTAGAGCCACTTACCAATGAGTAATGAATCACATCTTTCATGATCTTATCCAAAAAATTGTTGAAACCTATGTGGATGATCTCATTGATAAATCCAAAAGTCACATGACTCATCTCTTTGATCTTACCATCATCTTTGACCATTTTCTTAAATGCTAGGTTAGACTAAATCCTTACAAATGTGTCTTTGGTGTTACATTTGAAAAATTATTAAGATTCCTAATTTTTATCCATGATATCGATGTTGACCCAGCTAAGATTAGTGCTATCATCAACACATTCATACATACTTAGGTAAACTTAGGACAATTAGATGATTTATCCCCAAAATGGCTTATTGTATCCACTCCATCAATTCTCTTCTTAAGAAACGTAATTCCTTAGAATGGATGGAGCCTTGCCAAAAAGCCTTTGATAACATGAAAGAGTCATAACTTCACTCACCTACACTTCATCCTCCTTTTAATGATCAACCCTTGATCCTATATAATTCTTCCATACCAATATCATTTGGGGCAATGCTTGCCATATAAGATGATACTGGGCAAGAATATACCATTTATTATATTAGTTGAGGCCTCATTGATTATGAGAAAAATTATACCAAAGTTGAATGTGATTACATTACCATCTATTTTTTAGCTAAAAATATTTGACACTACATGTTATATCAAACCACTTATGTCATCATTCATTCTGACCCCCTTCATCACTTCTTCTCTAAAGCCTTTCTTCCTAAAGATAGAATTGTCAAATAGATGTTCCTTCTTATGGAATTTGATTTTTACATTGTGACTCAAATATTTGTTAAAAAATAGGTCATATACAATCAACTTACCATAGCTCCTATGTTAACTACCAATCACCTTCAAGATAGTCTTCTTGATGATAATATTCTCTATATTAAAGGTCTCAAACAAGCTAGTTCACTCAAGGATTACTTTCATAACTTTACCACTGATATTGATGCAAATAATCTAGATGAATATTCTATTCCCCCTAATACTACTAAACCAAAAGTAGATATCGAAGAGATTCCTAAAATTTATGTCAAATTGCATGAAGACACATGGACCCTTCACTTTGATGGTGCTAAATTCATTTAAGGAGATGGCGTAGGTTAAATTCTTACTAGTCCTCTTGGAAAAATCATACCTTTAGATTTTTTCTTCACCTTTGATGTCACCAACAATATGGTCGAATACGAAGCTCTACTCTTAGGCATGAGAGCTGATCTTGATTTAGACATCCAATACCTACATGCTTTAGGTGATTCTTAGCTTATTTACCACCAAGTCAATGGTGATTACAAATATAAAATCAAAAACCTCAGCATCTATCATCAAATTGTAACTAATCTTGCTAAGGATTACATCTTTTTCACCATTGAGCCTATCCCTAGAGATCAAAATTCCATGGTTGATTCCCTGGCTTCTTTAGCTTCTCTCTTTCATCCACACCAAGTTCAATTTGATCCCACTTTTCTTATACAAATAAGAAAATATCCATATTCAACTCAACCACTAGATTCACTTATATACCATATTGAGGCTATCACCATTTGACAAATCCCATAGAATAAAGACATCATTCAATTTCTATAAAATCATACTTATCCTCCTAACTTATATTCTCATTAAAAGACATGTATTTGTAAATAAACTTTCAAATATGTATTTTGATATAACATCCTTTATTATCTCAATTATTAAGGTACATTAATCCATTGTGTTATGCAAGATGAGGTCCCTCCTCTTCTTAAACAAGTACATGGGGGAATTTTCTATATCCCGCAAATGCCTATGTATGGGTTATTTTTTGCCTTCTCTTGAAAAGGATGCAATCAAATTTGCTAATAAGTTTACTCGACAACTTCATGATGATCTAATTCATTCACCTCCAATTGAGATTAGAACTATCAAATCTCCTTGGCCATTTTCCATGTGGAGATTAGATCTCATTGGAAAATTACCTCACTCTTGTTGATGTTTAAAATTTCACTTTGTTTCAGATACCAACAATGGGAAGTTTTAGGATGTGGGACTTGCGTTCTTGAAAAAACCTCTAGATTTTAGAGAATCCGGTCTCTTTTTTATATCAAGTGTTGGGGGAAAAGGGATAAGAATTTAAATAGAAATGCAAATGTAAAGAAAGAAAATCTAACTATGGCGATGCGTCTGAATGTAATTTTGATCCTTAATCCTAAGCACAGTGAAACTATATGTAGGATTCATTTACATTTAAGAGCAAACAAGTGCATGATCAATGTAAAAGATTGAAACAATAGAAATAGAGGCTCATAGCATAGACTTCTCTTGCTAAGATATAAAGAAAATGTCAACAAAGGCATAGGGTTCAATATTCTTAATTGAATCTTCTGATCACATAAGAGGTGTAGAAACACGTACATTTATGTAAACCTTTCAACTCAAGAAAATGAGACAAAAGCAAATGACATTCCTAATCACAGTTCTAGAAAATATATAGTCTAGACTACTTTTGCAAATGACACAAATAATATCAACAAAGGCATAGGGTTCAATCTTCTTATTTGAATCTTCCAGTCATAAAAAAGGCATAGAAACACATACAGTTATATAAACCTTTCAACTCAATAAAATGAGACAAAAACAAATGATATTACTTAGCCACTGCTTTGGAAAGTCTAAACTTGTTACAACAATTCTCTCTCCAAAATTATCTCTAATAATGGATATCCTCTTCTGGTGATCTCTACACCCTTATTTATAGCCTCAGATCTACTTTGGATTGTCTACTTGTTCTCAATCTAACAGCCCAAATCAAATCTTCCCTAACTGAACATGTCTAATAAAAGATATCTTATAGATTCTGGAATGCTTCATCTTCTGGTAGTTCATTGGCTAAAACAAATTGCAAGACACTCCCTTCTCTTGAATGCTAGGTGACACTTAGCCAATTTCCTCTTATTAATTTAGCAAACACTAGAGGATGACACTTATTGCTTTCTGTAACACCTATTGAAGACACGTGGCACTTTTCACGTAACTTATACTATTTTGTGTCTTTGCTCAGCCATGTTTCGCCTTTGACACTTGTTGCTATCCACTTTCTTAAAACTCTAATAGCTTAAAAGACAATAAGATTCACAACATTTATTTTAAAAGGGACACTGGGATAGGTGTCAATCTCTGCTTCTTTATTAAAAGACACATGGCAATCTCTGCTTCTCTTTCCTGGGTTACGTTGTGATCTCCACTGCTTATAGTTGCCTTTTTAGAAACCTGTAGAAGATGACACATGGTAGTCTCTGCTACTTGTATTTATACCATAGAAATAATTTGGGTCTTGTTTCACATTTACATAGACAGTGACACCTGGTGGCTTCTGCTCACTTAAGAAACAAAACTTGGGACCGACCACAGTCTTTGCTATATTAGCGAAGCAAAGATGAAGATAATTTGGACCACAACACATGGTGTCTTCCACTTTCTTTTGCTAGAGCATGTGGCAGCTTTCATCACTTTTAGAAAAGCAACATTGAGACCTTCTGTGACTACCACTTGGCACTTTTTGCCTGATCTTGATACTTAGCTTTTGAAACCTTTTACTGGAAAGAGATGAAATGTGGGTCACAATATGAAATTGTAGGCGATGACACTTGGTGCATTCTGCTAAGCCACTATGAGACACATGGCACATTCTAACCAACTCAAAAAACATATAGAAGGTGCCTTGAACTATAACACTTGGTAGTTTCTACTAAGAAAGGATGCCTTAGATGTCGACACTTGGCAACTTTCGCTTGACTTCAACACTTAGGCAAAAATGAATCAAATGGAAAATAGAACCTATGCTCTATATCATGACTTTGCCATCTCAGACCAATGAATGTGAGGAAAAAATTTGGTAGTGTGTAGTTGAAAAATAGAATGCAACATAGAGTAAATTTTACTCTACAGTTACTAGTGACCCCTAGGACTTTTGGGCCTGCTCAAAAAGAACCCACGACTCCTGCTTGATCAAAAATTCAAAATTATAGCTTCAATAATGTTGTCTGGTAGGTAGACTACTCTTCATCAGATAACCCTTGCTTACTCTGCAATTCATTGAAGGCTAAATCAAGGTTAATAATATCCTTGTGTGAAAAATGTTGCAAAATTTGAACCGTAGCCTTCAATTTGAATTCGAGTTGGGAAACAGGAACCAAGACAACATCTACTTTGGGGACTAATGAATCATCCCTTAGATTTTGGAAAATTATTTGATCCTTCTATTTGGCCAACAAAAAAGGTTCAATTTCTTATACCATTAGCATAGAGTTGTCATCAGGAACATGGAGAAGGAAAACCTAGTTGCACTAGATCTTCAACATGTTGTTTCATCTCATTGATTCCTTTTTTCATGACATCTAGAAGTTCCTTGCAACTATTGGTTGCAGAATTGCAACTGAGAATTTCATTTACCCACTTGGTAGTGACCATTCTGTCATTGATTCTTGCTGCTGACAGTGTTGCATCCATTGTATCATATAGCTTTTGCAGCAACATTTCTGAGTCCATTACTCTTTCAGAGACTGTAGCCAGAGTATTTACAACTAAAATCTCCACCTTTTTGCACAATTTCTATGCATTTAGCAGGAAGGTGAGAGATGGCCTGAGATAAATAATCTCTGAAGAGATTCTCTTCCACATGGATTCATATAGCTCCCTTACCAGACTTAATACTCTGACACTCTTTGGCCTATTGGCTAGCTCTAATGTCAATTGTTCTGCTCTCTATTGCTCTGAATGAAATTGGGCTATTATGACCATAGTGTTATTCTATTTAGCTAGCATATTTTGTTACAATTGGGTAATCTGCAATAGGTTCTCCTCACTCTTTTCTTGCAACACTACTTTTTCACGCCTAAGGGTTGTCACCGCATCCTTTACCTGTGTGAGCCCTGCCTTTAAAGAATCATTTTGGGCTTGAACTACTTGGTGCGTCTGAAGGGAAATAGTATTTTACAACTATTTATTCAGATTCTCTATTTCATTGTTTTTAATATTTATCTCTAAGGTCAAACTATTACAGTTTGCCTTTTCTTTGGTTAACTCAGCTTCCATCTTCTGTAGCTTTCTTGATATCTTCAAATAATCTTCAGTAACTGCAGAAGTGGATTCTGTCAGTAGCTCAACTTTGTCCTGTGGCCTGAAGAGTGACATGTCGATGGCTACTGCATTCATTATATAATCCTCTGGTTGCATTTGCTTAGCTAGCTTTATTACATTTGGTGACAAATGAGTCACCATCAATTGCTACTGGATGGGGTCAAATTGTGACTACAAATGAGGTGTAGCCAAAGTTTTATTCTCCTTGATCTTCTTCTTCTCTCTTTAGGCTTCCCTTGCCTTCTTAACATCATCTTCTTGGGTCTAGAAGGTGGAAGGAGAGACAATGTGCCCACTCATAAAAGGATGTCCCTATGGTAGACCATATTGAATAGCCAATTATTGGCTATGGGCAATCTAAGGAAAAGGTTTCTTGGGAGTAGAAGGGGAGAAATAGGGTAATGTTAAAGCTTGAGGTGGCACAAATGGGGTGAAGTGAGAAATGGTAATGGTAGAAGTGGCAGGGGAAGAAATAGATTGAGAAGGAGAGGGAGGAATAGTACTTACTTGAGGAGCAATTACAGTATCTTATAATTGGTGCTATGTGGTTTCTGTCTCCTCTTCCAAACCAAATTGGAACTACACCCTCTTTCATTTCTTGGGTGTCTCTTCTTCTTATTGTATCCTTTTTCTTTCCACATTTACTTCTTGTGGAGAAATGGGAATATCTATAACTAGGGCCGATGGGGAAGCTTGTGATGATGAAGGCACCACACTTTTTTGCATTTCTATAGCAATGAGGGATTGAGGCCAAACTGATATAGTTTATATAGCTACAATTTTCTCTGAGGCTTGTGACTCCTGGTTTGACCCAACCCTATGTAGACACCAAAATCATGTCTACTCCTTGGTCGACTCCCCCCCTTGGTCCCCTTGATCCACTTCTACACATTCTTAACCCACATACTTATTAATTTAAAATAAATTATCTTTTTTAAATTAATCATCCTCTTGACCCCTCACCCATGACACCTCACCCCACCTTGGATACCTCTCCTTGGATGCCTCCCATCACTCTATGACCGATTTATGACCTATTTCAACCCTCTCACACTTATTTAATCCACCTTCAACCGTTTTCCAATGACAATTAGACCTGGCAGTTGGAAGAATGGGTAAAAGGCTAATTTTAGCCCTTTTTCCCATCTTCTAGCCACCGACGTCGGTTACTAGTCGGTCGACGCTGACGGGATCACCGACATCGGTTGCTTAAAACAACCCAAAATCCAACTTCTCTTCCCCTTGGGATGCTAAAATCACAACGCTGAATCAATCAATCACAGACCTGAATGCTGACTCTCTTCCTTTGAATCTAAC
The DNA here is from genome assembly GCA_037957365.1 of Torreya grandis. Lineage (NCBI taxonomy): Eukaryota > Viridiplantae > Streptophyta > Pinopsida > Cupressales > Taxaceae > Torreya > Torreya grandis. Next base: position 1,411,708 of record JARHVA010004009.1, read on the forward strand.
TTCTCTCTCTCTCTCTCCTAGACACACACCAAGCATCACAGGTTACATGCACTCTGCAAAAATAGCTCCAGACATTGGGTTAAAGACATTACAGGTACATCAACCACATCAGCAATGAGTCTCCTACACTCCTTCAGCATATCAAAGCTAAGTATTTCTTCTATTTTTATATTTTAGTATTTTGGAAAGCACTAGTAACTAGTCTCTATTCTACTATTTCTAAGTACTGTAGCCCAGACCAGACCTGGCTATCAACTAGACTAGACCTAACCAAACTTCTTCCTGAGAGGCTAAAAAGCTTGCCTTCTATTTTGACCCATCTTGACAACCTATCCCCTGCCTTTGTCCCTCCTAAAGACCCTATCCACTATCTTGCATCCTTTACATAGACCCAGACTCCTTTCAGACCATTCCATCGACCAAAAACTCATCCAAAACCCGTCCAAGGCCATTGCCCCAACCGACACTGGCCACTAGGCCCACTGCCCCTACCGACGTCGGCAGACTAACCGACGTCGGTGACCTTGACCTATCGACATCGACAGACTAACCGACGTCGGTGACTGTGATAGGTAGATAGCAGAATATAGGTACACATTTCTTTTGTTTAGCCTTTCATTATTTCTCTTTCTAGCAACATTCTCTTTTATCAATAGTGGACTGTCATCCCACAAGGAAGTCTTTACACTTTTGGGACTGAGCTTCTGCTTGGCAGTCTACCTTATATCCATCTAATGATCTCCTTGTTTCAGTCTTTCTCTCTACAGGTGTCATCCTCCACAACCAAAGAGGAGTCCTTACAACGTTTGGATAACGGTGTGCAAACTTCATCTAGGTACATACAAACCCTAACCATTATCTTAGTTTCTTACTTTCTTTGAATGTGGAAAAGTGAAAAACTTGTTGGAAATATTCTGGCACGCTTGGTGGGACCCTAGGAGTTTTCCTTGGGTTCATACTTTTTCTTCTAAAAACAAACTTTTCATATAGGTGCATTAGGTCTCTTTTTACATCTTTTTCTTCTATCTCTTCCGAAAGACATCATAAGCAAGTTAAAAAGAATCTTTCTTTTTCTTCTTGTCACCTTTCCTTCTTACATCTTAGAGTAGTGAAGTTCATACTCTTCGACCTTTTCTCCACTTGTCTACATCCGAACACACATTTAAAATCTATTGCATCTCATTTCTGATTGAATGCATATTTAGTCCACACATCTAGTAATTAAAACCACATCATGAATAAATCATAGTGCACTTATGTTACACGACCAGACCACTATCACAACTAAACATCTAAACATACCTAAGACAAGGCCCAACTAGGATTTCATCACCTAGTGGATACCTTACCCTTCCTGGCAATCCCACTTGGACTTCACTACTAAGGGGAGAGCCCACTCTGTTCTCTGGCAGAGTATAAACTCTAGGGGAAGTATATACTAGCTAAGCGACCCAGCTTATCTCTGGGATTGTGAAGTGAGGGGAGCTTGCTCCTTAGCACCAGGCCACGTACGGAACCTAATACAGACCTTGAGCACCAAAACTAACCTGAAACCAACCTTAGACTGCTTCTGCTTGTACCCATTCTAAAAGCCAACTTCCCAAACACACTCTAAGGCATAAGCCAACAAGACTCTAAAACTTATTCTTAGGAATTAACGTTTAGGAGTTTGCTTTTATTCATCTATTTTTTTATCTCCATCTGGTTTTTGAGTTGGTGAGGTCGCATTCTGAGATCCAAAAATAGCTCAGACTTTCTTCTTTCTTCCAAAAACTTTTAGTTTCTAGAAATACATAGTAACCGACATCAGTTTTCCCACCGATGTCGGCAACATTTCTTTGTTGACATCAGTTATCTGACCGACATCAACCCCCTTTAATTCATCGACATTGGTTTTTCTATCAACTTCGATCACTGTCAACAAAACTTCTTCCAAAATAGCAAGCTTAAAACCTGACTTTCTTGCTGTTAGACACGCATTCTGAGTTTCTGAAACTGAAAAAACATAGTTTCTAGAACCTGACCCTTTTTGCCTTGAATAGTTTTGACACATAGTCAAACCAAAACTCTTGTTGACCATGCAAGGCAACAACCACTTCCACTTTTGCCTTTCATATCAAGTCCCCTAATGGAGTGTACTTTAGACACTGAATATTCTCCTATCCAGTCAACCTCTAGTCAATCTCCAATTGTTCCCGAAGGGGATCAAAATTTTGAGAGATTCCTTGACCATAACATCAAGGCTCTCCAACACTATCTTGCTAAGAGCCAAATGCAAGACTCTTCAATTCAACCAAGTTTGTCACAATTTCAGAACTTGATTGTCTCGACTCCACGCACTCTTGCACCTATAAACGTGGGAGTGACTACCTATCCTTTTACCAATATTACCATTCAACCACCTTTGGTGGTATATAGTCAACTCATGCCCTCCAACTTCATGACACAACCACCCTTAGTCTCCACATCTGTCCCAATGACTAGTTATCAATATGTTGCACCCATACAAGCTCAAAAGACTATGTCATATGCCCCTTCTAGCACCTTCCAAGCGCCTTACAACCTAGGGGGTTCCCAACTTACAAATTCGTCAACCGACCTAATCAAGATGTTGATGGACAAAATGTCTAATCTTGAGACATCCATTTCTGGTTCAAGCAATGTTCTTTCATATGAACAAATTTACAACAAACCCATTCATCCTTTAGTCCCAATCTGACCATATCCCAGTCAGTGGGAACTTCCCAAGTTCACTCGTTTCCAGAGTAAGGAAGACCCGCAGCAACATCTACGAGCATTTAGACATGCTTGTTATCTTATAGCACATGATGATGCGTTGTTGCTACGCACATTCCCCATGTCGCTTTCTAGTGCTACCCTCGACTGGTATAGCTCTCTTACCAGTCATTCTATCTTTTCTTTCACTCAACTAGCCCAACTTTTCCTTGACCACTTTTCGATCAATATCACCAAAAAGGTTTCAATCACAGACCTATACTCTATTAGACAATTTGACGATGAATCAATAGTCAATTTTGTTGCCCATTAGAGAGGCTTAATCAACCAAATCTCCTCTTTACCCTCAACTCGAGCTCATCAAGCTCTTTTCATAGGCGTGTGCCAAACATATTTCATCTACTCTATGGGTCCAAACATTTTTCACCTTTGATGAAGCTTTCACAATGGCTAGGAAGCTTGAACTACGTGCCGTCGAGGAAAACAAAGTCAAATTGCAGAGTAAAAACCCCAACACCAAGTCAAATGATCCTTCCTCTAGACCTTCTTCTTCCCACTCCAAATCCAAGGAGTCGGCAAACACTGTGGTCGTTAGGTCACAATCTTCGACAACAATCAACCAATCTAAACCTTCCACATCTCAAAGCATCACCAAACAATTCCAAAAACGGTATATACAATGTCAGTATACTCTTATAGGAGAATCATACGCTTCTATTTTGGATAAAATTATCAAACAGGGGGTCCTCAATCTCCCTCAAATTTGACCACCTCAATTTGACCCCTCAAAACCTATCCCTGCATGGTACAGGGAAAATGACTTTTGTCATTATCACTGTGTCTAGGGCCATGACATAAACAGCTGTAAAACCTTCAAGAACATTGTCCAAGACATGATAGACAAGGGTGATCTAGTCTTGGATAACCCAAACACGCCACCAAATCAAAACATAGACATCTTTAAACAACCTTTTCCTAACCATCCCCCTAGCCAAAACAACGTGCAGACCATGACCGATGACTCCCAAGAGCATAATATACGCACAGTCAACACGGTCTCGCCTCTTATGCCTAACCAACCTCTCTCATAGGTTGAAGAGGTTAGCCCACCCATTGGTCAATTGCAGGAAGAAGAATCTTCTTCTCCCCTTCATCTTCCATAGGTGGACGAACCATCTTCTCTTGTTAGTTCTCCATTGACCTCTCTTATATTGGAGGATGCCTTGACCATGCCAGCATCGACTGCCTCACCTTCATCCTTCCTATCATCAATGGGGGATCATACTTTTCCCATGCCTCAACCACATGCCAAAGCCATCACCATCCCTACGCTTTGCCCTCTCGAAGAGCCACAATCTCCAATCCCTTCTCCGCCGAGAGAGGAACTCGCCACCTCACCCACTTCGGCTGGAGAAGATTTGGTGAAGGTTGATTTAAACCTCATCCCTCACATTAGTAGTCCTCACACAAAACCAAAAAAGGCTACTAAACCACATTGAATAACTCCTCTCCCACCATCACTATTGCCCTCTATTTTGGGCCCACACCCATCCACCTTAATAGGAGTGCTTCCTACTCCGACACCCACCACAAACAAATCACCTCCATTACGACCAACACCTAACAAAAACATACCTCCTTCAAGACATCCAACACCTCCTACCATGAAAGTGCCATCTACACGTGTGACCACACCACCAAACAAAAGGATGGTACGAAACACTCCCTCGAAAACCTCTAAATAAAAGTTGTCAACTTTTACTGCAACACAACGTGTAGACCCATTAGCAGGTTCTTACACCTTACTGTTACATCGACTTTTACAATCCTCTAACATCAATCTTTCACCTATCAAACCATACCAACCTCTCGGACCAAAACCATCTTGGTTCAATGACACTAAAATTTTCCAATATCATCACACACCTGGGCATGACACTGAAAATTGTTGTGCCCTTAAGGTTTCCATCCACCAATTCATCAATAAAGACACCCCTCTTGTTGAGGATATTGTCAGTAAATCTCCAACACCATCTCATGTCTCCCAACCCTCTTCACCTTCACACTCATCAACTCTTAGATCAAGGCCATCTTAGTTTGATGACACTAAATTTTGTGTGTATCATCGCACACCTGGACATGACACTGAGCGTTGTTGTGCTCTTAAAGCTGTCATTCTTCAACACTTCAAAAAGGACACCCTTCTCACTAAGGATCCTCTTGACCACCCTTTAACCAAACCATCGACACCATCACATACCTCTCAAACATCATCACCTAAATCGGGATCCCCATATAAGACTATGGTTCCTTTATCACCTCCAACCCCTTTATTCAAAATCAACACCGTCAATGTGGCCAATAGGCCACAAATCATGTAGGATAAAGGGAAAGAGAAAGTTTCTCTCCCCCAAACATATCCATTCATCAAGCCCTCACCACAACCTAAACCCAAGACTCTAATCTCGGGCGCATCTCGACCAACTTTTTCGAAACCAATTCATGACCCCATGGTGAAGCAACTTCACCAAAATTGTGTGAAGACATCTTTGTATGACCTCATTCAAAGCTCTCCACAACATCATCAAGCCTTAATCAAAGACTTACAGGCAGTGAAGGTCCGACTTGAAGACCCCCAACCACTAGCTGCCTTAGTCCAACCATTTCTCAAGCATTCTCCTCATCACCAAAATAACTGGGGGAATTTGACTCTATATTGACTATCACGGCATCAACCAAGCCTTGACCAAGCCTCGACCAAGCATCGACTAAGCCTTGACCAAGCATCAACCAAACCTCAACCAAACATCAACCAACTTCTTAATCATCTTTAACACATGACCAATTTGGAAAGAAGCAAACGAGGCAAGTTTGCTCCTAATTAGCTCAGACCTTACATAATAACGCACAAGTATGGGTCAGGGACTTATTATCTATCTTCTCTCAAAGGCCGACTAGAACCTGAGCCTCTTAATGCCTTGCATCTGCGACCATTCTACTGTTAGTCGAGTACTCATTCACTTGACATTTAACTTGAACTCATCCCTTGAGCAATCTCGGTCCTCTTAATCCTCATTCCTTTCAACCCTATTCCCCTAAACAAACCCTATGTAACCATTTTATAAAGTATGCATGCTTTGTCCTAATAAAAGGGAGCCCATAAACTTCTATAGTCTTGTCCATGACTCACAATTCTATCAAAAATAAATTGAGATGTCAAAATATCCAAGGTCATAAATTCTAAATGCAGACTGCTCCCTTGAAGGACAACTGTATCATCATTGTTGTAGCTAATAGACTGCTCCCTTAAAGGACAGCTATTCAAAGCCCTTATATACATATAAAGCAAAAATATAGACCACTCCCTCGAAGGATGGCTATGACTAAATTATTGCTACAAACAACACTCTCTTAGAAGCTTTCCACATCGATCAGCTTCACAAATGACCACAAAACAAAATGACATCTCTATGTAGACTTCCCGCATTGATCAGTCTGCCAAAAAAAAAAAAGAAAAGGGTCATGGACTTGACTTGTAGTCATTCTCAGGGTCTCTTATAAAAAGGGGCAAAGTTATCCCTACTAAATGGGGTTACCCTATCCTAACATATCACATCACCTACTCAAGGGATTTTGAGCTCATTTTTAATGTCAAAGTGATTTGATTACTTCTCTAACACAACCAATGGTCAATGATGTAATGCATGAATGGGGCTTTTATTTCTAGCACCCCCTACCTATGCTATCATTATGGCCCTTGTCAATGAAAGAGCAACGTGCCTTTCACTTCCTCCATACCTTTGTCACAATTCAACCAAATCATTTTCTCAACCATACCCAAACCAACCAAAACATTTTCAGACCACCAACATGACATAGTCCATTTCACACTAGTTTCTATGGAAACCAATACACATGGAAACTATCGACCACACAATTTATGCCAAGCATAAACCATTACTTGCTGAAGCATAAATAGACTCATTTCATTTTTAACATACATCCATCACTAGTATGGAAAATTGCTAGGGATGAAAGACCACAACCAATGTTACAGAATACACCATCACACAATATGGAAAAGGCTGTAACATCATCATACCCTCATCATTTATAACCTGACCAAACCAACCTATCAACCAGTCTGAACTACATTGGCCTAAGGCCCTTCTAACAAGGGCTATGTAGGTAGCACTCAGATGACATGACATCTTCTGGGGTTAGCTCGGCCACATCCATTTGTTCATCTATCTGATGGACAAACCATATTACCTTTGAAAATGACTTAACCTAGTCCAAACCAATCATCAACCATTTTGACTCCTAGCCTGAACTACATTGGTCTGAGGCCCTTCAAACAGGGGCTATGTAGGTAGCACTCAGATGACATGGCATCTTCTGGGGTTAGCTCAACCACATCTGTTTGTTTGTCTATCTGATGGACAAACCATATTACCTTCATTTATCTCGTCCAAACCAATCATCAACCACTTTGACTCTAGTCTAAACTAAATTGGTCTGAGGCCCTTCCAACAAGGGCTATGTAGCCAGCACTCAGATGACATGGCATCTTCTGGGGTTAGCTCGGCCACATCCGTTTGTTTGTATATCTAATGGAAAAACCATTTTACCTTTTTAACCATGACTTAACCTAGTCCAACCCATCCACACCAACCCTCTTCCTCCCTTTTAGGGAGAACTACATCGGCCTGAGGTCCTTCCAACAGGGCTATGTAGGTAACACTCAAATGACATGGAGTCTTCTGAGGTTAGCTCAGCCATTCCTTCATCCATCCATCTAATGGACCATCTATCTCAACTCGACACGACCAATGACTATGGAGATCGCGACTATCTCCTCAGACCACGACCACTTCCGAGATAACCCTACCTTGGTTATTTTGATTGCATTTATGCTACCTCATGAATGGTTAGAAAAATTGTCTGCAACCCATATTTCAACCCTCACAAGTATTGGATTGTGAGCAAGTTGATCCCCACTACTTGTGACATTCTTCATGTTTTTCAAGAGCACTTCCTGAGCCTGGGATACTTGGAGCATGACGACCATTGGAGCTATAGCTTGGATCGAATAACCCAATCAGCTATGACTAAATGTTGGGGCCTAGTTATTTTGATTTTGGCACTCCTCGACCCTTGAACTGCAACAATTTGACCTAACCATCACGTGAAGTGGTATGCACACAATCTCAACTTTTGCAGTGTTCACACTCTAACTTCACCATATCCATCCACTATCTATCAAACTGACACTCAATTTCAGGTTCCCTTCCCTCAACTCCTACTTTGAGGGGGAATACCTCATCCCATAATCAGGGCAACCTACCTTCATTTTGTCTTGCAGTTCATTAGAACAACCAAAAGGACAAAAACTACCTCATCCCATACCTGGGGCAACTTACTCCTGTTTTTGCCTTGCAATTCATCTAGAACAACCAACAAGACAAAAAGGGGCAAATATAGACACCAAAATCATGTCTACTCCTTGGTCAACTCCCCCCCTTGGTCCCCTTGATCCACTTCTACACATTCCTAACCCACACGCTTATTAATTTAAAATAAATTATCTATTTTAAATTAATCATCCTCTTGACCCCTCACCCATGACACCTCACCCCACCTTGGATACCTCTCCTTGGATGCCTCCCATCACCCTATAACCAATTTATGACCTATTTCAACCCTCTCACACTTATTTAATCCACCTTTAACCATTTTCCAATGATAATTAGACCTGATAGTTGGAAGAACAGGCAAAAGGCTAATTTTAGCCCTTTTTCCCATCTTTTAGCCATCGACGTCGGTTACTAGTTGGCTGACTCCGGCGGGATTGCCGACGTCGGTCACTTAAAACAACCCAAAATCCAACTTCTCTTCCCTCTAGGATGCTAAAATCACAGTGCTAAATCAATCAATCACAGACCTGAATGCTGACTCTCTTCCTTTGAATCCAACTTCTCTCTCTCTCTCTCTCTCACAGACACACCAAACATTATAGGCTACAGGCACTCTACAGAAATAGCTCCAGACTTTGGGTTAAAGACATTATAGGTACATCAGCCGCATCAACAATGAGTCTCCTACACTCCTTCTTTAACATATCAAAGCTAAGTATTTCTTCTATTCTTATATTTTAGTATTTTGGAAAGCACTAGTAACTAGTCTCTATTCTGCTATTTTTAAGTACTGTAGCCCAGACCAGACCCAGCTATCAACTAGACTAGACCTGACCAAACTTCTTCTTGAGAGGCTAAAAAGCCTGCCTTCTATTTTGACCCATCTTGACAACCTATCCCCTGCCTTTGTCCCTCTTAAAGACCCTATCCACTGTCTTGCATCCCTTGCACAGACCTAGACTCCTTTTAGACCATTCCATCGACCAAAAACTCATCCAAAACCCATCCAAGGCCATTGCCCTGACTGACGCCGGCCACCAGGCCCATTGCCCCTACTGACATCGGCATACTAACCGACATCGACCACCTTGACCTATCGACGTTGGCAGACTAACCGATGTCAGTGACTATGACAGGCAGACAGTAGAATACAGGTACACATTTCTTTTGTTTAGCCTTTCATTATTTATCTTTCTAGCAACATTCTCTTTTATCAACAGTGGACTGTCATCCCACAAGGAAGTCTTTGGACTTCTAGGACTGAGCTTTTGCTTGGCAGTCCACCTTATATCCATCTAACGATCTCCTTGTTTCAGTCTTTCTCTCTACAGGTGTCATCCTCCACAGCCAAAGAGGAGTCCCTACAATGTCTGGATAATAGTGTGCAAACTTCATCTGGGTACATACAAACCCTGCCCATTATCTTAGTTTCTTACTTCCTTTGAATGTGGAAAAGCAAAAAACTTGTTGAAAACATTCTAGCTTCTTGCTCTTCACCCGATGTCAGCAAATTACCTATCTCTGGGCTAGGTACAAGGGAGAGATGATACTCATCCCATAGTTCTTCCCATATTTCGTCTATATCTAAATTTTTGAAAGAATGGGTTGTTTGACAAATTTTCTTCCTATATTTCCAATAGGCCTCTATCTTTTTAGTATCCCAATATTTATTTTTTAATGCTCTCCTTAAGCCAGAAGTCATTCTAACCTTAGGATCATACTCCCTATGCTTGACATAAAACATCTCCCATGGCCTATTTTGTGGGAGGGGCAAGTTTGTTAACTCAACATAAAATCCAAGAGTGTCTTTCCTAGGATTTCTTTTGTTCTCCCAAAATGGGTGGTCCTCATGTGCAATTCTGATTATGAATCTATTATTTCTTATCCAGGAAGCTATGAAATCATTTGGGTCATAAACCCATTTTTCCTCTATTAAAAAGAAACCCAAAAAGGCTAGCTTTCTGAGCAATACAACTTCAACATCTCTAGTTTCCAAAACCATGCTGTTGGTCATCCATGGTAGATTATACATTTTTCTTTTCCTCTTCCCTGAGCCAAATTCATCGTCAATTATGGATACCTATCTGGTGACCTCTAGGAATGCTAACCTAAGAGTCAAGATCTTAGGTAGCAATATTGGTTCCCCACAAAAACCATGGACTCTTAGAATGATATGATGGGATCCAAAATAAAAATCACAAGGTATTGGGTAGCTGGCTAGAAGATTTGAAACACTAGGGAACAATCTATTCATAATTGGTTTGGGATTGAGGTGGCAAAAAGTAAGAGTGACAAATAATTCCAAAAACTCATAAGTGTCACTAGTCTTTGAGAAAATATGTGTCCATGCAAACACAGGAATGGTCCTTTGGAGATCAAAATCTGGGTCATACATATTAAGATACATATGTTGGGCAAAGAGTTCAGAGTTCTGAAATAGTATGAGGTGGAACAAATATGAAGAATACTTGAACACTCCTTTTGATTTTAAAAGAGCCAATTGTTCTACCATCGAGAAAGTAATTTATTCAAAAAAATTGAGCCTATACTCTTGGGTTTTGTCAATAGTCTTCAGCCTAAAAAGGATAGCCATTTGTTCTGCATATGCTGCCATATCATCTTTCCTGCCAAAGATGAGAGCCATCATAGACAATGCATCTTGGCTAGCTTGTGTGAATTGAGATCTTGGTGCAGGGAGTGTGGGTACCGTAGTGTCATCATCACCCAATTGTAACTCAGATCTCAAGAGCCTTGTCTGAGTGTTGATATTTTCCCATGTTCTTTGCATCTTGGCAATAGTGGGAAATGTGGATGTATTGTCATGATGTAGGGCTAACATATCCCTGATAGCTTGCAGTGTGATTTTCACTATGAATGGGCCTCGTTGAATGGTGCCTGAAGGTGCATGAAGCAAGTCTATGCATAATTCGACTAGGTTGGGGCATGAATGCACAACTGGTACAATGAACTAAGACAATTGTGAGGTCCATATCCTCATGGCAAATGTTTCAAATTTCTCTACTCTGGCCCTTTGTAGACACCTTTGATGTTCTCCTTCTCTAAGATTTTTTCTACTAGCATTCTGAAGAATTGGATCCATTATGCCATCCGCATAATCCTTTATCTTCACTGAATCATTTGTTGGGCCAACTTCAGGAAACTTGGTCCTTGGATAGTTCTTCAATGGCTGTGTGGGAGCTGAAGCATACAATTTACTTACAAGAAGCCTATCAAGGGATTCATACATCCCGACTCCTTGTTGTGAAGATTGTGCCCCCTCCATCTTTGTATCTTCTTTGTGGTAAATTGTATGAAATTTTGCAAAACTGAGACGCTTTCACTAAAGCAATTTACTAAGCATAGAAAATGCAAGTAGCAGGATATTTTTCATGTGAGTGTAAGAATGTTTGAGAAATTCTAAACTTTAAATCTTGCTAAGAGCTATTTATTGACCCATCAAGTCTCAAGTGGCATTAAACTCAGATAATCATTAGCAAATCCTAATCAATCTCCCTGGGATAGTGAGATAAACATGTTATGCAAGTGGCAGTGCAAGGTACATTGGAGATTTCTAAAGATTTGGGAAACATTCAATGTGTCAAGAATTTGAAAACTTTCTGAGTTGTCGACTACGTGTTCAAAGAACACTTATTTAAAAGAAAAGTGGGAAAACAAAACAACAGAAAGGGGAAACTACCTAACTATAATATATTAACCAAGTATCTTTATCTCCCTCCTGGATCAAAAGAATAATTTCTAAAGTCTATTTCATGACAAGCTAGCTTATATTGCTAGACAAGTGGTTGAATTAGATATAGCTCTGGTGACTTACTTTTTTTGTATGCCATATTGATTTGCCTACATTTGAGTGAGTCTGAGTCAAACCTAATTCCAATAGAAACCTCTTGACATATATCATTTATTGTCCTAGCTTCTTCTACTTCAAACTCTAGTCTTATTGCATGACCATCCTTTTTCATGACTTCAAAATTACTGATATTTTGAAAGGAAAATTTTGAAAGTTTGCAATAATTTTGTGCATGCAATTGAGGCTCAATGTCATTCTGCTTATCTGTAATCGGTTCACAACTATCTTGAAAAATGATATAACCAAACTCAATGATTTCAAGAAAATCATTTAAATCATGGTCCATGAATTGTCCATGCTCTTCCTCATCATCTTGCAAAGTAAGAAGAAAGTCAGAGATTATTTCTTCTTCATCAGGGGTCAAAATATATGCCTGTCATTTCTCACTAAGAATCTGAAATTCATAAGAGACCTGAGGATTAATAGAAGAGGTATCTTTTGACTTTTCTTCCTCTAGAACATTTGGAATTCTATGATCCTCATCAAGTATAATGTAAGTGCCCAGACCAATGGAGTCGTAATTTCCAAATGGGTCACTTTTCATCATAGCTAATAAATGATCATTTTCTTCTTCTTGATTATACCTAGTCCTTTCACCTAGCTCTTCGACAAGACCTCTTATTTATTCATCATGGCATGGGCTACCTCTAACTTTGCAGTGGGCTCATTAGTGATGTGATCTTTATGTAATGGTTCAGATAATATCTTCATCTTTGAACCATATTGGGTTCTTAAAATGAGATGAGACCAATCAAGGGACATATATCCCCCTATTTTGGCTGTAAAGTCTCTTGACAAACATAAGCCAAAAATAGGAGGTATATCTATCACTAATACATCTTAATTTACAATTATATTTGGAAAAGCATATAATTGTGATTAGAGTTATTTGATTCTCCCTATGGTTTGTACTACTTTTTCATCTAGCTATATGACTCCTTTAGTGAGTGGTTCATACTTAATTCCTAAATCATCAGCTATCTGCTTGGGCATTACTATGGTACTAGCCCCTAAATCAATCATTACATTATGCAGCAGTTTCTTGCCAACTATTAAAGTTAAATATAAGGGATCTAGTTTGGATTTTCTTACCTCTATTGTATTATTTACTAGGGCTATTGTCTACAGATGGACTATATTTTTGAGATTTTCTTTTCTAGCAGGTCCTTCTTTGGTAACAGTACCTTTGGGCACTACTTGGCCTTGCAGAGCTTCTTGTAGTAGTGTCTTCTCTTCAGGAATAGCCATTATATCCCATATTGATACTTGTGCTGGAGTCTTCTTTAATTGATCCACCACATTTATTGGTCCCAGAGTCTGAGCTTTTTGAACATAAGGATATCTTGTCTTTTCCTAAATTTGGGCTGGAGTTCCTTGATTTTGCACCGATTGAGGCACTTCTTATTTGAAAACAGTGTTTTTTTGTCCTTGAAATGGAGGATTATTCATGACTTGACTATTTACAATATCAGGTTATTCCACCATCCTTCTCTTTGATCTGGTGTAATAATTAGATTGTACCACTAGTTTTTTGGAGGTAGATGCTTCGTTCGAGAAAACTAATTCTTCAAATTCAACCCATGAGAACAAAGCATGTTCTGGGGCTATTTCTTCCTCTTTTTGCAAGGACATTCCTTGCATCTAAGCCACTCAGATTGAATTTTTCATACCAAGAGACCGGTAGGCTTGATTGTCATTGGAACTTGCAAACTAACCATCCATTCTTCTTTGCTCTGCTACCTTTTGTTGTAGATTACCCATAGGACAATCTCTAGGTGTATGAGCATTATTGCAAGTGAAACACCAAGCATTATTATTATCCACATAGTTATTTTGTCCTAGAACAATATCCCTATTTGAATTGGGAGGAATAGTCTGTGAGGGTATGGGGACTACAACCAATTGGTTTTCTAGCTAATGATTAGTTTGTCTTGGAGGGCCTTGGTATTGATTTGACTGAGATGAAAATCTATTTCCTTGATAGCCTTGATATGGAGGCCTAGAAAAAGCATTTTTCTATTTTTTTATATTGATCGGCTCATTAGAAAACATCCTTAGGATATTCTTGATATCATACATCTTAGATGACTAAGCAGGGACAGGTTATTTCATAGATGGTTGAGGGTAAGTGTACATAGACACAGGTGGGCTTACAGATTTAGGAACTTCTTGAGGTAATGGCAAGGAAATTTTTGGGAACATGGGCATGGGAGGCCTTAGAGGTAACTTTCCAGAATTTATTAAATGATTCTCAGCTCTGACCACATATTCATAAGCTTTTGGCAAAGTGTGTCCTCCAAGTGACTGAATCATAATAGATATATCTGAATTCAAAGCCTTAAGATAAAACACTATGGCCATACCTGGTAATGGTCTAGCTGTAACAGGGATTCTATCCCAAGTCTTTTGAAATCTAGAATTGAAGTCAGTCATGGCTTCTTGTGGTCCCCTTTGAATGGTAATTAACTGCTGTAATAAAGAAGACTGATCACCCTTCTCTACAAATCTTTCAAAGAATAGATCTCTGAGTTGATCCCATGTAGCTATGGTATTTGGGGTCAAAGACTGATACCATTCTAGAGCCTTCCCTTTAAAATAATTTGCTAATAATCTTATGTCCGCATTTTATTGTGTGACAACATGTATAACACAGACATCTGATACATCTTGAAGATGTTCCCCAGGTGTTTTAGAGTCTTGCCCACTGAATTTGGGTAGAGCTTTTAAGGCATTCACTAGGATAGGATCCCAAATGGTTGGTGGTGTTGGGAGGATTAAGGGACTACCAATATTCTAGCTTGCATAATTTCTTGTGGGTATAGGGGCTCCCATATTTGCTCTTGGTATTGGTACAAACTCGTTAGCTCTTCTTCTTGGACTTGTTACCAAAGGTGGCAAAAGAATACCTGGATTTATAGCAAATTGTGATTTGGTTACTGGTCCACAGGTCTGACTCCTTGTAGCTCTTTGGTTCATACGGTCTTGAAAGAAACTTCAAGACTGGTCCCACTGGGCATGCCAAAAATTGTTGGTGTTTAAAATTGTGCTTTGTTTCAGACATCAACAATGGGAAGTTTCAAGATGTGGGACTTGCATTCTTGAAACAACCTCCAAATTTTAGAGAAGATGGTCTCTTCTTTATATCAAGTGTTGGGGTAAAAGGGATAGGAATTTAAATAGAAATGCAAATGCAAAGAAAGAAAATCTAACTATAGCAATGCACCTGAATGTAATTTTGATCCTTAATCCTAAGCACAGTGAAACTATATGTAGGATTCATTAACATTTAAGAGCAAACAAGTGCATGATCAATGTAAAATATTAAAACAATAAAAATAGAGGCTCATAGCATAGACTTCTCTTGCTGAGATATAAAAAAAATGTCAACAAAGGCATAGGGTTCAATCTTATTAATTGAATCTTCCAATCACATAAGAGGCGTAGAAACACATACAGTTATGTAAACCTTCCAACTCAAGAAAATGAGACAAAAGCAAATGACATTCCTAATCATAGTTCTAGAAAATCTACAGTCTAGACTACTTTTGCAAATGACATAGATAATATCAACAAAGGCATAGGGTTCAATCTTCTTATTTGAATCTTCCAGTCATACAAAATGTGAAAAAACACGTACAATTATATAAACCTTTCAACTCAAGAAAATGAGACAAAAGCAAATGATATTACTTAGCCACTACTCTGGAAAGTCTAAACTTGTTACAACAATTCTCTCTCCAAAATTTTCTCTGATAATGGATATCCTCTTCTGGTGAACTTTGCACCCTTATTTATAGCCTCAGATCTACTCTAGATTATCTGCTTGTTCTCAATCTAACAACCTAAATCAAATCTTCCCTAATTGAACGTGTCTAACAAAAGATATCTTATAGATTCTAGAATACTTCATCTTTTGACAATTCATTGGCTAAAATAGATTGCAAGACGCTCCCTTCTCTTGAATGCTAGGTGACACTTAGCCAATTTCCTCTTATTACTTTAACAAACACTGGAGGATGACACTTGTTGCTTTTCACAATACCTATTGAAGACATACGCCACTTTCCACATAACTTATACTCTTTTGTGTCTTTGCTCAGCCATGTTCTACCTTTGACACTTGTCACTATCCACTTTATTAAAACTCCAACAGCTTAAAAGACAATAATATTCATGGCATTTATTTTAAAAGGGACACCAGGATAGATGTCAATCTCTGCTTCTTTATTAAAAAACACATGGCAATCTCCACTTCTCTTTCTTGGGTTACGTGGTAATCTCTGCTACTTGTAGTTGCCTTTTTATAAACCTATAGAAGATGACACATGACAGTCTCTATTGCTTGTATTTATACCATAGAAACATTTTGGGTCTCATTTCACATTTACACAAATAGAAACACCTGGCGGCTTCTGCTCACTTAAGAAACAAAACTTGGGACCCACCACAGTATTTGTTATATTAGTGAAGCAAAGATGAAGATAATTTGGACTGCAACACATGGTGGCTTCCACTTTCTTTTGCTAGAACACATGGCAACTTTTGTCACTTTTAGAAAAGCAACATTGAGACCTTCTGTGACTGCCACTTGGCGCATACTGCCTGATCTTGATACTTAGCTTTTGAAACCTTTTATTGGAAAGAGATGAAATGTGGGTCTCGATATGAAACTATAGACAATGACACTTGGCACATTTCATTGAGCCACTATGAGACACGTGGCACATTTTGACCAACTCACAAAACATATAGAAGGTGCCTCAGACTACAACACTTGGCAATTTCTACTGAGAAAGGATGCCTCAGACATCGACACTTGGCAACTTCCACTTGACTTCAACACTTAGGCAAAAATGAATCAAAAGGAAAATAGAGCCCATGCTTTGTATCATGACTTTACCATCTCAGACCAACAAATGTGAGGACAAAAATTTGGTAGCGTGCAACTGAAAAATAGAATGCAATGTAGAGTAAATTTTACTCTACAACTCTCAAGATGGGCATGTTTTTATCATCACTGATACCAAATATTTTACCAAATGGGTTAAATTCATACCCCTTATTAATGTCATTAGTAAAACCATCACTAAATTCATTTTTAATCAAGAAATTTATGGCTTTGGTGTTCCCTATACTATCATTTTAGACAATGGTGGTAATTTCAAAAACAAGCATATTAAATAGCTTTGTGCTAAATTCAAGATTAATAAAAAAAATTCTACACCTTATCATCAATAACATAATGGCCAAGTTGAGGCTACTAATAAAATCATCAACAAAATTATACAAAAGATAATTCATGAAACCCATATGGATTATCACATTCACCTCTATCCTACTCTTTGGGCCTATCAGACTAGCATACATACTGCCACTAAGGCAACACCATTCTCCCTAGTCTATGGTTCTGAGTCACTTCTCCCATTAAGTTATGCTTCCCTCTCTTCATATATATCTTCATGGTATTATTCTTGATGAAGAATTATGTAATGCTCACTTTTATTTTCTTGATCTCCTTGATGAACACCATCTTTCTACTTTGTAACATAACTTGCAATACAAGGCTCATATTACCAAATAACATAACAGATATGTTAAAAGTCACACATTTAATGTTGGTGATCTTGTCCTTAGATTAGACTACACTCATGACAAAGAAAGTAAATATGCTAAAAATGGTGGGGCCCTTATTTAGTCAAAGATATTATTGGTCCAAGTACCTACTGATTTGAAACCAATGAAGGCCATGTTTTCAAAGAACCCAACAATTCATAATTCCTTAAAAAGTATTGTGCCTAAATATTTCCTTCTTTTGTATGCTTTTTGTCCACATCTAACACTTTTTACATGTTATTTACATGGGTCTCTCCCTCTATATAAGTTATCTCTCTCTTTTTTTCACAAACATTTAGTCCCTCCTATTTGGTCTTTTGGTTTCCCCTTTCTCTCATGAGTTGTATTATAAAATTGTGGTTAAAACCTGATCTTCCTCATGATGTACCATAGTCTTATTTATTTTCATACTCTTTTTACACACTTTTTGGCATCCTTTCAATTTCTCTTTTGTGAATTGCATTATAAGAACATGGATATGACTTGGCCTTCCTCACAAAATACCATCTTTTTCTCATTTATTTTTCACATGCCTTTTTTTTGACACCCTAATGGGTTTCTCTTTTATGATTTGCAGTGTAAGACCATGGATAGGATATAGAATTCCTCATAAAATCACCATCTTATCATTCATTTATCTATAATGTTTTTTTTAATAGCTACATGTTTTTTATCCTTGTTCCAAACTTTAGCTTTAGCTTCTTTTGATAGATGGAATTTGCACAAATAATCTATGTTAACATGTTTTCCTCCATTTCCATTATTCTTATGATAAGGTATCATACTTTACAATTATTGTATCTTTTATTTTTTCCTTTGTCCCTTTTTTTGTAATTTGAAGTAATTAAAATTGTTCCATGTGTCATTCCTCTTGATTTCCTTTCCTTTCATGCCACATTGGATAAAACAAGGTCAAAGTCAAGATAACACTTTTATTTCACCTTGATTTACAAGACTCTTGGTCATCATGCTCTTTGAGTTTTGTCTCTTAGAAACCAAGTCCCAAGTATTTAAATGTAATTCATCTTTAGCACCCATGTTTGGTTTTCCAAATCTGTATGGAGGAGGAATAAAAAAGCTATCAAGAAAGTTAAAGTCCAAATCATTTAAAATAAAAGGCAATGATATACAAAAGGTAACATAAAAATTTAAAAAGTCAAAATCATACTAAAAGATGTGATTCTAAGGACATCTCCTATCTCCAATGAAAGCTCAAACTCCATAGTTGGCCTCACATAGAGCCAAGGTCCATTGGAGTGTGGTAGGTCAGTAGATTGGAATCAAAGAATTAAATAAACTCTATGGTTATACCTACTTTCTCAAATAAATACCCAATCCTCACTATATATCAATGGCTCTGTAAGGGGTTATGAGGAATGAAAAACATGTTATGGTAAGGTAGGACTATTTTAATTTTAATGCTTATAGCCTTCATGGGATTATCTATATACTGAATTTGTTGACCTAAGACTTGTGTGGCTAAGAGAAGTTATTTAGATTCCTTAAAGTAAAAATTCCTCTTATTTTGACAAACCTAATTTGAGTGTCTTGAATTCTATAAAGAGTTCATCTAATTTGGTTTTTCTTTCATTATCCCCTCCACCCATTTCATTTTCCCCCATGATAGGCAAATTATGATTTGTTTTCCCCTTTTCTTTACTTCCTTCTTATTCATCTCTTAAGACCATGCTAACAGTACTTTATTTTAGTTTTATCTATCCTTAGAACAACATAAAATGCTTGCGTACCTATGGATTACTTTATTTATATCATAAATTTACATTCCTAGACTTATTTTACTTTATTTTATGATTTTTTATTTGTTGCAACACCCTTTTGTTATGGGCACCTAAGTCCATACCTTTTTGCATTATTGAGTGAGATAAGGATTGTTACTACTCACTCATCAATATTGTTTTACCATTTTGTTTCTACTTTTAAATTTGATGTTTGCTTACCATAATTTTTGACATGTATCCTTGGTTTGACTTAGTGAATTTACCTTTCTTACTTAAGGTTTACTTTTTTGAGTTTTTAGCTCTTTAGTGGGCTCGAATTTTTGGTTACCCAATTTACTCTTATTTTTAACTTGGTCATTTGGTCTAACATAACACTTGTCACCCCAGCTTTCCAAATTCCCAAATACATCTCATCCACATAACACTACTTATCTTAGCTTTCTTGCATTTGTTTGTTTTTGATCTTTAGTTTTGTATTCTTGGGTTTTTCAAAAGTAATTTCTATACCTTACATAATCAAAACTAATAACATGGCAAACAATCATCCAGTGATAAAGGTAAGTCAAGGTACACATCACATTTAATTTTTAGTTATTTCCATTTTTAGTCATTTAATTTAATTTATTTATGCTTTAAAATACTATAACTTTTTTTAAGGATCAATGTTATGTGTTGTGATGTTCTTTCTCAAAGCACCATCCCCTATTGTACCTTAGTGACACATGATGAGATTCAAGTGGGGCATATGTATACATATAATATTTTAAAATTTTATCAAAAAATTATGATTTACATCTTTTAGGAACCCATATATACTCAATCTCTCTTAGTACACACCTTAAAGTGTGCACCAGGAAAGGGGTGGGTAGACCATTGGTGCTTCATAGGATTGTTGTCCCTTATTTCCACTTATTCTCAATCCAACCAACTCTTAAAAACCATTTAATAAGCTATTACTCCTCTTTTTCACCCTTCTTCAATGTTTTCCACTCTCCATCCCTCTTTTCCTCACCTTAAGTCCCTTTTTATAGTCGTTTGTACTAAGTCGACTGGGTTGACCTTGTATAATTTTGGGTGATTTTCACTTAAGAACTAGTTTAGATCTTAGCCATCCTAGCTCATGACCTAGTGAATAATTGTTCAAAATTGTGCTAGGTTGATTGGGTTGACCCTATTAACTGATATTTTTGGAAGGGTTTAGGGTAAAATACTCATATATATGCAATATTATTACATCATTATTTCATATGCAAATAAGAGTTATTATTTACTTGTGTTTTTTTACAATCTGCTCTTCCACCATTATAATCAAAAAGTCTTAGCTTAGGGTTTATACTTTGATAATATATTATTGTGGATAAGTCTTGGATGATTTGTGATTTTTTAGTGATCCTTACAAACCACAACAACCTATTACGAATCCACTTTGGCTATGGGAGATATTGAGTCTCAACAGGTTCATCATTTAGGTAATTATTCTCTAACTTTGCTCCTCTCTTTATTAGATAGAAGTAGCATAAGTATTGGATTTGAATAATATTAATATTATTATTCCATGTGTTAGGGTATTAATCATACATAACTTAATTGATATTCTCATGTACATGTTTCGATTGTTTACTAATCCCTCATATTGTGGCACAAGTTTTGGCGAGAACTGATTAGATTTACTTTTCTTGTTATCAATTTTGTGAAATATCAGACACATGACTCACTTAGGGTTATTTAATGATTTTTATTGACTAGAGGCTTTGTAACCCTCCCTATCATAGTATATTTTGGTAATAGATACCCTAATTGGGTCTAGCAAATCCCCATATTGGTCATGTTCCCACTTAACATATGTGTCCCTAGTCAGAAGTGTATGGTATGATCTATGTTATCCAAGTTAGGATTTATTTATAGACATGATGCATTTTTCATTACATACACCCCACACTAAGGTTAGGATTCAACCTTTATTGATGTTATTGAGCTAATGTTCTTATATTATTTTTTGGTCACATTTTGCACATTCTCCATAATTTCCCTAGAAGCATGAATAATATTTATTTATTGTAACCAGTATTTTGATTGGTCATAAATCCTAAACATATACTTGAGAACTCCCCCAATTATATCTATAAAAATATAAGGAACTTATTTATACTCATCTATGTCCCTTGGGTGAACCTTCCTTTTCTTTATTAAGGATAAAATATCTTCCCTATACTCTAATTATACAGTTTCTCCTTCAACTAACTCAAGCTTTAATTTCAACCTTATCAATGTGTCTGTATGTCTCTCAAAATGAAATTTTGCATTAAGATACGTAGTAATAATCAAATATTTCCCATTTGTTTCTTCTTCTTGCAACTTCTTGATCTAAGGAGTAATGTTTACTACAACTTAAGTTCTTCAATTTGAACTATAGGTGCAGAAGTGGAAGGTGGGGGAGTACAAGGTGGAGGTAGTGTTTAAGATATTCGAATAATATGTGAATGTATAGTTAATTTTTTAAATTCATGGATAATATTTATCTACTCAATGCCCTTTTTTTGAGGAGTTGTTTCAATTATGTACTCGTTCTTGCCTAGAGTATTTAGAGTCAAGTTGGGTGGCCTATGGAAGGGGCATCCCTAGTTATGTGTAGGTCCTCAGAGGCATATCTTATGTATACAAAATATAATTTGACACACATTTCTCAAATTTAACTCTAGGCCTAGGAAATTTTGTATTAATGATTGTAAAGAATGAATAAGTTACTAGGATCTTAGTCAGATTTTCCACATACTTCATCATGGATGCATAAATAACCCCAAAATTATTAGAAGGTGTGGATATTACTAAATAGGTTAGTAGAATTTGGTTTGTTTTATTCAAAAAAATCATCCATTAACTCATAAGAAAGTTTCAACAGTATCTTGGACAACTATACTAGTATCAACATATATTATGTCTAAATTAATAGAAGATATTACCTTGCCCAAATTTTGTATCCCTTCTACACCAATAATAATATTACCTTGATTAAAATTTGATACCTCAACTACTATATAATAATATGTATTCACATCAATAGTTGGGCCCATTATAGTTATATCAACTATATGAGTAGATCCAATCATAGAATGAGTCTCTTTTTAGATACTTTCCTTGATTAGTTCCTATATAGAGACCAGTCCTTCTATATCAATTTGAATATTCTCTATTTATTATATTATAAATTTAGGAGGAGAGCTCATAGTATTATTTGCTACTATAAAAGTAGGCCCATGAACTGGAGCTTCTTGGGAGGCTCCTATAACTACTTCTTCTTGATCACTTAATTATATTTCTCCCATTATTTTTATATAAAGGGGACCTAATGGAAAACCTAAGTATTCCATCTCTCTCTCTCTCTCTCTCTCTCTCTCTCTCTCTCTCTCTCTCTCTCTCTCTCTCTCTCTCTCTCTCTCTCTCTCTCTCTCTCTCTCTCTCTCTCTCTTCTTATTGTGTTACTGTAAGGACTTGAGGTGAGATTGGTGGAGTCCTTCATTTTTTCTTGTAAGTCAATATAAAGGAGTTAGCATTAATAGTGTAAATTGGTGTAAATGTGGTGGATGGATAAGAGAGCGATGGTTGTATCATATTTAGTCTATGGTGACTTGATATTACCAAGCACTACTAAATTTTGAATTGTTGTAGGCAATGATTACAATGAAGTAGTGGCCAAAAATGGTGAAGGAACCATAGTAGTAGGAAATATGGGCATGGGTGACAAAGTAGTGGGAAATGTTACCAATGTAATAGGAATAGTATTAGATAGTGATGAAAATGTGGAAAAAATATTAAATTGAAAAAAATAGTAAGGAAGACTTACCTATTACATTGTTTTTAGTGGGGGCAAGGGTGAAAAATAAAGTGATCCCATTGGCATGTCAAGAGTTATATACATTCACATGATGGTTTTAAGTTAAGGGTAAATAACACTTAGATGTATGGGGAGACCCATAAAGATATTAGATAGTATTTGAGGGTTTGTATCCCCATATGTGCTAGCTTCACCATATGGACCTATTTTTTCTTGAGGAGGAGCTTGGAATTGTGTTAAAGCCACTTCTTTTTTAATTTGTTTTGAATCCTCTTTATTGATGGGAGGATCATACTGAATCCTTTGAACTACTTGCATTAACATTAAAGTTCAATGCATATGTAAGTAAACCTCATAGTCATATTCTACACTCATAAATATATCCTCATGTTTAAAGTATTGATGTCTATATGAAATGTGAACTTTATTTCCCAATTTTGCAATGGTGGCTCTAACATTGTTTATTGGATCTAAATATCATAATTCCACCCTATTCAAACCATAATGATCCTTGATTTCAACAAAAAATAAATATGTTCCCACTTTCTATATTGAATGCAATTGATGTTAATTTTGAACTTATGTATAACTTATTGCCTGACACCATTCAAATCAATGTTCACATTGTTGATCAGTTGAAAGGCAATTAATTATTCTGCCACTTTATCTGGGATGTTATGTGTCATATATAATGTGGGTTTGTTAGTACCTTATATCATTATTATTATATGATTAGGGTAATACTAGTAATCCCCCATTTTTTAAACATTTCTCTTTATTAAATCTAAGAGTCTAGGCATGTTAAGCTCATAAATGACTCTATACACCATTGGGTAGAAGGTCTCTAAAATCATGTATATTTCCTTTGTGAACATGTAAATATGAATAATGTTAGTATCATCAAAAACCCTTTATCTGGGCATTCTTTATATGGTTCCCAAGGTTGTTCATAATATCAATGCACGATGGTTGTGAAAACATCTAGTAAATGTGACATCATATAAAAAATTCCATTTAGTTTATTTTATTCTCCATATATTTTTATCCTTAAGTTGGAACTGATGACTTCTCTTAGAGCTATGATTTGATTTGAACTTAAAATGATATCTAGTAGTGGAACCCATACTTCTTGGACATAAGAGATGCTAGGAAAACCATATAATAGATTGAGCAGTCCCATGGAAAATCTTATCCATGTTCTAAATACTACTATAAAAATTGAATAAATTGGACCTAAAATCACCAAATTACTTGCATTTTTGACTCATTGAATTAACTTATATCCAATTGTGTTATTCTTCAACCATGTATCCACCATGGGTTGGTTGTAAGTCATTTTAGGAGTTGGAAGCCTATATTATTTCTCAAATACATTACCTATAATATAATATATGTGAGTAGTATAAAGGAAAAATATAAAAGGTTCCCATAAAGTTTATCATTGGCAAACAAATCATATAACAAGTCAATGCAAGGCATTACCTTTAGTTTCATTGAGACATTATGTAATCCCATATCCTTAATTTCCATTATATCATTAATATATATTATCTTAGTAGTGGATAATTGACCTTGAATTATGTATGGATATATTTCATTTATTTTATGCCAAATATGTGAATAATGTTGAAATTGGTTCTCTAATGTCACTAGTTTGAACATTGTATCCATGTACTCGGTCCTTATAACATTGGAGTATGTAGAAGGAGGGGGCTCATGAGATAAATGAGATGAGGATGCCATTATCACTTTGTAAATATCTATGAAATTATTATACTTTTTCTAGAAAACTAGGGCCTTTAGTCTTTGGAAGTTCAAATTCACAATTTGTAGAAGATAGTTTGATAATAACGTAACTCAATTACATTTCAAAAATTGAATATATCACATAGATTTTGTTTTAGCCAAATAATTGAATGCATTGAGTTACCAACTCATGTTGAATTATTATAGACACTGAATTTTACTTTGTCACCCATCTATTTCTCTTTTATTTGAATTTTGATTTTACAGTATTAACTTTAGCTTGTCTAATTATCACATGGCATCTTTTTGTTGCTTTCATATGCTAAGTCATATTAATATGACAAGTGTATATTTTCCATGTTTTTGGGTCTTGATTTAATGTCTTTAAACTTTATTTATTTAGATAAATGAATTAGTACCTTTTCACTTACTTATTGTGGTTAGGTTTTACATTTATATTTTGGCCACAGGTAAGCAAGATTGTGACACTTGTTAGGTTTATGCTTGTCCACATGATTTCACAATATGTTATTGTAATTTTTATATTAGGCCCCAACTTCCAAACATTGTGATACATAGATCAATATGTATTATTTTGGGGTTTATGAACTTTGATTAACATGAAGATAGTCGTTAGATATAGATAAGTGGGATGTTGACACATGGATATATTTTGATTCTTTGGGTAACTATCAAGAATTAGAAAATGTATGATTACCAAAGGATCTACAGATGAATAAGATCATGCCACATGGATATCCCTCACTAATATATATGGTCTTTGGGTTTTTTAATATGTCCCTTGGTCCATTTAATCTTCAGTCTTTGAGATTGTGATACATGGAATAATCTTAACTATTCAGGGGGTTTTAAATATTTGAAAACTATGTAAGGACCTGTTAGTGATGAATGAGTGGGATTGTGCCAAGTGGATGGTCCTCACTTATCTAATTACATAGATGAATTTATTAATTATGTAAATAAACTTTGGCTATGGATGAGTGAGATTGATAAAATATGGCATGATCTCCCTTATCTATGAATTTGAGAGAAATATGCCTTAGCTATCATACTACATAGAGAGTGAGTTAACATGATGAAGACACATGGAATACTCTCAGTCACTTGGGTTCTTAGAAATTATAACTTCTTTCCACTCTTAAATTTGAAAACCATTTAGGCATAAAAGATATGTGTGGCTTGAGAAAATTTACCTTGCAAACCAATTTATCCTAAAAGTGTATAAAACCATGGACAAATACTCCATTAGTATTGTTAGTCCATAAATCAAAACCTAAATTTGATAATCATTTAAATTTCAAATATGTATAAATAATCCATTAATAACACCCATTCAGACTTAAGCTTAATATCATAATACAATAATGAAATTAATAGAACAACCTATAGTTTGGAATTCCATAGCTTTTTTATATCAATTATAATTAAACATGCAATTTTGATATCAATATGGGTCTGCATTTAAATTTAAAAAATGGGGGTGTGTTGGTCACAACTAATCTGTGTATGAATCTTGTAGCATATAGGAGTAGTATGTATAAGTAGATATATCAATGAATATCATAATATATGATCACAAAAGTGTTAAGATGTATCATATAAATCATGGTAAAATCTCAATAAATAATCAATCACACACACAAGATCACTTAATGTTACACAAAATGGGTCTAAAGAGACCACAAATAAGGGGATTATTAATATGCCACACACTATAAGGAATGACATATTTAAATATACAAATATTAAAATAAAGAAACATATAGTGGAATAGGGGCCAAAAAGTAAGGAATAATATTTAAATGTTCCACAAACAAGACAATAGCAAAAAAGAAAAGGACACTGGAGGAAGTGACAATGTGAATAAATAAAGTATAAGTAAACAACATAAACATATCATAATAGTCCTCGCATATATGTTTTATAAAAATATTCATGTATCATATAATATAAATGTAATGAACACTAATTTATTATTTTAAACAAGGAAAATAAAAGTGATAAATCACACTAGCTAAGGCTAAAAGACTATAAAGGCTTGGATTAACTCAACTAGTCTATACTGCAATTAAATCAAGGAAGGTTATGAGTTATAAAATCACTTAAAGTTAGGTCTTCATATTTATTTTCAAGTCCATTTTATCTCAGATCACCTCACATGCTGGAAATCAAACTTTTAGGCCAAGAACAACTAGGCATGAACTAGTCTATGATCAGATACTAGTGAGGCATGTAGGAATGTGAGCTAAGGAATGAATAGTGATATGCACAAGCTAAAATTTGAGGTGATCATTACAAGGAATTATAAAATAAATAATTATAATTATGCACAAGGTTATGATAAAACTTCAAGAAAAGGAGTGCACATGATTACATGAGAGGTGAAAGTTATATACATGATTGCATGAGAGGTATGAGCAATGTGTAAAAGAATAAATGAGGAGTGTATTCAGCTACATAGAGTATACACATGAATAATTAATGATTTTTTTAAGGTTAATAATATTAATTAAATTTATTTGAAGATGATGAAACTATAATCAAAGTTGTTGACAAGTGTACCACTTAGCTTGATCATCATATTGTCTAACCTTGAACACTTAAAAAAGTTGATTTATGTCATGGAAGGTGCATGTGTCTATCACTTAGATGATTTAGTCATTATATATGGGTCAAAAGTGTTTGATATAAAAATAATAAGGATTTTTTGTCATTTTTGGCTCAATAAGTGGAAAATTTTAAGGCTTGATAAGTTCTATGTTGAAGACTGGGTGCATGCCCAAGTATGGAGGAACATAAAAAATGAAGGCATTCTCACCAATTGTGCATAGAATAGTGTGAGGACCATATCATAGAGGATTAATATTTTAGTTTTAATATTTAAATTTATCCTTATGAAGGTTTATTAAAAATTTATCACCAATCAAAAATGAATTAGGTGTGCGATGTGCATCATGGTGTTCCTTGTACTTTACTTGTGTGTGAGAGAGAATCTACTTAACCTGATGATGAATAGATTATATGTGGTGTAGAAACTTCTTGGATTTGTTCACTTATTATTATTATGTGTAAAAATTAGTTTCATTTGATGCAAATTAGGATATTTTAATAGGTGTCAAAATTTGAAACCCAAGACATGTTTGGAATGGATTGTGACTCATAGAGTTGTGAAGGGATTTGTTGTAAGGATGTTGAATGTACATGAGATTTTCATCCCAAGTGTGATCATGTGTATGATTTTACATTAAAAAAAGATAAAAAATCATGCTATTAACTAATTCAATTTTACCATTTATCTATGGATAAACATATGTCGACTACTCAAACTACATACCCATCAAGTCCCATAATGCTTGCCAAAATTAACTTATACAACACAAATCTTGATCAGAGATGATGGATGTCTAAAGCCCAAAATGAACCCAAACATGGTAAAATAAATCTTTCATAGTTCCAACTACATCAATGTGTTTATTAAAAGTGACCATGATAGCCATCTTGGAAAACCTATACACTACAAAGAACATAGCATCATGCCAACATTTCATTACATGAAACCTAGTCATGAAATCCATGCTGTAGATTCCCATGGTTTGGATGAAATTGGTATAGGTGTGTAAAGTCCTAGCTTCCTATTAATGGGATTGGAAATGTAACAAGGAATTCAAGATTTTATGTGGTGTTCCAAATCTATGCACATGTGTATCTAGTAGAAGTGTGACTAAAATGTGTCTAGAGTCTTTATCACATCAAAGTGTCTCAAGGTCTTGGTGTAGTGAGCTTCCCAAATAAGTTATTTATGAGGTGCACCATTAGAAACACATAAATGTACAAGATTTTATATAATTTGGTTAGACAATTATAAATCATTAACTTCTTTACCTTGTGTTAGGATAGTGTAAGTCATTGTGAAATCTTGATCAACTAAGTAGAGTGATACCTAGTCTATGAAGTGGTAGCCATCCATGTCAA
Organism: Torreya grandis; assembly: GCA_037957365.1. NCBI lineage: Eukaryota > Viridiplantae > Streptophyta > Pinopsida > Cupressales > Taxaceae > Torreya > Torreya grandis. The sequence goes on from JARHVA010004009.1 coordinate 1,440,652, forward strand.
AGATTGTGATGAGTGTGTGAAATGGTGTTTGGCTAAGGAAAATTTTTACCTTATTATCCTTCCCTTTCTTGTTCTTTATCACCATATAGAACTATTATAGGTAAGCCATACATCTCATGTGTCATGCATTCTTTAACTTGTCGTATGTCTACAAGAACTAAAGTGGCTTGTGATCTAAATGAACAAGTGTATCCTTCTAAAGAATGTAATGGTGTTATTTCTTGATTTATAGAAAAATATCATATATTTATTTCTCTTAGGTGTATTAACTTTTAAAAATGTCACTAAATGTATATGAGTAGTATGCGATCAGATGTCCATGGTACATGTGCACTACACCAAGTGCATATTTAGATGCATTAATGTGAATTTTGAAGGAATGCCCAATATTAGGCATTGTGAGAATAAAAATTATGAAAATGTGTTTCTTGATTGACTCAAAAGCATGTTGTTTCATGTGAGTTGATTTGAACTTGGCTTTTTCACATTTTATTTGGATGAGAGCCCAAGATATATGTGAAAAAATAAGGATGAACCTATGATATAAGTTATAAATTCTAATCAAACCCATTAATTATATGATATTACATGGATTAGGCCAATATTGGATCACTTTGATCTTCTCTAGATCTACATGAATGCCTATGTGATCAATGATGTATCCCAATTACTAAATCTACACTACCAAATATACACTTTGCTAAGTTAGCTTTTAACTTGTATTGATGCAAAGTGTCTAGGACATGTGAGATGTGTTTCATATGATCCTTACAAATATTTCTAAAGATAATATTTACATCCAAGTAGATGATGATGATGGAGTTGAGAAAACTCAGCCTTCAAGCACATGAAAATGGGTGGAACATTGGTTAATACAAAAGGCATGAACAACCATTCATACAATCCTTCCTATGTTTTGAATATAGTCTTCCATACATCTTCAAGATGGATTAGAACCTAATGATAACCTGAATTCAAGTTGATCTTGGTGAAGTATTGTGCACCTCAGAGCTTGTTTAGAAGGTAATCAATGTATGGCACTAAGTACTAATTTTCACCATTATTTTATTGAGTGTGTGATAGTCTATGTAGAGTCACCAGAATCCATCTTTCTTGGGTGCAAGGACTATCAGACTCCTATAAGGTGAAAATGTAAGCTTGATCTTTCCCTAATCAAGTATCACTTTTATCAAGTGCCTAATTTTTTCATTCTCCTAAACTAATTTATGATATAGGGGGATATTCAGAAGAGGGGATCCCAGAACCAAATCAATGTAGTGTTTGATTATGTAGTGTGTTATAATCCCTTCAAGATATATGAAGACATCACTATGATGTTATAATAAATTTTTGATTTTATATTGTTATGTGAGTTTTGTGTATTTCCAAAGTGTGTTTTGTCTTATACATAGGTGTGTCAAGCTGAACTATGAGAAACACAAACTTTTGAACATGTGAGACAAATTTATGACATTGCATGGTAGAGACCAAGTTGAATTTGTTCATGGGAACTAACTTAAATATATTTTAGAAGTGATATTACACATTAATATTATAATGGTGTGGTTTGGATTAATATGTAGATTCTTGATCATACAAATACAATCTTCTAACAATATGTCATAGACCTCCAAAGGTGTAATGTCAAAAGTGATATTATCATCCATAGGCTTAACTTTGTGCTAAAAAGTGCATCACCACTGAACCTATATATCTTTCCCTTATTATAGCTACCCTAGAGAATATGGCTTAGGATTTGTCTTAGTGACAAGACAAAAGAGTTGAGTTATGTATTATGTAATAATGTCCTTATGACTACCACTTTCTATGATAACATGGAGAGATTGACCCTTCACCTAGAACTTGGTGTAGAAGATACATTCACACTCCTTGGATATATCAATTGGAGTGGTGTTAGTGCTTAGATAAGAGGTATCCATATTAGTGTTGTCCATCGATGTGGGTCCTGATGCAAAATATGAAAATAGGGATTGGTGCGTACAAAATTCAAAATCTTCATGGGTGGATGAGAGATGGTAGTGGAACCACTTTTCACTAGACTACTTATTTTTACTTGAATCAAAAGGTGTAGAAGCCTTTAATTATTGAGTGGTCTTTTTAGGTTACACATTTGTATGATAAGTGTTTGGTTATGAGTAGAAGGCTATGATGTGGATTTATGCAAGGGTTATCCCTTGAGCACTATGTTAGATGAATAGTTTTTGGATTAGATTAGATACTAGTAGCATGGATATATGTTTTCCCTAGAGTTTCAACAATCAAAAACTCCATATTCACATACATATAAGGTGAGAGTCTACTGGTGTACTTCGACACCTTATGTTGTTCACTCAAGTTCTCTTATAGGCAAAAAGAGTAGTCATGGAATGTGTTGGTATAGTCCACCACTAACTGATCCTTACACTAATGTAGTTTTTATAACTTGATGTATTCATCTTCAAATTTTTAGAGAGGGTAGTATTCCTCATTTAATGTAATGACAAAATTATTCCATGATTTAATTGGAACACATTCTTGTGCACATTGTGTAGTGAAAGTCTCCCACTAGTGAATAAATGGAATGGACATATTCGATATTTAAAAGGTGATATTCTTAGAATTGGTGAAGTAATTAACTAATAATTACACTTGAAGTTATCAAATCTAGGCATATAATTCTTTGGCATCAATCTTGCCTTCTAATAGAGAAATGTTGAAATTGACTTGTAATTTGAAGGTTTTTTTGGTAAAACTATTATGGAGTGTACTGTCGAGATAGAAGGAAGGCATCAATTTGAGATGCATCATCAATTCATAGAAATGACTAAAAATTTTAATGTGTTGTGCCTCCAGTATATCGGTGATTAGTATTTAAAATTTTGGGGCTACCATAGGTTTCTTCTAGGTGTAATCTATATTGATTTTATAATAGTGTTGTTCTAAATTTTTTGAGATAGAACTAACTATTAAACCTTTTATCTTATTATGCTCACACGGTTATAGACATATAAAGGAAAATAGATACTAGCTCTGATACCAATGATCTACACCATAGGTCTTAGGACCAAGTGTGTGGGGGACAACCAAGTTTGGTTGTGTAGTGTGAATGCATAAAAATGTATTTAGATAGAAAAATCAAATACAAATTCAATAGAGCATAAGGATTACTTGAAATAAATGCAAATTATATTCAAATGGAAAATAATAGGGAAATGGTATAATGTGCTATAGTTCATCTTTTACATAATAGATAAGTGGAACATGTTATTTACGTTATGACTATGTATTACATTGACCTTATTTACTTTTGTTTGGATACATATGCTACACATTTAATATGGATGATTACAAGGGTAGTTAAATGAATTAATATAAATTAAAATGAAGGCATATCTTCTAGATAGGTGGCATCTACTTATTTGGTTATGTGATTTTATGCTAACCACAAATGGTTGAGATCCCATGATTCCTTATTGTGATCCCATGATTCTTGGCTGATAACTAATGGTAATCAATCTAGATATCCTCAACTAGAGTGGGACCACTAGTTGAGGCACATGGTTAGGACAAGGTGACATGGTTGTGCTGAAGTTTCACTTAATGGATAAATTTAGTCTATGATTGGATACTAGTGAGGCACATAAAACTATGAGTCGAGAAGTGCACAATGAGATGTGTAGGCTACGATCTAAGGTGATCATTACATAAAAGTATATGAACAATCACAATACTTATGTGTAAGGTTGTGATAAAGATTTAGGAAAAAGAGTGTACAAGATTATGTGAGAGTGTGAGCTATGTGCAGGAGAACAAATGAGGAGTGTGTTCAACTATGTAGAGTTTGTGGATGGATCAGTCATGAAATATTCTAATGTTTGAAAGATATCAAATTAAAAAACCCTCATCACCACCCAAACACTAAGCCATTAATTTATCAACATGCAATGAATGCATTATATTTCCTTCTAGAAATCTTAATCATTGATTAGGTGCTTTGAAGGTTGACTATGTATGCTAAAACAAAATCAAATAATAAGATAATCATATTCTAACCAAATTCCAAATGAATTTTATTAATACCATCATGACCTAAGTCTAATAGACTTATAATATCATGCCAAGGTTAAAGTCTTAGTGACTTTTAAACATAATGTCATGGCCAAGGTTTGAATAAACTTCTATTGATATTGTCATGGTATAACTCATTTTGATTTATTATAACCTCTAAGGTTTCAAATAATAGTATATAGGTCCATGTGACCTTCAACAATTGTAATAACTTCTTTATGCCAATTAGTTATCCTCTATTCTTTTCACAACTAAAATGCTCATCCATCCAGGGTTAGTCTGATTTGGAATGACCATTATTCCTCCTCATTGACTAACACCTTATTTCTTTAGCAATAAACACAATACATAATATAAATCATACAAAGACTACATAAAGTAAATAATCAACTACATATTACATAATGATCAAAATGCAAAATGGGGTCTAGACATAAGATCCAGACTAAAAGGTAGTAGGGTAAAAAATTTGGATCTCATTTGTATTGTATCATATGTATATACATTTATACCTTATGTACCATGTTGGATGAGACATTTCACTTTCCAACCTAGCTCATACTAAGGTAACACCTAAATTCATGTAAAATGACATCAATGGTACGTGTATAATATGTCTCAAAATAAATCAATTACAATAAATGAATTTTGATAAAATAATGTGTTTGAAATAATATAATTTAAATGGAAAATTGATGCAAATATCCCATAATAATTAATACATCAAAAAATAATATCAAGTTTGTTTGGTCATGTCAAAAATATTTGGCCCTATGAAAATAAATTATGGTTATAAAATGGTAGACTACCTTGAAGTCAATCAATCTAATTTTTTTGGGAAATCATTACCCTTGACAATTTTAGTCAAGAGAAGGACATTATTTAGAATATTAATTTCTTATTCAAGGGCTATCATATTAGTCAATATATCATGTGAGATGAATTTTTTGGGGCTAATTTTGAAGGTGGTCACTATAATTTTAGATCAAGTTACCTAATAGAGTTGGTTGTGGTCTTATATGGCTTCCCATGGCTCAAACAATGGATTAAAAACTTGATTCCAATTTTTTTTTTTGGGCTAGCCATGAAAATTAAAATCTTGACCACTGGTATATTTTCAAGAGAGGTCTCCCTATCCCTAATAGATGTGTCCTTTGTGAGAAGGATGAAGAGATTGTATCTCATCTAATTAATTATCCTTTTTATTACAAGGTTATCAGGTCAGTTATTGTTAAGTTGGAACTCAGTTGGGTCCAACCTTCCATAATGCTTGCTTTTTTCTAGTAATGGTCATCTCCTTTCTATAGTCCTTGTTTGAAAAAAACCAGCTATATGGTCTTTTCATATGTTTTATTGGGTCTTTAAGAGGAAATAAAAATACTTTTTCATGGGAGGAAAAATGACATCATAACTATTAATTTTAGGACTATTCATTCCCTGATGGAAACCATGCCTATTTCTCCATTAAGAACTCTAATCAAATTAATGAAGGAAAAATCATGATAAAAAACAATTGGAAGATCTATGGTAATGACTTGACAAGTTTAGATCTTAAAAAAATAATATAGAAATATGACTAAGTAGAGATCACCTTTCCCAAGGTAGGTCAAGTTAAATTTTGATGGAAATTCTAAGGGGAACCTGGGGAAAATTGGTGGAGGTGGCATTATTAGAGATACCATGGGTAAATTGGTGTTGTATAAAATTAGGCTATATGGTCATGGGCCTAGTCACATGCCTATTTAGATATCTAGGTTAGATTTAGGCTTGTTATATAGGGGTGAAGGACTTGACTATCCCTATGGTGCTCAACATTTAGCACTCAACAGTGATAACATCAATATACATAAGGTGCAAGCCTTATGTTCTCACCTAAAGCACAATAAAGAAGGGATCGAGCTCTGTGTTGGGCTATTTATGTAGTGACATAACTCAATTATTAAAGTGGCTTGGGTTAGTGCAATAATGTTTGGTAATTAATAGACACAAGCCTTGGGTTTCATAGGATCAATGGCATTTAGGCACTTGAGGGCCAATTGGATATTGGGTTAAGGGATGTAGGCATGGTATTATGCTTAGGCATGGGTTTCATTTAGGGTTTAGGGTATTAACCACACTTAGCATAATCCCTATTTTGGGTACAATGCTCATTTTCATCCATAGGTATGTCATGAACAATCTAGGTTGGAAGATCATGAGAACTCAACCACACATTCAACAGAATACAACATGCAATCAATGAATATTCAAAGACTTAAAGCATTAGTCCATTAACTATTTACACAAAACATTATTCATTAAACATGTTAAACAACAATTCATACATTATCCATATAAACTAAGCAAGTTATCAACATAAGCTACTAAGGCCCATGCTGATAGACAAACTTGGGTGTTACAAATGGGAGCATTAATTTACATCCCAAGTTAAGTTCTAAGCCTAAGACAATATTTTGGTTGTAATTTTCTAGAGATTTTCTACTCCAGTTCATCTCCTCCAACTTTTCTCAACTTAACTCAACTTCTATTTATAGGCTTTAGAGCATCTTGAGTTTATGGGGAGTGGGGCATGCTGACTATTGATCTAGAGTTTAGAGGTACACATCCTATTACCTCCACTATGCTTTGCCTTCAATGTGAAGTCATTTTCCTATGTACCCACTTCCTAATGTTTCATTATTAAAAGAGAACCACTTATCTTTAATGGTCAGTCACTATCCCATGCACCTAATTCTTGATGTTTCTTGGAGTGGCTAGCTACTAGCCAGCTAGCACCATTAGAGACAAAAACAACAACCATCCACATAGTTGCCTCGCATCTAGGTGTTTGTCAAGTTGGTATGGATCTAATACTTAGCATGAAATAAGTCCCAAATTTACCCCATGTAAAAACATTATTCCACCCTTGGAATATCCTTCTATCATCTTAGCTGCATAAAAAGAGGGTACACTCTACTATAGTTCTACCTTGAAGTCTTTGAAGCCCCAAATTATGAGCTTGATTTCTTTGATGGTGATATAAATATCTATAAAATAAGCCTTAAGCTTGAGAACATTAGTGTTATCTAGTTTCTTGTGGAATGATTATAGCCTTTCCTTATCCTTTCAGACCCCACCATCAAGGATGGCTCCTTGCTTGCTCACCTTTGTCTAAAAGTCATGGAAAAGTTCCTCCAAGTCTTATTCCTAGGTTTTTAGCTGGACACTCAATGTGTTGACCTATGCCATTATTTTTGTGCACTTGGCCCTATTTATAGTGAAGGCTTATTTCATCAATGCATCCTTTTCTCCTTTGCCTTTTGGAGGTGCATTCTGATGACTGATGCTTGGGTGGAAAAGTTGAAAAAAATGACATTAGTGTCTTCTACACACTCCTCAAGTCTTGTGAAGAGGTCCTCTACCTCATCAAAAAAAATTTGATCTATTTATTTATAGCTTCTTAAGGGTCCTATTTCTCCTCCTAAAATTACTTCATTCAAGGGATCATATATTCAACCAACATGCACACCTTATTAACTTCAGACAGATTGGAAGTGTCAATACTATCCATAAGTGATGGCTCTACTTCCTTAATGTGCTCAACCAATTACTTGAGCTTGAGCTTCATGGCATTGAGTTCTTATTTTTCCTCAAGTGTAATATCTTTCAATTTGGTGGTGCAAACATAGTTAATGATGTTATTTCATGTCACCTCAGAGACCATCTTAAGGAGGGTATTAGCTAATCTTATTGGGTTCATGTCCCAAGGGTTGACCAACTAGTAGTTTTGCCCCTCTTATATCTTCTCAATGCTCCATATTACCTTGGATGACACCTTAAAATGAGGCTCATACATATATAAATCAAGTGTGAAGGATAATTTATGGCACATCAACATTATTGCAGCTCTAGAGGGCATATACTCTAACATGTAAAAGTCCTCATCTGTGGTAAACAACTTTTGTGCCTTTTCTTGGTAGCTTAGATCAAATTCCTCTTTCTCAATGGTTATTTCCTTTTATTCTTGATCCTCTTCACTAGAAATACTCCCTTAATTAATGCCTTCTTCCTCTTCTCTTTCCTATAGGGATTCTTCTTCTTCGAACTTTTCCCCTTCATCCACTTCTTCAAACTTTGTAGTTGCGGACCTATTCCCTTCCACTTCTTGCCCATCTTGAAACTAATAGTGTTAAAGTGTGGTAGGTTGGGTATATCAAAACCTTTAATTTTTACTAGCACTTCATAGTCATGATATCTAAAATTGTACCTTTAGCTCCAAGCTTCATAGGTTTTTAATGGCATCCTTAGTCATAACTCACTTTTATGCTGATTAGTTTCTGCTCAAATTTCTTTCCACACCTCTCTACACCAATCTTACTATGAAAGAAATTTATCTATCTTCATAATCATTCACTCTAGGTGCATGGGGTTGCTTGGATTATTTCTCTAGTAGGGTTTCTACTACTTCAACTCTCTAGTTCACATGTTTACTTTGGTTTGCTCAATGTCTTAAGTTTGCACAAAGTTTATAATGGAAACTAGTTGGTCACATGACATTTTATACCCTTTTTCCATCTACCATATTTAATGCAAGTGAATTAATAGTGTGTAAATATTTATATTTATTTAATCCCATGAAAATATATGCAATCCATGAAAATTCTCTACCACCAGCTCATTTATTGGATATCTTTGTGCCTCTACCATTACCACATTCAATGCTCCTAATGGTATTTAAGTGAAGTGAACTTTGGTTCAAATAGTCACTTCTCACTCAAATCTACATGGATTTAAGCTATATATGATGATTCCATTTCTATGTTTTATTATCTTAGCATAACCTTATTTTTTAATATGGTAACTTGGGCACAGTGCCTCACATGCATGTGATTCAGCCTCCTTGATTCCATCATCTCTTCTTATTGTACTTCTATTTCAAGCACACTTATCTATCTTGGTCAATTTTATGCACTTCATCTTGCCTTGGCCTATCCTAACCCATATAAATCCATTGCACTGGTCCTCTAATGCTTGATCCTCCTTTTTGGTTCCCTTGTGCATGATAATATGGTGTGTTTTCACTATCTTTCTTATGCATGATCAAGTTGTGCGTCTTCACTTGTCTCTTATTTTTTCTAAGTATAGCAACCTCCTTATGCCTAAAAACTTAGGTGTCTATCCCTAGGTTTTTAGAAACAAAAAGGGTTTGACTCAACTAAAATTATACACAAAAGTACCAGAGTATTTCTCCCTTAGACCTCTATGGATCTACAATCTGTCTCTTATGTACCTAGAGTTTATGTCTTCTTCTTGAGTCTCGTGAGTTTCACATACCCACCAATTAAATGTATGGCCTTAGAAACTTTAGAAATCATGAGGTATCAACTCACCTAGTTGGAATTATACATGAAATGGTAGATAAATATCTACCTAGGGTCTTGAACATGCCCTATATCTAGAATCTAGCACATGGTGGTCTAGTGTTCTTCCCTTATCTAATGCTGGCAATCCTCACTTGCCCAAAAATTATGTTTCTAGCCTTAGGAACTTATAAAGTGAAAGTTCTCAACTCACTTGGATAGAATTATGAGTGACTTGTCAGTAAATACTCTTGGTGGGATTTGAAGCACCACTTCTTCACTCTTTACCCTATTGCCCAAAGAATAAAATGAAGGAAATATATTGGGCTTGTGCCAAACATTATTTTAGTTTTCTCAACTCAAACCAACAAGTAAACAAGAGTAAATGTTCTTATGGCACAAGAAGCATCCTATTATTGATATGGCTTCAAATTATTTCCATTGAAATGCCTAGGGAATATTTCACCAATCAAAGTGCACAACTTGCATGCACTTATCTCCAATATGTGGTGGATGATATAGGGGCCCATCCACCTTATCTATAGTTTACTTGGGTGATTTAAATTCTTGGAATCATAAATAAATATGAATGCTAATTATATTAGCACCTTTTTCCTTATATACTTGTCATGTTAGAGCTTCTATCATGCCTTTTCTATTTGTTGGTTCCACTTTTCTTGGGCACGCATCTCATCTAGGCATTCTAAGTCCTCTAGCCTTGTGTTAAATAAATCTTAGTCATATAATCACCTAATTCATGTGATATTTAATGATGGTAATAATAATTCCATTAGCAAGATGACCTTAGTGTCAAATACTAGTTGAAATGGTGTAGCCTTGTTCAAGCACTTGTAGGTTATGCGATATACCCATAGCACTATCGATACTCGATCATCCCAATATTTGTGACCAACATCACATATCTCTGTGAGGCATGTTGATAGTATTTTTTTAAATTACTCAAATATGCTATTTGATTATAGATGATAAGGGGTCATTTTGTGATGCACTACCATATACTCAGCTAATAGGATACACAACATTTCATTGATAAAGTGAATGCCCCTGTTGCTAGTTAGATTGAGTGGGAACCCATATCTACTTATTATGTTTTCCTAGATGAAGTGTGTTTCTATGGTTAATGTGTAGTCTTTTGTCAGTACAACCTTGACCCACTTGGTGAAATAATTTGTGGCCACCAAAATATACCTTACACTTATGCATCATGCTACGAGAGTTATCAACCCAATAAAATTAATGGTCCATTTATTGAATGGTACCTAGGAAAGAATGGGGATGAGGGGAATCTCATCTCAATGGTTATACTTCCTTATGCATTAGCATATATCACATTCCTTACCATATTTATTCACATCTTTGAAGAAGCTTGGCCACCACAATCTTGAATACAACACCTTTTTTGCCATTGCATCTCCAGTACAATGTCCTCCTACTATGACTTCATGCACCTCTTTTAAGATTGAGTATATTTCATGTCCCAAGACACATTAGCACAAAATTTCATCTCTACTTAGCTTATATAATTCTCTAGTGATGAGTTGAAAGGGGGTGGCATGAACTATGGATTGTTTCTTTTCCTTATTCATCGTAGTCTGGGGTGCAACCCCAAACATTAGAAAGCTGGAAATCTCCACCTAATCCTTGGGGATGTACTAAAATCTATAAAGTTTCACATATGGCATGCTATCCTTAATAGGTACCACTACATCACCAGAATTTATTTAGGAGAAATGGTCTATACCCAAATTCTACTTTTTAGGCTTAACTATAATGAAGAACTAGAACTCATGGAATATAAATATCTATTTACAAATGTGCCCATGTAAAATAGGGTTGTTTATGAGGTACTTGAGTGCCTCATGGTCAGTGAAAAAGGTAAATGGGGTTGCCAATATATATTTTCTAAATTTTTTCAAGGCATAGACCATTACAAGTGCCTCATGCTCTATTATTATGCAATTATGTTCTATTGAGGTCAAATTTATGCTAGATAAGGAGATGGGATGATCCATTTTTCCCTTGATAAGATGCACCAAGATTTTGCTAATCATAGAGATAGAGGCATCGACATGGACATGAAAGGGAATTATTTAGCCGGGTAATTGTAAGATAGGTGTACTAACCAATATGAGCTTTAGGGTCTTGAAAGCATCCACTTTCACTTCACCCTAGTAGAAAGGTCCATCCTTGCATAAAAGATTTTCTAGTGGTGTTGTAATCTTCAAATAACTCATAAATTTTGTATAATATCCACAGTGGATAAGAAAGGAATGAACATATTTTTATGTAGGAGTTTACAATTGAATGATGATGGTGATCTTTATTGAATCAATAAGTAAACCATACTTAAAAATGATGTACCTAGGTAGGGTTCCAAACAATGCCATAAAGACACAATTTTTTAGGTTTAGGGATATATGAATCTATGTACATTGCTCAAACATTAGGTGTAGGTTGTCACAATGGTCCTTGATGAGGCCATATGCTTTCTAATCATTAAGATAGAACTGGAGGAACCTATGGATGAAATCTTTGAACACAGTGATCATCACCCTAGAGAATATGGATAGTGCATTCTTGAGTCCAAAGGGCATCATGTTGTAAGAAAAACAACCCTATTCAATCACAAATTTTGCTTTGGGCTTGTCCTCCTACTCAATTTGTACTTGGTGATAGCTGGAAAACCCATCAGTGAAGTTTCACAACCTATGACACCTTCTAGGAAATTAACGATGAATGGAGTTGGGAAAGGGTCATTGACAGAGGTAGTGTTCAACATTTTTTAATTGATGCAAATGTGAATGCACACATCCTTCAAGATGTTTATTACCATTGGGCTCACCTACTTAGACTCCTACATAAGGTAAATGACCCCTATGACCAATATAATGTCGATCTTTATTTTGACCTTGGTACGGAGGTTGGGATTCATCTAATAGGGGCACTTTTTAATTAGTCTTGTGCCATCAATTAGATTTATGCTCATCTTTCCTAGGCATGGGTGGATTCCCTTCATATATTGATAAGTCTTAGGGAACAAATATTGGAATTCCTTTAGGAAGTCTATGATTTGCACTAGCTTTTCATGAGACTAATAGGTGCCTAGAGTATCCATCTTTGGCTCTCCTTCTACATTGATATCCACTTTGATGGTATTAAGGGGGGTGTGGTATAGCTCATTATTCTCCTAGTGAGAATCCTCAACCTATTGGGTTCCTTTTGCTTTCTGAATGCAAAGATGCGTGGGGTCTTTTTCACTGGGAGTGCTATCATCTACTTAGTGTATGAGATTTCTTCTAGTGGTCAACATTTTCTAGTAGTGCTTCTTCTAAGTTTCATCATCTTCCTCACTAGAGTTTTTATTGAGTGTTTATTCCTCAAATAAGGTCAAGAGTACCAACCCATTTTCTCTGAATATGTCTTTCAAGAACTCTTTAATGATGGTAATGTCTTCAAACACTACCCTCTGAATTACCTATAGTGGTTTGACCGAATCCAACTTCTATGAGGAAAAGGAGAAAGTGTACACAAACATCTACTTAAAAACCTCCCAATTGGATATCTCTCGATACACTCATTAACCATGGACCATGATCATGCCCATGTCTTCAAATTTATATAAAAGGTGGGCACCCATAATTTCTTTAGGGTAGTCACACCACATTTAGTCCATGTCTATTTATATAAGCACACATGAACCATGGGTTTAGAGTCATCAAAGTATGCTGAGATATCCATGTTCTTATTACTCTTCCCACACTTGGTGCACATGGCCACCTTTACCTCTGGCTAATTTGGTAGGTTAGACCTTTACACTACCCACTAATGTGAGGTAGTGATTCTCAAGGTGTACACAAATGCACCCATTTTGTTTGTCTCCTTAGGGATGCATGATTTGAGGTTGTTGACATACCTTTTCACTAGGTTGCTCTGCTTAAATTTTGGGAGTGATTCAAGCTTTCCTTTACTCAAGTGGAGTATCATTTTTTCTTTCTTTTCCTAGTATGGGACCCATCATTTTACGGCACACTCAATTTAGACCTACCCAGTCCTTATGGGCATTGGCACCTTTTTATGCACCAAGTGACATCTGTGACCAATGGCCTCATACACCTCTTCAATCCATTGGTCTCAAGTGATGTCAGTGGTGTTTGAGGCTGAATAGCCATCCTCCCAAGAAATCACTCCCTGATTAGAAGGATGGATATTTTTGATGCCTTGTGTCATGATGTTATATAATTTATCTCATCTTCCAAATCAATACTTTCCACATAGGGGGGTCCTTGGTCACTTAAAAGGGGGATCAATAACCTTTCCTTGCCATTCTCAAAGGTCATGTATCACTTCTCGAAGCACATATCTACATTTTTGGCATATCACCAAGGCCTCCCTAGAAGCATTAGGTAGTTATCCTATTCAACCAACTCAATAACCTTGAAGTTAGCATGGAATTCGGCACCCATGATATCTAAAATGGCACCCTACAAAATTCCTATTGGTTGTGCTTAGGTCTTGTTGGCCATGAAGAGTACATGGGGAGAAGGTTTTAGGGATAGCCTACCCATATTCTCCCATGCATTCTTGGTCAAGATATTGACCTCTGCACCAGTGTTGATCAACACCTCATAGATAGAGAAATCATCAATGGTGGCATTCACTAGTGATTTTTGATCATACTCTGCATTTTTAGTATGCCTTATTTCATGGGACCACTCCATATGTGGCATAACAACTTCAATCATGTGGGGATCAATAACTTCAATTGGATTCTTTCTTGGATGATCTAAGAGAAAAATTTTCAATATGGGAAGCATCCCATCCATTTATAAGAGGTGCAGGATCTCTATAATCTCTTATACTTTAACCTCCTAGATATATTTATTTTTATGAGAAGTAATAGCCTACACTTCTAGATCCCTATCCAATTGGAGTTCTCCCTATAAATTTTATATTACACTCATGGCTTGTTGCAATACATCCTTTTAACATGTCAAGTCAAGGTAAGGTATAAATTTTTGATCATGCCACACTATGCACTTAGTGCAGATTGGTTTTCCATATTCTAGGCATAACTCTTGTGTTGGCATAGTGGGTGGTTGAGTGGTGAACCCACTTTGTGTGGTTGTTTTCACCTTGATTTGATATGTGCATGTTAGTTAGACCTTTGGAGCCCATTTCATATCATTAGGCTCACACCTAATCATCCTTGCATCCCTGTTGATGTTGATTTTGCCTTGGGTTAGCTTTTTATACAAGTTAGGGCATTCCTCAACTGCATGTGGTCCTCGATAATACATACACATTAGATGCATTGGGAAATCATATTTATAGTGTTCAATCAATCTACACTTATAGCATGATCATGGTAAGAATATTCTTCCACCATGTCCTTCACCTCACCTTCTAGAACCTATTTGGTTTTTGTAGTCAGTATTCTACTGACCATAAACCTCATTTCCTTGGTTTTCCTACCTTCTAATTGTTATAGTTTCCTATTATGTGCCTCTCTCTATGTTTTGGTGTATATCATCAATTACTCAATAGTCAGCTATGTTTTGAGTGTAGGCATCACACAACTTATAGTAAATGGTTGTGATGACCTGACCAGTATGTTGTAACAAATGGAAGTTATAAACATCATGCACCTCATAAAAAAACTCATAGATAAGAAGCAGTGTGCACACATTATTGTGAGGGAAATTACTCCTGTTATAAACTTCAATCTCATAGTCAATAGACCACAACCCACTTTGAGCATTTTATGATAAACTAGTAGTCAAATTTTGCAATTGGGAGGCTATAAATGCCATATCCACCTCCATGAATGGGATGATATATGTATCAATACTCCCAACCACATCGACTCTAAGCATAGCTTTAAACACTTCTTAAGGGTTTTTGAATGTTTTCATAGAGACTTCCCTTTGTAAGGGTACTAACAGTCCTCTAATAAACCATTATGCATTTTGGGAGGGTGGAATGTCATAAGGAAACTTGGAAAGGAGTATCTTGAATCTAGTATTGTATAAGTACATGCTCTTTGATAATCTCTAGTTTATCTCCTTTAGCATAATAATTCTCTATTCCTCAAACTCAGGTATATCAAACTCCTTCAAGAAGGCTCCCTTTAGGGTGTTATAATCAACCATAGCCTAGTTAGGATCAAACTTATTATACAAAGTATGGGTGTGATTAAGCAAAGTTGTCACAAACTGAGTTGCCTTAAACTTAGATTGGGTTATTCCCTGAACATGTCATTATAACTCACACTTGAGCACATAATCTATGGAGTTCTCCATGCCTCAATACTCTGGTAAGTGCATAGCCATCTCATAATAGATCTAGGGCTAGGGAAAACTAATGCTTGAGGTACTTGTCCTCCTGATGATTGTCCTGGCATTGGTTCTATAATGCCTTTAGCCATTATGTTAGGCACTAGTTTGGTGGTTACTATTAGTGCCACAGAAGATGATGGAATTTTACTACCAACTAGTGGTATAGGGCCACTCCCCATGGAATATTTCCCAAGATACATATATGATATTGGCTAAACTAGGGTGTTTATGCTTAGGTTATATTTGGTTGAGTTGGCACTTCACAGTCTAAAGGTATCTTCACCTACCTCTTTGTATAGGATAACTTGTTCAATCATGAAGTTATGGTCCAAATTTACAAATAAATCAAAGTCTATGTCAACAACAAGGTCAATTGTCAATCTCCTATTTTATTTTGGGGAATCTAGTACTTTAGCTCACATCATAATTTCAAAGGGGTAGGTACATCTGGTATATTTCCAATGGTCAAGTTATAAGGGGACCCCAAGAATTCACCTATCAACTATGGATCTTGTTCCAAGGTGGTCTCCTTCCTCTAGGCATGACTACCATTCAAGATATCCTTCCCCATGCCCTTTCCACCCTCTATGGGTCCTCTCATCACTTTTGGGTTCCATATCTACTATCATCCTATGCCTCCTCTTTTTATAATCCTATCACCTGAGCTCTTAGTTGTCAATATGATCATCTCCTTCCATTGCACCTCACCTACACATCCCCTTCTTCATTACATTTCTCATTTGCAAGAGGAATTTAGCCTTCCATCCTCACTATTTTGAAGTCATATTCTATTATCATCTTATTGATTTTGGTGTTGAGTTATTTCAAAAATTCACCTCTTGGTTCACACAAGAACTGGTACTCTATTTCTTTAGAGCAAGAGTATGTTGATACTGAGAACTTAATCATATAGCTTTTCAATACCCCTTGCCACCATTTATCTATGGATCTAGTTTATGTGGCATATAAGTTCTTAATCCTATCTAGGAATCTTATTTTTCACTCATGGTACTGTCCATAGCTTCAGTTTTTATGGGTCACATAAAAAACCAACCAATAATACACTTGCTCTGATAGCTCATAAAATAAAACCTCATATAAGGTGTCATATAAATGGTTTTGAACCCACTTCCTTCAGTTTTCCCTCTATAAGTTGGATGCCTTAGCACAAATATATCTTCCACTCATTCTAACCAATGCTCAATGTTCTCAACGGAGAGTTAGATAATTATCTTGATGCACCATTGTAACGAAAAAATTCAATATGTCCTAGTAATAAAACTAAAATGTTGTAGAAAAGTAGGCTATCTAGTCATGTGCTTAGCTAGCTATACATGTTAGATCTAGGCTTTTTATAAAGAGGCACAAGCCTTGAATATCACTATAGCACTCAACATTTAACACTTGGTAATGATAAAATCAATATACATAAGGTGCAAGCCTTATGTTCTCACCTAAAGCATAATAGAGAAGGGACTGGGGTCTATGTTGGGCTAGTTGTGCCATGGTACAAATTGATTCTTAAAGGGGCTTGGGTCAGTGTAATTATGTTTGGTCATTCATAAGAAAAAGCCTTTGGTTTCATAAGTTCAATGGCATTCAGGCATTTGAGGGCCAACTAGGTGTCAAGTTAAGGGATTTAGGCATGGTCTTACATTTAGGCATGGGTTTCATTCAGGAAAAAAAGTCTTAACCATAGTTAGCATAATCCCTATTCTAGGTACATGTATTTTTATCATCCATAGGTATACCATGAATGAGCTAGGTTGGAAGCTCATGATAACTCAACCACACATTTAATGAAATATAACATGTAATCAATGAATAGTTAAAGAATTAAAGCATTAGTTCATTAACCATTTACACAAGACATTATTCATTAAACATGTTAAACAATAATGTACACATAGTCCATATAAATTGAGCAAGTGCTCAAAATAAGATACTAAGGCTCAAGCTCATAGGTGAGCTTGGGTGTTACAAATGAGAGCATCAAAATACATCCTAAGTTAAGTTCTAGGCCTAAGACAATCTTTTAGCTAAAATATATCAAAACTTTTCTATTCTAGTTCACCTTTGCCCACTTTTTTTTATCTAAACTCAACTTCCTTTTATAGGTTTTAGAACATCCTAGGTTCATGGGGAGTGGGGCACATTGACTATTAAGCTGGTGTTGGAGGTACACATCCTGCCACCTCTATTATGATTTGCCTTTAATGCATAGTCACTATCCTATGTGCTTGCTTCCTAATGTTATGTGATTCAAAAGGAGCCACTTGTCTTTAATTAATGGTCATTATCTTGTGCACCTAGTTTTTGATGTTGTTTAGAGTGGTTAGCTACCAACTAGCTGGCACCATTAGAGATAAAAACAACAACCATCCACATAGTTACCTCATGCCTAAGTATTTTTTGAGTTGGCATAGATCTACTACTTGCACAAAATTGGGCCCACCACTTGGTAGCTACTTATGATAGTATCATGGGTATCCAAACCAATCATCTAGAATAGGTTAAAGTTTCCTTTTGGGGATTTTGTCTAGCTAAAGAGATGAGTTTTACTCACCTAGTCATTGAAAGAAACACCTTGAATATCATTCATTGTCTCACTAAAAATGTATTTCTGAGTTAGACCATTAAAAACATTTTTTATAATTCTCTATCAATCATTCCATAATTTCAAATTTTTTCCATCAATCAAATTTACAGAGAAGGAAACATGATCATAGATTGGTTTTCTAATATTGGTTTTAAATCCCTAAATATTATGAAATGGTATAGGAGTTTAGAATTTTCTCAAGACATTAATCTTCTAATTCAAAATGAATATATATCTTTTTAAATAGCTAATTGTAACTTTTAAATTTATACAATTATCTAGGAGATGATCATCAACCCCTTATATAATGAAATGATCTTTGGCTTGGTGATTATGTTCCCATTCCTAGCCTCCATATCTTAAACTATTCCTCATTTATTGTCTACAATCATGACAATTATTTTGAGAGACATTATGTTCGTGCTACTTCAAAAGTGGATTACATCCATTATGGTAATTTGAGATGGTTTTTGTTATGAAGCATTTTCATGATTATCACTAGCTATTTTGGGAATGATGAACCTAAGAGGGTTAATATCTCTTTTGACATCAAAATAAATAGGTATTTCATCCATTATATTCTTGAGGCATATACATACTAATTTCATCTAAAGTATATCTATAAGAAAATTTTTGAGGTAGATATGGGGGGTGATAGATGTAGAGTGGATCCTATTAACATAGTTGTTGTCAAGAAAAAGGCCACCATTGGAATATATTTTGGAAAGGTAGCCTCATCACCTTCATGAAAAAATCAAAAGCTATGACCCCTCATATATGTTAAAGTTGATAAAGGCTAGAATGAATACAAAGTGACCATGAGAGGAATATCATTTGATAATAAAGCATTTCCTTTGTTACTAGTTTGAAAATAAATGGCCTTAAGTTCTTAAAATCTAAGCACAATATAAAATAAGACATGTAGACTTTTCCTTAGAAGAAAGAGAGGCTCATTGCTTTCCAATGTGGTTTTTTGACTAACTCTCACCCCACTCTTTTTAACCACATCATTCATTAGGTAATGTGATAAATCACTCTTGAATTAAAATATAAGGTTACCTTCTCTTACCATTTTTCCTTTTGAACCGCTTCCATCATAAAATCTATTTAAGTTTTCCCTTTTATTTGATTTTATCTATGGATAATTATGTGTTCAAGGTTAAATTTTGAAAATACACCCTCCCTCTTCATAAGGAGGTGATTTATATATTATATAGGCATGATAAGGAACAATCCCTTCGCCCCTCCCTAAATTAAACTTCTTGAGTTAGGTAAATGGGGTAGTCCCTCTAAATCATCTCCCTATAAGATTAAGTTTGAACCCAAATCATCTATCAACCACAAAACCATCACCATTAAGGTGCCTCATTTAGTCTCTTCTCAAGATAATAAAGGTAAAAATTTCATGGTTGAGGACTCTTCTAGAGATGACCCCATGGAAATTCTTAGATCCTAAGAATATATGGAGTACAAAGGAGATAGTCTCAACACTATCACCATAGGAAATTCTATTAGCACTAAAAATAGATTAGTGTTGAGAAGGACACATCTCTTAAGGAGCATAAGGGGCCTCAATCCTTGGTGTACATTAAACTTAAAAATGGTTCTAATGAAATCATGGAGAATACTCCAAAATTGGTCTAACTAATTAAGGATGTGGATATACACAAAAAATTATTGAATTAACTTATAAAAGAAAATAAAAATATCCAAATTGTGTGAGGCATATTCAAAATTAGATGAAGGAAAAGACAAATTTAGGTAAGTATGTCTTGGAGGAATTTTAAAATTAGGTCAAGGTTCAAATATTACTAATTGAATGGATCAATTGGAAAGTATGGTGAATTAGTTATAAGTGTAGAAGGAGAAGATCAATCAAGCTTCCCTTCATCTAATTAATATTAGTAAGGAATCAATTAAAAATTATTTTCAAAACACCCAAATTCTCAAATAAGCTCTTGTAAAAAAGGAGGAATCTTTGAGTTTAATTTTTTGAGTTCCAATAAAATGCTTAAGGGTTAAGACAAGGTTGGTAATATAAAAGTCGAGACTCATGGAGAGGTGTCTGTGGAAAAACTCATTACAAACATGGAATAAGGCTAAAAGGGGTTTTTTGTACCATAGATAAATAACCTTGATATTGTGTTTGGTGGTCATTTTTGTTATTATTTCTAGGATATTGGTTCTTTTTGACTATGTATCCACTATTTGTTGAAATATTTTCATTTATTGTAGTTGTTTTAGCTAGTTCTTAGCTCTTTGTTCCTTAACAATACATTTTTCCTTTATCTTTTGGTCTTTTTGTAATAGGAAAGAGACCTAATAAAAATATTATTATTACTAATATAAAAAATAAGGGAAATGATATGGGACCAAATGGAGATGAAGAAAGAGAGGAACAAGTCATAAAGAAATCACCAATAAGAAAAAAGAATGAAAAATGTATTAATAAGACCCTAATTAGAACTAATGATTTATCTACACAAAACAAAAAAATGTAATAATAAACTTTGTACCAAAATTAGGCAATGATAA
This sequence comes from Torreya grandis, assembly GCA_037957365.1. NCBI lineage: Eukaryota > Viridiplantae > Streptophyta > Pinopsida > Cupressales > Taxaceae > Torreya > Torreya grandis. The sequence goes on from JARHVA010004009.1 coordinate 1,461,549, forward strand.
TACAATCAACTAAATATACTACAGTTATTTTTATGTAAGAATAAAAGTTTAAATTGAAATAAATTTGTTCAGATTCTTCTAAACTACCACCACAAAATTATTTATTGTTTTATTTTAAAATTTTCAATGCATATGGTTGAGTTCAACATGAATATGGAAATAGAAAGTATTCGGTGAAAAGTGAAAATGTCAATGCATATGGTTGAGTTCAACATGAATATGGCAATAGAAAATATTAGGTGGAAAGTAAAAATGTCAATACATATGGTTGAATTCAACATGAATATGGCAATAAAAAGTCTTAGGTGGAAATAAATATTGTATTTGAAGATAGGAAACTTGTTTTAAATTCCATTAGTACTTGGGAATCACTTTGGTATAATATTATTTAATCTTATTTTTAAGAACTAATGGTCCACATGATCATTGTTAGGAACAATATTTGGTAATGCCTTCAAATTTAGTTATCTTGCCACAATTTTTAGTAATTTAATTACCTATAAAAAATTTGATCGAGAAGTTATTATATATTAATAAAAAAAGATATGATATAATGCTAATCATACAAAAAAATGGGTGGGAAATTCATACCCCACAAGAAAAGTCACATTGAAGGTCAAAGAAAAACCCTCAGGAAAAGCCATAAAAAGTGGTCACAAAATGACCACACCAAAAAATTACATCATATGAGTTGCCAGCAAAGCAGAGAAACCAAAGTACAAATAAAATTAATGAGAACATTTAAGTATTAAAAAACATGGGCATTAGGGGGGGTGGAGGAGATGATGGACCCAGAGGATTATCTCCCCATACTCCCATGGTAGGAGGATCTTTGTTAGTAGGTAAGGGCTCCCAACCAGTGTCTTGTTACTCTTCCAAAGTCTCATTTTGATTTCTTTTAGAGGATATAGCCAAAGATAAGCATGGGAATTTGACTTGATGAGGTAGATCCCAACCTATATTATCACCATCTTTGGATGGGGGAGGAGATCCCTAGCCCCAACCATCACCTCCATATTGAGAAGAACCACTTAGACCACCACAATGAGGAGAAGGCTAACAAGGTGGTGACCAACATGGAGAGTAACTCTTAAATTTGAGTCTAGAATACTACCATCTTATCCCATGTCCTCATCCTCAGGGGGTGAGGGGGGGTGAAGGATGTCGTAGGGGATTTAGAGGTTCTCAGCTAACCACACACGAAACATTTCCCTAGTGATCAAAAAAACACTAGAGGTGGTTAAGTTTTAGATGGATCTTATTTGTTTGGATTTGAATCTAAAGAGTGACATTAAAGAGAACAATATTTTTGTTAGAAATAGAGAAATGACATTCTAGCTCTTCCTATTTAAAGCAAACATAATTCCAAGCTTTCCATATTTGAAACAAAATGTCAGCTCTAAGGATCTGCCAAAAGTAATTATATTTTTTGGGAAACAAACTAAGTCCTCCAAGAGATCCATCTTTCACGTGAAGAATTCTAGATGAAAATGTTGAAAAAGGGAGTGAATCCAATAACATGAAAACTGAGCATGTGGGCAAAAGTAGAAGAGATGCTTAAAAGTCTCTAGTTGTTGACAAGTCAGGAAGATGGGGTTAGGCACACTTAGATGCTTGATTTGGTCACCCACAGACAAGCCTTAGTAAAGAAGGCACCATAAAAATGAGCTTTTTTGGGCTCAATAGAAGTAGACTAAACTGTGCTAAAATGTTGGGCCCAAGTCCCATCACAGAAATGAAGATTCCATCTAATATTGAGCATTTCAACTGGAATATGTTGAGGGGTAAATAATTGATATCTTAGTCATGGAGAATAGCGGGTGAAGGGGGTGGCTATAGGCCAATACCAATCCCTCCACCAAAGAATAAGATAATTATCTCCAATCTTATGCAAATATTGGTTAGGTATGGAGCCTTCAATTTATGCAATAGTCTTGGCATCTGAATTTATTAATTGATATTTATTTGAATTTCTATAATTAACTAAATTTGAATAATGAAAAATTAAAAAAATTATATTTAATATATGGGTGTAATCTTATTTATATATTTAATATAATGTAATTAAAATAATATTAAATTTAATATATAATTATTTATTTATAAAGATAAGGGTAAGTTATATTTATATTAATTAATGTATACATTAAAATGTAATGTAATTAAGAAAATATTTAGTTATTTATAAAGAAAGAGTAAATTATATATATATATATATATATATATATATATATATATATATATATATATATATATATATATAATACTTTATATTAATTTATACATCAATATATATATATATATATATATATATATATATATATATATATATATTGATGTATAAATTAATATAAAGTATTATATGTAATTTATAATATAATACATTTTAATAGTATAATTATATAGTTTATACATTTATTTTATAATCTAATATATATTATGTTATCTAGTTCATTATTTAATATATATTGTATAAATTAATTCTAGGTATTACATAAACTAAATTTAAGTATTGTATAAATTAATTTTAAGTAATATATAATGTGTAAAGTAATCTTAGGTATTGTAAATCCTATATATCTATGTTTTCAAAGTTATCATTGTGTATGGGATTGAATATTTCATACTGATTTTACTCATAAGTCTATAAAACTAAAAGGTTTTTTTAAACATGAAGTATGTATACAATATACAAAAACCATAAAAAAATATGTAAAATTAATGATATTAAATATGTTTATAAAAAAATGGGATGAGGAGGATGTGTATAAAAACTTGTAAATAATTTTATATTTAAAAAACACATTTTATATACAAAATATATAAAATGAAAAATAAATAAATAAATAAACAAATAATCTACAAAACCCACAATACTTATATTGAATACTAACCTCAATAAACATGGAAATCATAGTGGGATATAGACAAAACCATTGAATGGTGAGCTTCTTATTAATGTATTAGAAGTAAGAGAAGCTTACTACAAATAATTTAAAACCAAAAGAAAAAAATTGGTGAGGAAGTTTACACATAAGATTTAAAAACTTTGTTAAAATAAATAATGCAAATCCATAAAAATTCAATAACATAGATGAAAATTTGACAATGCAAATTCCTTATCATGGTGTATTGCAGTAAGAGATCCCCTAAATAGGTCTACCAGATCCTCATATTGGTCATGTTCTTGCTTAACAAATGTGTCCCCAATCAAAAGTGTATGGTATGATCTATCTTTTTTGAGATAGGATTGATTTATAGACATGATGCATTTCTAATTGCATACAAAATTCATGGCATTCTCATAGTTTATGAGATGAGAGTCAATGAAAATAAACAACCAAAGAAAGAAGCTACATTAAAGGTAGAAAATAAGCCAAAGAAGAAGTTCTAAAGTAAGAAACTCAAGGAGGATGATATATCTGATATTGATGATGATGAACTAATTGATTTGTTTACAAGGAAATTGAAAATAGCTTCAGGAAAGTATAAGGGTAAACTACCCTTCAAATGCTTCAATTATGGTGAGGTAGGACACTTTGCCAATAAGTGCCCTCATAAGCATAAGAAGAATGATGATGAAGAGCATGGTGAAGGCCAAGATGAAGACACGAAGACATTTAAGTCTAATAAGAACAAGAAAGGATTCAAGAGGTATAGTGACAAGAAGAATTCTTTCAAGGACAAGAAAAGTCTCTACACCAATGAAGATTTTAGCTCATCATATGAGAGTGAAGATAGTGATTCTAAGTTTGATAATGAAGATGATGGTCCTATTGAAGATGAAGTCCTCTTCATGGCTGAGAAAGAAAGTTTCTCACATCAATAAAATTCTACATGGTTTTATGATGATTGAAATGATGATAAAGATGAGGTGGACTATGAGACTGAGTTTGAGAATGCCCTTGAAGATATGAAGATTGAGAATAAGAAGAACAATAAGATGAAGTAAACAATGAAGGACTATGAGGAGCAATTAAGTATGTATGAGGCTAGAATGGATGCAGACTCCAAGGAGCATGAAGGTATAGTCATGCATCTCAATAGTCAATTAGAAACTATATCTACAAGACTAATAGCCAAAGAAGATGAGTGCTCAAGGTATGTGATTGAAATTGAGTCATTGAAAGTTGATTTAGATAAGACATCTAGTAAGGTGAAGTCATTTTTGAGGTTTTCAAATGATTTGGAAAACATTCTGAGTAGTCAAAAGCATGTAGGTGATAGAATTGGTCTTGGATACAAATAAGAATAAAATAATATAACTCAAAATAAGATGAAGACTAATGTGAACAAGGACAATCAGACCTTGAAGATGGAATGAAGGTGTTGGTAGAGTGAAGACAAATCAGATTAGACAATCAAATGCCATGAGGTATGAAAATTTCAATGGTTACTATTATACTTGTAATCAATTTAGTCATAGGGCTAGAGAGTGTAGAAGACCTATTGAGAATGAATTGAATCATCAATCCAATGACGTGAGCAAGGTTGAGTGCTACAAATATTATGACATAGGACACATTGCAATATTTTCTCCAAATTAGGAAAGGTAATTTGAGTTTCCTTCAAGAAGAGTGGTTTACTAAAACTGTGAGAAGATTGGTCACAATTATAGGCTTTGTAAGCAAAGGTTATCAAGTCAAAACAAGTTCTTTTAGACTCAAAGAGTGCAAGGAAGAAGGATAGTTAACTGATGGAAACCAAAAGTGGAAAGTGTGAGTCATGATGAGTTTATAGGTCTAAGTGGTATGTTTGCTATAGTGGAAAATGCTATAGAGGTTGAAGAGTGCCAAGAACTCTCATTATCTACTCATGTTGTGAATGAAGAGACCAAGATCAAGGAGAAGACCAAGGTGTTAGTTGAGGATAGTTATGAGGTGCATATGGATCTAATTAAACATCCTACTATTGTTGAGAAAGTTCCATGAAAAGAACATTAGTTGCCAATGCATAGTGATGAGGTTCTTTATTCAATTTAAAAGGTATGTCATGAATTTATGCTATCTCTATGTGTTTTCAATTCAATCTTAGAAGATAAGGAGAATGTTATAGTGGATGAGAAATTTATTTCTCTTAAGCTTAAGAAGAAGAAGAAGAAGAAGAAGAAGAAGAAGAAGAACAATAAATCCTATAGCTATAAGAGGATCAAGGAAGTAATAGAGGAGATGTGGGCAACTCCTAGTTTTATATTATTTTAGGACATTATGGGTTAGGGTGTCTTTATCTATACTTCTTAGGAGACATATTTCATTTGGATAAGAAAGCATGTGTGCTCTTTTTATTTCAGGGACTTTGGTCTTAAAGACATAGTATGGAGGTTTCCAGGTGTCTAATCAAGGATGGTGAGTTGTCAAGATGTTTTGTTTACATAGAAAGGTATGTTCAGCTTGTTCTAGTGTGTTCTATGTGGTTTCAAGTCTTGAAAATATTTTATGTGCCTTTTGAATAATTTTGAGTGCTCTCAGATTTCCCAGTTCTTGTATGAAGGGGTTATAGGTCAAAATCCATTTCAAAGATCTATGGGTTTCCAAAGTATTCTAACTTCAAAAATTGGCCCATAAGTGTGTGGTGATGACCTCTAGGTATGAACTATGTTTTAGAGGTGGGCATTGATTGGATGATGGTGTGTTGATCAAGTTTCTCTTGTAAATCTAGTGTTTTTGATCATGATGGCAAGTTGTCTTCCCTAAATATTTGAGGTCTGAGGATGCTTAATAGGTTGAAATTTTCAAATGGGTTGTCAAAAATTGCTTCACAATCATTTGAAAGTGTGTGGTGTCTTCCATGGATGAGGATTTATGCAAATGGAAAGTTAATTGGCAAGTAGGTTTGTGAAGGAGAATGGTGCAGATGTAGAGTTGGATGATGATTTTTGGCATAATTTAGGTGGAAAATGAGTGTACTTCAAATATTCAATTTCAAGTCTTGAAGGTGTCTACACAAAAAGATATGGGTGTTGCAAGGTTTAGCTTTCTTGTTTGAAGATTGGCTTGTTCATTTGTTGATGATCATAGGGTTATCCTGTGAGAGAAATTTTGAAGGAAAGTATGAAATTTATTCATGGTTGGAGATGGTATAAAGTTTATAAATGGGTGCCTTATCTCAGGTGACTTAGGGTAATCTCTCTTAATGTTTTAAAGGTGAGTTCAAGCAGTTTCTAGTGTTCATGTATGTCTTCATAGAGCAGAGTATGATAAAAAAAGACTGTAGTCATGGAGCATGCTTGAGAATTTTAAGGTAAAAAGAGGTATGAAAAGTGTTATTTGAAGTTTCTATCATCTCTTAGATGTGGTCCTTTCCTATTGTTAGTCCTTGAATTCTTGTCAAGTCCTTAGGATTAGTTGGTGCCCACTTTGTCATTGTGTTAAAGGGGGAAAAAGTACTCGAAGAGAGAGAATGAGTGTGAGTATACTATTTATGATTAGTGTTGACATAAATGAAAAATGGGGAGAATTTTGGAGATTTTTAAATGATGTATCCAATGTGGCCAAGGATGTTGATGAAGTGTCATGTGTGTTAGAATGACAATTACAAAGTGTGTTTCAATGTTATTTGATGGTTCTTAAGTACGTGCTTAGATAGGTAGGTTAATGGATGTTATTTATGGTTTGGTCATGTTTAATAGACCCTATGGGGTGTTATTACTTCTTGGAGTGCTTATGGAAGTGAAAGTAATTCATCAGAGTAGTCATATGAATACATAGGTTCTCCTAGTCATCTTGGCAAATCAGGCTAAATGAGTAGATTGATGACATAAAAATTCACACATGTGGTAGTTTTAGAATGATTTGGTCACATGGGTTTGATAAGTTTTGTTTCAAGATATTATGGTCCAAGTTTTAGGTCATGATATGGTGTGTAGTAAAAGTTATGGTAGTGCAAAGTTGGTCTTCCAAGTAGATTTCACTAGTTTCCATACCTAGCCAAATTTAAAATATCAAGTGATCATTATATAGGGATGAAAAGTGTAAAAAACTTGCTTGATAAGATCAAATATCAATGGTATGTAGGTGATTTATTGAAGTAAATAAATCAAAGATCTACGATGCACGTTTAATCATGCAGATGGAGATCTAATGACAATCATGAGATCAATAAGTCAAAGGATCTTGAGATTGAACACAATGGTGACATGTATCACAAACATGGTGAATTATCAGTAGATAAATGGACCAAATTTTATCATATGTTTAGTGTATCAATGGCATGTATTTGATCATGTAAATCAAATATTGACAGGACATTTTCAATCATGCAGATGGATATCGATGGTGGAAATCGAGTCAATAAGTCAATAGGCCTAGATTGCATGTAAGGATACCAAGTGGCATAAGAGTGTTCACTAAATGGAGACTGATAGTAGAGTACACATAAGGAATTTGGGGGTACCAAGTGGCATAATATCATTAACTAAATGGAGACTGATAGTAGGGTACATAAAAGGCATGTGGGGTTACCAAATATCACAATCTCAGAAGCTATATCAAAGATTAATGAAGAGCACAAAGTAAAATATAGGAGACTCCTAAGGAGATCGAGAAGTGAATTTTATAAATTTTCTACGGGGCATGATATGAATACATGTGTCCAAATCTTTTTCATTAAAAAGTGACTGTTGGAATTTGAATTTTCAAATTAACAAAGGAAAACCAATGTTGATTATTTTGCTTATATCTTGAACATATGGAAGAATTTGTTGATGGATTAAAAAGAAAATATGTAAATGAATCCAAATTATATCCATAAAATTTTATTATAATGTTTGACTATCCATACAATTTTAGTTATTGAGCTCCAAATTTGACTATGGGTTTGACTTTCTTATGCAAGTGACTTGAGAAAGATGTTTGAGTTTGTATTGATGAGTTTTGGATGTTTAACAATGATTTATCTATTGGAGAGTGTTTTATACTCCATGATGACCATATATATGTTTTTTTTAAGTTTTAAAAATCCATATTTAGTATGAATAAATTCTTTGAATTTGACTATTTGTTTGTTCATGGTGTTCTTATGTACAAGGCTAATGTTTGAGTAGGTTTTGCATATGCAAAGGTGAATAGGGATGCATGTAATCAATTTAAGGTGTTTTAGGGGTCATTTGGAGTGGACCTATGCATTTTTAAGTGGTCTTGTTTTCTTAATTTTATTGATAAAGTGCTAAAGGGGTGAATAGATCTCCATGAGACCTAAAAGGGCTTCTAAGGCCTAATTGAAACGTGTAGCTGCCAAAAGGTGACCCATGGATGCTATGGTAAACTTATGAGGGGTTAGTTTGGATATATAACATGTCTTAATTGATATTTGTGAGTTTTTTCAAGTATGTAATGTGATTTGGTTGATAGGGAGAGTTTCTTGAGTGAGTGCATGGTATAAAGAGAAGGCCAAATTGGCTTGTTTGGCTTGTTAGACAATTGGGGATTCAAGTGAAGGAAAGAGCTCATTTGAGGATCTCTATTAGGTCATTGAGGACCATCATAGGCATAAATATATCTGAGTATTTTTGTCTAATAAGGTGCTATAGGTGAATACATAGGTCAATAGACCTAATGAGTCTAAAAGAGGCTATTTAAGTGAGAAGGCCTAAAGGTTGATTAAGTGAGTGTAAATAGGAAAGAGTTAAGATGCAAAGGAAGAGGAGAGTGAGAATGTCTAGTGTATGGATTGAATATTATATTAGGTTAAGGATTGTGTGTATGACATGTAGGTCATAATTCTGATGTCATAATAATGTATTTTTAGGTTTGTAGAGTTGATAACTGAAGTATAGAGAGTGTGTAGAGTGAGAAAAGAGAAGGTGAATATTGTGTGAGATTGGTGGATGGATTAAGGATTAGAGGAGTGTGAGGTATGTGTGTATGACCATTTGGTCATGTTTATGATGTTGTGATAGAGTTATTACAGGTTTTCTGATTGAGTATGTGTGAAAAAGTGTAGAGTGATCCAAAAGGTGGTTTTGATGCATTGAGAGGGTGTAAAGGATAAAGAGAGTGTGTAGGGTTGAATAGAGATAATATTCACTATATCCACATCATATTTGTAAGAAACCAAAGATTAGGATATGTTCATTTCATAGGTATTGTTTTGGGTGCTCAACATCTAGGGCAAGAGGTGTTTGTCCATCTTTAAGGGCCGGTGCTCCTTATGAAGTGGGTGCTTCATTAAAGTCTCATTTTTGTAATCAACTTATAGGATAATTAGTCCATGTGTTTTTAGGCTTGAGATTGGGTTTTATCCACCAAGAGGGTTTCCCACATAGATCTTGTGTTATATGTGTGATCTTACTTATATTTATTGTTCATTGCTATAAATGATGTGTATGCTTCATGAATGTTAGTGTTATTTGGTTAAGGGTTTGAAAGGATTGGAATTAAATTTTAGATTATCTTGAATCATTTATTCACTCCCCCTTCTCACTGATTTTACCTCTAACACTCATTACTATCCTCCATTATCTTAAACTATTCCTCATTTATTACTACAATCATGACAAGTATTTTGAGATCCCTCGCACTCATGCCACTTTAAAAGTGGATTACATCCATTATGGTAATTTGAGATGGATTTTGTTATTAATATTTTTCATGATTATCAAGTTAGTTATTTTGGGAATGATGAACTAGGAGGATTACTATCTCTTTTGACATTAGAAGAAATAACTATTTCATCCATTTTATTCCTAAGGTATATATATTGATTTTATATGAAGTATTTCTATAAGAAAGGTTTTGAGGTGGATATAGGGGCGAAAAATACAGAGTGGATCCTATTAACATAATTTTTGTCAAGAAAAGGACACCATTGGAATATATTTTAGAAAGGTGGCCTCGCCACCTTCATTAAAAAATTAAAGGCTATGATTCCCTCATATATGTTGAATTTGCTAAAGGCTAGAATGCTTACAAAGTGACCATGCGAGGAATCTCATTTGAGGTCGCAAAATAAAGCATTGCCTTTGTCATTATTTTGAAAATGGATGGTCTTAATTTATTCAAATCCAAGCATAATACAAAGTAATACACGTAGACTTTTCTTTAAAAGAAAAAGAGGCTCATTCCTTTCTAAAGTAGTTTTCTGACTAACTCTCTCCCCACTCCTTTGAACCACGTCATTCATCAGGAAATCTGGTAAATCTCTATTTAAAGGAAATATAAGGTTACCATTTCTTACCATTTTTCTTTGTTGAACTACTTTTGTCACAAAATCCATTTAAGTTTTCCCTTTTATTTGATTTTATCTATGGATACTTATGTGTTCGAGGTTAAATTTGGAAAATCCACCCTCCCTCTTCATCAAAGGGTGATTTATATATTCTATAGGCATGATAAAGATCGATCCCTTGGCCCCTCTCTCCAAATAAAACTTATTGAGTCCAGTAAATGGGGTAGTCCCTCTAAATCATCTCCTTGTAAGATTAAGTTTAAACCCAAATCATCTATCAACCCCAAAACCATCACCATTAATGTACCTCGCTTAGTCTCTTCTTAGGGAAATAAAGGTAAAAATGTGGTAGTTTAGGACTCTTCTAGAGATGACCCTATGTAAATTCTTAGATCCTAAGAATCTATGGACTATGAAGGAGATAGTCTCGACACTAGCATCACAGGAAATTTTGTTAGCACTAAAAATAGAGTAGTGGAAATAAGGACACATCTCTTGAGGATTAGAAGGGGGATTAATCCATGGTTTAAATTAAAGATAAAAATGGTGCTCTTGACAGCATGGAGGACACTCCAAAATTGGTTGCACTAACTAAGGATGTGGATATACACAAAAAATTGTTGAACTAGCTTATGAAAGAAAACAAAAATATCCCAAATTATGTAAGGGATATTCAAAATCAGATGAAGGAAAAGACCAATCAAAGTATGTCTTGGAAGAATTTTAAAAGTAGGTTAAGGTTCAAATCTTGCTAATTGAATGGCTCAGCTGGAAACTAAGGTGAATCAGTTGTAAGTATAGAAGGAGAAGATCAATCAAGATCTCCTTCATCTGATTCAAATTAGTAAGGAATCGATTATAAATTATTTTCAAAATGCCAAATTTATCAAAGAATCTCTTGTAAAAAAAGAGGAATCTTCAAGTTTAAGATCAAACAAAAGGATTAAGGGTTAAGACAAGGTTGGTAATATAGAAGCTGAGACTTATGGAGAGGGTCTGTGGAAAAACTCATTACAAACATGGAAGAAATTTGGAAGGGTTTTTTTATACCACAAATAACTAACCTTGATGTTGTGTTTGGTGGTCTTTTTTTCTATTATTTATAGGCTAGTTCTTCTTGATTATGTATCCACTGTTTATTGACAACTTTTCATTTATTATAATTATTTTGGCTAGTTTTTAGCTCTTTGTTCTTTACTAATACTTTCTTTCTTTATTTTTTGGTCTTTTTATAGGAGGAAAGGGACCCTATAAAAACCCTCCTCTTACCAATGTTAAAAAAAAGGAGATGATATGAGACCAAATGGAAATGAAGAAAGAAAAGAATAAATCATGAAAAAAATAACAAAAATAAAAAATGAAAAATATATTAATAAAATTGTAATTAAAACTAATGATTTATCTACACAAAATAATAAAATATACAATAATAAACTTTATACCAAAATTAAATATTAATAAAACAATCAACAAAATATATTATAATTATTTTTTATTTAAGAATAAAATTTTATATTAAAATACATTTGTTCAAATTCTTTTAGACTAACACCATAAAATTATTTATTATTTTACTTAAAAAATTTCAATGTATATGGTTGAAAGAAAGATTGTATATGAAGACAGGAAACTTGTTTTCAATTCCATTAGTACTTGGGAATCAATTTGATATAATATTTTTTAATCTTATTTTTAAAAATTAACGGGAACAATATTTGGTAATGCCTTCAAATTTTATTATCTTAGCCACAATTTAATATAAGGGTGTAATCTTATTTATATATTTAATATAATGTAATTAAGATAATATTAAATTTAATATATAATTATTTATTTATAAAGAGAAGGATAAGTTATATTAATTAACATATAAATTAAAATGTAATGTAATTAATAAAATATTTAATTATTTATAAAGGGTAAATTATATATATTAATTGATATATATATATATATATTTTAATATTATAATTATATAGTTTATATATTTAATTTGTAATCTGATATATATTATGTTATCTAGTTTATTATTTAATACATTTTGTATAAATTAATTTTAGGTATTATATAAATTAAGTTTAAATATTGTATAGATTAATTTGAAGTAATATATAATGTGTAAATTAATTGTAAATTTTATATATTTATGTTTTCATAATTATCATTATATATGGGATTAAATATTTTATAAAGATTTTATTTATAAGTCTACAAAGCTAAAAACTTTTTTTAAACATGAAATATATACACAATATACAAAAACCCTACAAAATATGTAAAATTAATGATATTAAATATATTTATAAAAAAAATGAGATGAGGAGGATGTATATAAAAATTTGTAAATAACCTTATATTTAAAAAACACATTTTATATACAAAATATATAAAATGAAAAACAAATAAATAAACAAACAAACATACCTACAAAAATTAATATAATCTACAAAACCCACAATACTTATATTGAATACCAACCTCAATAAGTATGAAAATCATAATAGAATATAGACAAAACTATTAAACCGTGAGCTTCTTATTAATGTATCAGAAGTGAGAGAAGCTTACAACAAACAATTTAAAACCAAAAGAAAAAAAACTGGTGAGGAAGTTTACACACAAAATTTAAAAACTTTGTTTAAATAAACAATGCAAAGCCATAAAAATTCCATAACATAGATGAAAAATCGACAATGCAAATGGCATTTATTTGAAACACCTCTCTCTAGTGATGGCATTCTCACACACTTCTCAAATGGCTTTGTTCCCTTGTAAATGGTGAAGAAATGAAATGCAAAACTAAAAATGGCTTTTGGGAGAGCACTGCCTCGAAATGGAAGATGTGGCCCTTCCACTTCTACTATCTTAGACTATCACATTATCATCACCCGTTATTTTATATATATATATATATATATATATATATATATATATATATATATATATAATGTTAGAGATGTATTAATTTTGAGACATTTTTTTTAGATTTATTACATAATTTTGTTTATTAAAAGATTTTATATTGATTAATAATTATATTTTATTTTTAAAAAAATATATTATTGATTAAAGATATATTATTTCAATTTAGTTGTATCATTATATATTTAAAATATTATAATTTTTTAATCACCCATTTTAAATAAGAAAAAAACTATTTTATGATAATTAAATATAATTCAAATTTAAAAGAGGTCATTTTTATTGACATTTCACACTATTATACTCCACCAACACTATTGATCCTCATTTATATTGTAAATTACACATATCAATATAATTAAAATAACATAAACTTTTATAAATCAACATTTTTCATCAATAAAATTTTAACATTTAAATTTAAAAAAAAAAAAAATTAATGCAAAATATAATTAAACACATTACTATATAAAAAGAAGATTTATCATATTTATGTATTTATATAAACTTAGCCAAATAAAAATTAAACAAAAATTAATTAATATATAATAATTTTATTAATAACGTTATCATATATTATAATTAAATTAATTTATATTTAAATATATAAAAAATATATTATAAATAAGACATGTGAATATATTAGCACATTTTAAAAATATAAAAGAGAAATCTGAATTTAAAATGAATAAATAGAAAATAATAATTTTATATTTTAAAAAATTAAAAAAATAAATCTTATTTAATTAAATAAATCATATTATTTTTTAAAAATATTGATAATATTTCAAATGATGAATTATATAATAAATGTAAAACCCTTAGATTTTGTTACTTTCAAAAACATATTTATTATATTTAAAATGATAAATTATATGATAGATGTGAAGTTACATAAATCATTAAATCTACAGCTGCTAACTAATCCACTATACTGATTAATATATTATAAACTTATATTTAAATTAATTTAATAAAAAACCATTGATCATTTAATAAATTAAAAAGGGGTTGAATGATGTATAATGAACACTCTCTCTTGACTATTTAATTTTATATAGTGCCTTGACTTAAGCGTGACAAATAATTAGATTAAATATATAAGAAAACGAATATATTAAATTTGATAGCTATCACATTTAGTAAAGACAATAAGGTAGCGAAATCAATCGTAAGTTTTGAGCTACTCCTATTGAAAATTTGATTTTTGGTAGGAGGTCACAATTGAACCATTTATTTAAAGGGGTCTTACATGGAACTGTGTCACTAAGAGAATATATATATATATATATAAAATTGATTATACTAGAGAATTTCGGTAAACGATCTATTATTGGAAATCTAAGATTGATTTATAAATACAATGATATTATATAATTATTAATAATAATATTATAATTAATATAATTTATTTTTAATGAGGAGAATTAAAAATTATTTTATTATTTTTAAAGATTTTTTTCATATATATAGTTATTTTATTTTAAAGTGTTGTTTAAAAAAAATGAAATGAAAAGTATCTCTTTTAATAATATAAATTATTTATTGTTAAGCTTTAAAAAATTGTATATATTATATTATATTTCAAAGTATTATATTTATTTATTTACTTTAAATAAAGACAAAAAAATATTAAATGAAATAAATTTTGAATTAAAAAATTAGAATATATCTTAAAAAATAAAATAAATAGTTTAATACACATCAAAATAATAATGTATAAAAAATAAGTTATCAAAGTAATTAGAAAAGTTTACGGAGGTAAAGGATCATTTGGGTTGTTACCTTAGTGCCATCCATTATTAGTAGACACATCTATCATATCAGTAATGAACTCCCATTGATCATTATGTAAACGATTTATTATTAGAAATCCAAGATTGATTCATATAAATATAATGATATTATATAATAATTAATAATAATAATATTATGATTAATATAATTTATTTTTTACCAGGAGAATTAAAAATTATTTTATTATTTTTAAAGATTTTTTTTCTTTTATATATTATAGTTATTTTATTTTAAAGTGTTGTTTAAAAAAAATGAAATGAAAAGTATATCTTTTAATAATATAAATTATTTATTGTTAAGCTTTAAAAAATTGTATATATTATATTATATTTCAAAGTATTATATTTATTTATTTACTTTAAATAACGACCAAAAAAAGATTAAATGAAATAAATTTTGAATTAAAAAGTCCGAATATATCTTAAAAAATAAAATAAATAGTTTAATACACATCAAAATAATAATGTATAAGAAATAAGTTATCAAAGTAATTAGAAAAGTTTACAGAGGTAAACGATCATTTGGGTTGTTACCTTAGTGCCATCCATTACTAGTAGACATATCTATCATATCAGTAATGAACTCCCATTTATCATTAGTTTTGTCTTTATTTTCATTGTTCATTGACCCTTATCTAAGCAAGTAAATAGCTAGGGCTAGTTAAGGAAACTTTATTTATTATTACACCTTCTATTCACCACTGTCTAAGATCACATACCCATTAACACTATGATAGTTGTGATTTGATGAAAGACGTTGCAAGGTGTGCATCGAAACATTTCATTGTCTCTAATTTATGCAAGACATCCACCACAAGCTCTAGAGCCATCACCTTTAGAAGGTGACAGACAACAAAGAGAAATAGGAGGGACTTGAGTCACTGCATAAAGAAAACTGCCTAAATGGTCCAACAAAATTTGGAGGTGGTCCAATTAAGCCTTCTCTATTTGTACTTAAATTTGAAGCATTACATTAAAGACCACTTGAAATTTATTAACAACAAAGAACAACCATCTAGAGATATGATTAAATATTAAATTGATCTTTTTCTTTCCATTAATGAAAATAATTTTAAAATGAAAAAATGTTTTATTTGATTGTATTGTACACATATCATCGTCAAATCCCATAAGATCACCATTTTTCAAGAAAATTTATTTAAACAAAATTAAAAAAAAGGGGTATGAATCCACCACTAGGCTCACTTAACTTGCTTTCAAAACTAAAAAAGATTCTTGAGAGACTTAGGGTTTTGGAAAGACTTGTCCAGTGGATTAACCACATCGAGATGGATAAGATAATTACTAACATGCAAACCTTGGTGTAACATGAAACATAAGACAGGCTCGATAATTACTTTTCATACTCTAAAAACCTTTATCTGCAAGTCTCAATAGAAGAATTAAGAATCCATGACCATTCAAAGTATTCAATTTAATTTGTTGAGCAAGTAGAAAGTGATAACGAAGCTAGATTTTGTATCAATAGAATGGGGTCTCAATAGACTATTATCAGTCGATCCACCATTTGGTGGGTGTTTGAATTCCATTTTTTTAGAAGTGTTCGTCAAAGATAACTTTTAAAAGCAAAGGGAGCCAATCATAGAATCATTTGCAAAATAATTTAAAAATAACCTTTATACATATTATGGAAAGTTTGAGACTCTTAACCTAAGGGACCATGACAAAAGGGAAATCATAGTATGAAAGAAATAGAGACCAAAAAATAGAGTGAGAGTTTAGTGAGAGCCCTATTCTAAAACCATCTCCATCCTAGATTAAGTGAAATTCAATTAACTCTCAATTTTTATAAATACTATAAACCATAAAGGACCCTAAAATCTTGATAAGAACCTTAGTGAATAAAAGTTATTTAGTATCAAGCCCTTTCCATATCTTCTTACAAACATTGATGTCTTGATCAATGCAATAGTAAATAAAAATATTTCAAGCCTTCTCTCTTTCAAAGGAATAAATGATCCACTTGACATAGAGAATAACATTGTGGAGTTTGACATCAAAAAGCTTAAGGCATCCAATGTTTTTAGGTTAATCTCTCTCTCTCTCTCTCTCTCTCTCTCACACACACACACACACACAAACCTTTTAAAACTTTTAAAATTGACTTCCAAAAATTTTTTATGAAAAAACCTTCATATTTAATAAACACAACCTTTGATAGAGCCTTATAAAAAAAAGTAATAAATATAAATTGTTGAAAAAACTTCAAAATTTCTGATATTAAAAATAATCTACTTTTTCTAACTACTTTAATGTAAAAAGATATCTATATTAATTATTTTTATTTAAAATAAATTTAATCATCATATAAAAGGATGGGAATGCCAATCCCATTTACTATTAATCTTCATACATTGTAATAGGTACTTCTTTGATATCATTTTTTTTTTTTTGACTCACTTAATAATTATAAGTTTATTTTTATCTTTCAAAATCTTTAAGATGCATTGAATTGTCATATAAAGAGATAAGAATGCCAACTTAATCTCTTTTGATAGTTGATGCATTAAATCATCATATAGGGAGATAAGAATGCCAACTTCATTTTTTTGATATTTGTACATTGTAACAAGCATTGTTTCTTTAATATCAATTTGATTCATTTAATATTTATAATTTATTTTAGGTTTACCACATTTTCCCAATGGCCAGGGCAACGACATCGTGCCCTCATGATAAAGTTATCAAAATATTTAATGTACAAATAAAATCTATGTTGCATTATGCACGATACACTTCATCAATATTAAAACCATTTTATATTTACTAAGCAATGTTTGAAAATCAATGACTAAATGAGATGGTGGCATGTCAATTTTCTTATTTTTAGCTAAGAAAATATTGAGGCCATAAGAATACTATGAGAGTTTCTTTGGAAATTTAATTTGACAGAATAAAATTCAAGATTTATTAATAATGGAATTATAGAAGTCTAATTCAACACCATTATGAATAGATAAAAGGAAGACATTCAATAATACATTATTATTATTGATATATTTTTTAATGATTAAAATTTATATCTTATAAATTTATTATGTTTTTTAAAGTATTTTTATTTTTGTTTATTAGATGGTTCATCTTCCAAAATAAGGAAATAAGAAATTAAACTAAGAAAAATAGTGGTCTAGGCAAACTATTTGATTCATTTATTTAGGCCTGGAAATATTCTAAGAATTAATTTTTTAACCTTTTCCTATTTTTTTTTTCAAATTTTAAGTTCATCTTAACTTTCTTAAAATTAAAGGGTATCCTACTCTTAAATTTTAGGGTCATTCCACCCTTTCAAAAGTTTATGCCCATTTTACCCTTTAGTTTCCATATATATAAACATCAAGGAAACTATTCAAATATAGATAATTAATATTAATATCACACTTGATTTTATTTATTTTTCTTGGATTTATTTAGTTAGATATGCTTCTAAGTTAGATATGCTTCTAAGTTATTAGATGTACATTGATCACATAGGACTTTCTATCATTTTCTTTAGTGGCATACAAAATTTCATATCTTCAAGAACATTTTTCTAGGCTTGGAAGTACGGATCATAAGGAATTCTCATATATTCCTAATATTGTTAACATAATCCTCCCTCCCATAATATTATCATGTATCAAAGAATTCCTAAATATATGTTAGTATTCTGTGTGCATGCTTGCAGATATGAGAGCACATTTTCATGCAATGTGAAAATTTTCTATATTATTTCTATCTTTACATATTGAAGAGTAGAGTTTATATAGTCTCTATCATATGTTAGATTCATAATATTTTTGTATTGTATATGATATTGATCATATGAGAATGAATAAGTCATAAATATTGCATTTTCTAAGGCTTTTGCATTTATATCAAAAAAATACAAAAATATTAGTTATATACTTATGTTGAATTGAGGTTATTTTTATTTTATTAATTCATGTTATATTTCTAAGTATTATTGAAACTAGTACAAAGTAACACATGTTATGTTATTGGTTAAACCTAAACCCTTCAAAACCATAGATCTACCTTTTAGTTGGGTTTGCCAGTCAAATATTTGATCTCTAGTTTATGTTTATGGATCACAACAAACCAAATTTTAATTTTTAATTATAGAAAACTCTTATTTTTAAATTACATATTTATTATCCCATCTTGATAAGATCTCTAAAAAAACATATTTTCACATAGATGCATATTTACACAACAATTAAATAATTAAAATTTCTCATCATAACCTATCCAACCTCACTTCAAACATATTTTTTTATAGTCTCTCTTTTGCTTCACCTCAACATTTTCATAATCTCATGTGGGAACATGCTATTGTATCCCACTAGGGATCCACTTGGAATTTGAGTGAACAAAATGGGGAAAGGGGGAAGAATAGGAGAGTGGCATTGGGACAGGGGAGATTAGAGGGGTTTACAATGAAACTATTTTGTTTGAAAAGGATTATAGTGAAATAG
Organism: Torreya grandis; assembly: GCA_037957365.1. NCBI lineage: Eukaryota > Viridiplantae > Streptophyta > Pinopsida > Cupressales > Taxaceae > Torreya > Torreya grandis. Next base: position 1,480,906 of record JARHVA010004009.1, read on the forward strand.
TTTTATTTGAAATTCAAACATCATCATTGAAGTGGGTTTCATTCTCAATCCTTTAATTTAAAAAGGTTTGATTTGAAACCCATTTTTAAAAATATGTTAACACTAAAATTTTCATTAACATACTAATTAAGTTGGTGAGATAGAGTTTTGTTCGAAAGCCTTTTGAATAGAAGGGTTTTGCTCAAAAGGGTTTCACTTGAAACCCCCTTTGTGTCATGGACATGGCACCAAATCCTTTACAAACTAAATATTTGTTTTAAAACTATCATTTTGAGGCCATGAATTTCGGAAAAAAGAATGAGGTTAAACATGAACTTATAGATATAAATATCTCTATTAGTGGACTTTTAAAAAAAAAGAGATTTTTTAATATTTGAATAGTATTTATTATATTTTTCAATTTACATTTTTGACATAGATTTTTTAATATTATATGCTTGTAGTATGACTACTTTAATGTTTGATATGCAAATAGGGATGAATAGGGAATAATAACTTAGTTGTGCAATCAATTGATTGAGCTTGAATATGTGATTGCTTGGTAATTACTAGATGTCCAAACGAATTGGCTTTCACTTGTATTTATACTAGCTATTTTGAAATAATCCTCACAAAAAGGTTAATGACATTCTTAGGCTGACTTGTACACTTTTTTTTTTTTTTTCAAATTTGAGTGTTTGTAAGGCAAGGACACTTGTGTTAGAGTAGGGATAGTAGCATCAATGATATTATCCTATCCTAAATGTAATTGTCTATGATGAAAGAAAGTTGTTGAGATTTTGTAACTGAATAGGAAGGATATGTATCATATTTTAATCATTCTGTGGTTATAGGTGATCTAGATAATTAGAATAATTTGGGTTGGACTAAAAAGTAAGTAATTAGACCCAGTGAGGTGGTGAATGTGAGTCTTTTGGTTGCGAGGAAGGTCAAGATGAAAGGTAGATCCTTGAGATATATGTGTAAAGTGTATAAAACTATTTTAACATATAAATATAGATTTAGGCATCTACATTTGCCCCATATTTAATATATTAATGCATAAGTATTAAATTACTAAGTTAAATTTAAAAAAGTGTATCATGGTGTGTAGAACACACTTTATCTTTATTGTATGTGAATGACCTACAACTAAGATAATGTTACAGATGTAATTAGTGAATATAATATAAAAATGAATAATTTAAACATAATTAAAAGAAAGAGAGAAAAGAAGGAGTACACCTGTGTGTCGATGCAATCATGTTACCCTTTGGTAATTTATCTTGGTATAGATGCTTACTAGTTAAAGCATTTGAAAGAGGTTCACAACTAAACCTTAGAGATGTGAAGAGGGGAATTTGAGGGTGATCATTCCCACAATTTGGTATAAGGATGAATTATCCTAGGTCCATCCAGAGCACATAATCTCAATCACATAACTCAAGTATTCCCAATTTATATAATCTAGCCAATTTAGCTAATCTCACCAAGTCAAATGGTGTAACCATATCAACCCAAAATAATAGAATCATGATGTCAAGTCCATTGAAGGTGCATAATCTTGATTACACCAATAAAAAAGAGCCAACTATTTTAGTAGATAAAATCCCAAATAGTGCATCTTGGTAAGGGTATTTAATATACCTAGGTAGGGGTATATATTGTATATTAGGGGTAGAATAGTAGTGAATAGTAAGTAATACTAATAATAATACCACATTCATAGAAATGAAAAGTGAGATAGATTAGAATAGTATAAATCAAGGGGAATAGACTATTGTAATGCATCCAATTAAATATCAATTCCATTAGAGTATTACTATGAAAGGAAGGTAGCCCCTAAAAGTGGTAAGTCATTTGTAGAGTGATTCCTTCCCTAAAAGGAATAAAATATTATATATTCAGTATTTGAAGCTATTTTATGTATTTTAGTATAGAGGTTCTTAAAATTTGGTATTAGATATCTTGTTAGGGCCATTTCCATATATATTTTTTTGTTTTGTAGGAAGTTGAACAAGTTAGTTTTTGTGATTTTGTTTACCATATGCTCTCACCTTGCCTTAATGGGATCTTGGTGATCAGAAAGTGGATAGAAATTATGTGTGTTTTTTTTTGAGAAGATATTTAGTTCCATTTTATGCTTTGAGTATTTCATTATTATGGGATTTTACATTTATAAAGTTAAATGAAGGGTTTGTGTATGAGATTGATCTAACATTTGTGAAAAGAGATTTTAGAGTGGCTTTTTTGAGTGGTTTTATAGGTTGGGAGATGTGTTTTGTTTAGATAATGTGAGAGTTTATAATTACAAATATGTAGTTTTTTTGACACTAGATCAACCATTTATTTTAGTTTTAAAGTGCAGATTTTCGTATTTTCCATGATCAAACATGATTGTTCTTTTGCATACATCTCTCCAACCATAACCAATCATGCTAAATGTTTTTATAGATTTTGTGCACCTCATTTATATCTTTTGAAAATATTTTAAAATTTTAAAATTCATTAATTATTTCAAACTTTATTATAATTTTAATAACTTCTATTATTTTTTTTAAATTTTAGGTTCATCCTAACTTTCTTAAAATTTAAGGGTATCCTACCCTTCCTAAAGTTGAAGTTCATCCTACCCTTCTTAAAGTTTAGGGTTGTTCCACCCTTTCAAAAGTTTATTCCCATCTTAACCTTTAAGTTCCATATATATAAACATCAAAGAAACTATTTAGCCATATAAAATCAATATTAATATCATACTTGCTCTTACTATCTTTTATTTTTCTTAGATTTATTTAGTTATATGTTTTTAATTTATTATATGTACATTGATAACATAGGACTTTCCAACATTTTATTTAGTATCATACAATACTTCATATCTTCATGATTATTTTTCTAGGTTCACAAGTATGGATTATGAGGAGTTCTTATATATGCCTAATATTATCAACACAATCCTTCCTTCGATAGTACTATCATGTAGTAAAGAATTCATAAATATATATTAGTATTATGGGTGTATTATTGGGGATACGAGAGCATATTTTTATGCAATGTGAAAGTTTTTTTATATTATTTCTATCTTTACATATTGAAGAGGTGAGTTTATATATTCTCTATTGTATGTTAGATTCATAATATTTTTGTATTATATATGATATTGATCATATGAGAATGGAGAAGTCATAAATATTACATTCTATAAGCATTCTACATTTATATCAAAAAATACAAAAAAATTAGTTATATACTTATGTTGAATTGAGGTTATTGTTATCTTATTATTTCATGCTATATTTCTAATTATTATTGTAACTAGTACCAAGTATCATATGTTCTATTCTTCATTGGACCTAAACCTTTTAAAACCATAGATCTAGATTTTAGTTGGGTTTGTCAGTCAAATATTTGATATCCAGTCTATGTTTTTGGATGACAAAAAACCAAAATTTAGTTGTTATTGTATTGAAAACTCTTGTTTGTTGATTACATGTTTATTACCCCATCTTGCTAAGCTCTCTAAAAACCACATTTTCACATAGATACATATTTATAAAACAATCAAATAATTATAATTTCTCAACATAACCTATTCAAATTCACCTCAAAAATATATTTTTATAGTTTCTCTTTAGCTTCACCTCAAGAATTTCATTATCTTAGGTGGGTGCATGATAGTGTATCCCACTAGGGATCCACTTGGGAATCATGCGAACAAAATGGGGCAAGGGGGAAGAATAGGGGAGTGAGAGTGGGAGAGGGGAGATTAGGGGGGTTTACAATGTTTTCTTTTATTTTAAAATGATTAAAGTGAAATATTTTTATTTAAAACCCACACATCATCATTGAAGGGGGTTTCATTCCAAACCCTTTAATATAAAAGGGTTTTCTTTAAAACCCTTTTTAAAAAATATGTTAGCACTAAAATTTTCATTAACATACTAATCAAGTTGGTGAGATAGAGTTTTTTTTTTAAATCCTTTTGATTATAAGGGTTTTATTTGAAAGGGTTTCATTTGAAACCTCTTATGTGTCATGGACATGGCACCAAATCCTTTACAAACTAAATAGTTGGCTGAAAACTACCACTTTGAGCCCATGATTTTAGGATAAAAGTGTGAGTAAAAATATGAGCTTATTGACACAAATATCTCTATTAATAGGCTTTAAAAAAAAATAAAAAAAATAAATATTTGAATAATATTTTATATATTTTTTAATTTAGATTTTTAAAATACAATTTTTAATATTATATACCTATAGTATGAATACTTATATTCTTGATATACAAATATGGATGAATAGGTAAGAATAACTTAGTTATGCAATCAATTGATTGATCTTGAATGTGTGATTGCTTGGTAATTGCTAAATATACAAATGAATTGGCTTTGACTTATATTTATACTAGCTCTTTTGAAATAATCTTCTTGGAAGGGTTAATGACAGTCTTACACTGACTTGTACACTTTGAAATATTTTCAAATTTGAGTGTTTTTAAGGCAAGGGCACTTGTGTTAGAGTATGGATAATAACATTGATGCTATTGACCTCTCTGAATGTAATTGTCTAGGATTATAAAAATTTGTTGAGGTTATGTAATTAAATGTGAAGGATATGTATCTATTTTAGGCATTCTATGGCTACAGGTGATCTAGATAATTATAACAATTAGGGTTAGACTAAGAAGTAAGTAATTAAACCTAGTGAAGTGGCAAGTTTGAGCCTTTTGGCTACAAAGAAGGTCAAACTGAAATGTAGAGCCTTGAGATATATTTGTAAAGTTTACAAGACTATTTTAACATATAAATCTAGATTTAGACATATAAATTAACCCTCTTTTAATATAGTAATGAATAATTATTAAATTATTAAGTTAAGGTTAAAAAAGTGTATTGTGGATCCATTAAGGTAAAAAACTCGGATGGCTGCGTTTGGCGGGTGTGAGAGGGACGGCCCAGGCGAGGGTTCAGGAGGCCTGCGGCCGCAGCTGGGAGAGCTTGGAAAAGGTAAGGAACAGGTTTATGAGAGTGGGCGACCCAAGGTTGTCAAGATCAATTGCTGCTTCCCTAAGGTGCAGGAAAGACCAGTCCTGGTTATCCCTGTGGAATCGGTTAAAGAAGAAGTGGAATATTTTTCAGGGCATACCCTGATCTGCAAGTTCATGGGAATTAGGATTTCCCAGTCGACCCTAGAAGCGTGGCTGTGCTGTACCTGGCATGTGGAGGGAGATATGGATATAATGCTAGCAGGTAACAGCTATTTTCTTGTCAATTTCTCCTCTGTCTCTGATAGGAAAAGGATTTTTGAGGGAGGACCATATTTTTTTGATCGAATTGGTCTGTTTATCAAGCCTTGGCATGCTGGATTCAATTCAGCAGAGGACTTACCTACTCGTGTGCCTGTGTGGGTTCGCCTTCCAAGGTTCCCTCTGGAGTTTTGGTGAGAGGACATTCTTCATCAAATAGCTGCTCTGCTTGGGGTGCCTATTGCGATAGCGCACCAATCCCTGGACAGAAAACTCATCTCTTTTGCCCGAATTTGTGTTGAAATGGACCTGAATAATCCTCTCCCAGACGCTTTGGAAATTTGTATGGGAGGCTCATCCTGGTTGCAACAAATTGATTACGAGGCTATACCCTTCAGGTGTCAGATTTGCCATGCCTATGGACATCTGCACCGCTAATGCCCCCAAGTGGCCCACTTCAATGCAGATGATACTGCCAAAGGAAATGAAGAAGGCAAGGTGGCCCAATCGGGATCAATAAAGACAGCTTTTGATGGAGCAGGGAAAGGCAAATCACATCCTACTAGGGGTATTCCAACTCAGGACCAGTCTGTATCTAATGGGCCAGACAATGATGGTTTCATACAAGTCCGAAGACGGGTAAAGGGCCGGGGGCAAAAGCGTAGAAATCAGGACAGAACTCTTGAGGTTGGCTTTAATCATTTTGACACCTTGGATAGTATGGCTGTAGAGGATGGTCTTCCCCAGGAGGAGCTGGAGGGTCCAGTGGAGGCTAGAGGGATTTTTGAGCTGCCTAGTGAACCCCAAGGCCTGGTGTCCCAGACGAATAGAGAGATGGAGGTGGTTCCTGAAGAAGGGGCATTGGCTGTCCTGCCAGACCAGCAGTGCACGGATATTAGATGGGCTGACCTGGTTAAAGTATCGGATACTCCCGGGAAGCTTAAGAGCTCTTTTCCAGTGCTGGGATTGATCCAGAGACCTCTCAAGAAATCTTCTGGTCCCAACCTGACTAAAGTAGGGCATCAAAAAGATCAAGAGAAAATCCAACGTACAGGTGATTTATTGGTGGAATCAGGGGCGGTTAGGACCCTGGATGAACACTTCACCCAACCTGCCCAATGATTCTACTGTCTTGGAATGTGAGGGGAATGCATAGTATCCCCAAGCGAAGAGCTATGTAGAAATTGGTAAGTGATCACCAACCTGATATTCTGTGTTTACAAGAGACGAAGCTCTCTGTGGAGGCTATTTTTAGTTGTATGCCGAGGTTTTGGGCCCGGGGTTGTTGTTAGTGTGTGGGAGCTCGTGGTAGTGCCGGAGGAGTTGCAATCTGCTGGGACCCCGAGAAGATTACCCCACTTCATTGGATGGCTAGTGGCTCGTCACTCTCTATGATTGCCTCCTCCCCAGAATGTGGGGAAATGTTTCTGCTCACTAATGTCTATGTGCCAGGGGATATCTCTGGACAGCACAAGCTTTGGGCACATTTGCAGTATGTTCAGAGTCTGTTTCTGTTTCTGCCTTGGATAGTTAATGGAGATTTCAATGCTATTCTAAGCCTGGAAGAAAAGAGAGGAGGACTCACATGATTAGATCCGTCTTCGGAGCTTTTTAGACTTTACATTGACAGGCTACGCCTTGCTGACATCAAGCCATCCAATGGGCTGTTTACCTGGAGTAATCGAAGGTCAGGTAAGGATGCAATATCTGAACGCCTTGATAGATTTTTATTATCTAGTTTTTGGTTCTCCAGTGCTTTCTCCTTGGCTTCCAAAATTCTAGATTGGCATGGGTCCAATCATTGGCCTATTAAGCTGACTACCAGGTACATTCCTCGACCAACGAAACCGCCTTTCAAGTTTCAGCTTATGTGGCTTCGGGATCCTTCTCTTCACTCCCTTATGACAAACTGGTGGAGGCAGGGGAAACCGGCATATGGGACTGCCATGTTTTCTTTTGCCAAGAAATTACAGTATGTGAAGCGGAGGTTACAGGAATGGAACAGGGACAGCTTTGGGAATCTTCATGTTATGAAGAAAAGAGCTCAGGATCAGTTGAATATTGTTACCAGACAAATCCTTGACTTTGGCCTTACGGATGATCTACACAGGGCTGAATTCGTAGCTCTAAATGAGCTATCCGAATGGGAACTCCGTGAAGAAATCTTCTGGAAGCAGAAAGCCCATAATGATTGGCTTCTGGAAGGAGACAGGAACACTGCTTTCTTCCACAAGTCAGTCCAGGCCCGGCGCAACAAGAACTTTATTGCTGCTCTGGATGCTCCGGATGGCACCCGAGTCACCTCATCTTCTGACATCTCGATGGAAGCGGTTAGATTTTACTTAGAGCTCCTAGCTAGTGTCCCACATCTTGATGATTCTGAGGAACGGGAAATCTTGGCCTGCATCCCTTCCATTATTATGCCAAGGATGAATGCTGATCTTATGAAACCGATTGATCTGGCTGAAGTTGAGAGAGTGGTCTTTAGTATGGACAAAGGTAAGGCCCCAGGTACAGATGGTTTTTCGGCTGATTTTTATCAGGAGTTCTGGAGTATTATTTGCCAGGACTTGCTTGATGTTGTGCAGGAATCTTACCTTAACAAGGAATTGCTTAGGGCCTTTAATGCTACCTTCTTGGTTTTGATTTCGAAGGAGAGACAGGCTAATAAGTTGGACCAGTTCAGACCTATAGCACTTTGTAACACGGTTTACAAAATTATTACCAAACTCATTACAGAGCGAATCAAAGTGTGGCTGCCCTTGATCATCTCTGAGGAACAGGGGGGTTTTGTGGCCGGTAGGCAAATTCTGGATGGCGTAGTGATTGCTTCAGAAGCAATCCATTCCATGAGTTCTTCACAGGAGAGAGGGATGTTCATTAAACTTGATTTATCTAAAGCATATGACAGAGTAGAGTGGGGTTTTCTGAAGAAAATTCTTCTAGCATTTGGCTTTGGCCATGATTGGATTAGGTGGGTTCTGATTTGTGTTACTACTCCATCATACTCTGTCCTCATTAATGGAGATCCTTCCAAATTATTTGGAGCGTTTAGAGGGCTCTGCTAGGGAGATCCGATATCTCCTTATCTGTTTATCATTCTTGCTGAAGGTTTGGGCCGCTTCATTAAGCATCAGGCCTCTCAAAAGGTGATTCAAGGCTGGAAGTGGGGAAATGAGATTGCCCAGTTGACTCACCTTCAATTTGTGGATGACACCATCCTGGCTGGCCAAGCTCGGATTAGAGAGGTGCAAGCTTTCCGGAATACTCTTAATGTGTATCTAGCGGCCTCAGGTCAGTAGGTAAATGAGCACAAATCAGCTATCTTCTTCTTCAATACTCCTGAGGCCATTCAGAGGAGGATTGTTGATATTCTCAGATTTCAGATTCAGGCTCTCCCCGTGATTTACCTAGGGATTCCCATTGTGGCAGGCAGGCAGCCCAGACACTTTTGGCAGAATGTTCTCGATAAACTGAAACAGAGGATAAATCATTGGACACACCGGTGGCTCATGATGGCTGGGAGGGTGACGCTTTTACAATCTGTGATTCAAGCTCTTCCCACTTATCGTAGCATGGTCCAGGTTGCACCCCTGTACTTCCTTAAGGAGTATGATGCTCTATCACGGCAGTTTCTTTGGAGCAGAAATCTCAGGAATTTGAAATGGAGTCTGGTCAATTGGAACACAGTGTGCCGGCCTAAGAAGGATGGTGGATTGGGATTGAGATCAGCTATCTTATCTAGTCAGGCCCTTGCTGCTAAGTTGTATTGGCAGTGGTGTACTTTTCAAACCCAGCTCTAGGCCCGCATTCTGTCTCATAAGTATTGCCCCAGAGCTAATCCGAAGGAGATATCCAGGCTGCCCCTTGAGGGAAGAGGATCTATGGTGTGGAACACCCTTAAACTTGGGGCCCAGTTGGTTCAACCCAGTTTTTTTTGGATTTATAACAGAGGCTCAGAAGCTTTGTTTTGGGAGGACTCCTGGGATGGGGCTCCACCTATCCGAATCTCGCATCCCCACCTGCAACCTTTGTGTGCTGCTTTTCTCAATGCTGGCTGGGCCACTGTTGAAACTTACAAAGTGGCTTACAATTTGGGGCCTTTTACTGCCTGTAGATGGAAGACTGAGACTGAGTGGCCACCGGGAGGAACGGAGGATCATCGTAAGGAGCTGTCTCTTATCCTGGATGGTAGGAAATGCAGCTCCCTGCTTGATAGTGATATTTTGGCGTGGGGAGGTGAAGCTACTGGCCAGTACTTAGTTTCTTCGGGATATCAGGCCCTCACTAAGAATTGTTTTGGGGATGTTGATTTTTCTTGGGGCAAGAGAATCTGGAATTCCGCTGTTTGGCCGAAATGTAACTTCTTCCTTTGGATTCTCACCTACAGCCGCTGTCTTACTTGGGAAAATCTGTGCAGAAGAGGCTACCAGGGTCCGTCAATGTGTCTTTTATGTAGGAACAGTGAGGAAAATGTTGAGCATCTATTCTTTCAATGCTCCTTTGCTAGGAATCTTTGGCATCTGTGGTGGGTAGCTTGGGGAGTTTCCTGCTGGCATGCCACTTCTTTAACAGAGTTCTGGCAGAGTATGGGCCGCCCTCCTAGCAAAGCTTCGATACTGCAGGCTACATGGGCCATAGGGCCTGCCTTTATATGCTAGAATATTTGGATAGAGCGAAATGGACGTATTTTTAAAGAGTCCTGCACTGCTGTTTGGTTGGTGTGGATGAAAATTCTCACTGCCTTGCAGGAGACGTTGCTTGTGAAATGTGGTAACTCGCTGGACCTTGACCCAGCCTCCAATCTTATACTCAGTCGCCTCTTCCCTACGAAGCCTGGCTTGGACGTCCCCCTGCTCAGTCCACGTCCTACGCATAGGAATCATTTGATGGTGCGCCCAATGAGCCGTGCGGGTAGCTGGACACGCCCTGTGGAGGGGTGTCTCAAGGTAAATGTCGACGGCTCCTCCAAGGGCAATCTTGGACCTATCGGTATTGGAGGTGTGGGCAGAGATGATAAGGGGGAGCTTTGTTTTCTATTCTCCATTCACAAAGGCGTCTACACTAACAACCTGATGGAGGTGCTTGCTATTTTAGAAGCGCTCTACTTTTGCTGTAAGCTTGGGTATCTTAGAGTGCTCTGTGAATCTGATTCACAAGTGCTTATTAACCTATTGAATAAAGAAAATACTGATGGTACGAATTGGCAATTGGCTATGGTGATTAGGCAGATTCGGCAGACTAGTGCCTCGTTGGAGCTTATTTCCTTTAAACACATTCCCCGGGAATGGAATGGTGTTGCTGATAGTCTGGCTAAATGGGCTTCGGAGAACGGCCCGGACTGGTGTATCCAGGACCAACAGATGCTTCCTGCTAGACTAACCCCTGTTCTAGCTCAACTTCTTGAGCAAGACCTGGGCATGTAATTGCTTGTTGTCTGGTTTCTTTCAATAAATTTTTACCCCTTTTAGTCGCAAAAAAGTGTATTGTGGTGTGTAGAACACACCTTGTCTTTGTTGTATGTGAATGACCGGACAACCAAGAGTATGTTACTTATAATATGAAATTGATTAATTTTAAAATACTTAAAAGAAAGAGAGAAAGGAAGGATACACATGTATATTGATGCAATAATGTTTCCCTTTGGTAATTTATCTTGGTATAGATGCTTCCTAGCTAAAGCATTTGAAAGAGGTTCAAAACTAAACCTTATAAATGTAAAGAGGAGAATTTGAGGGTGATCATGCCAAAAATTTGGTATAAGGATTAATTATTCCAAGTCCATTAAGAGCACATAATCTCAATCAAAAAACTCAAGTATAACCATTCTATCCAATCTAGCCAATTTAGCCAATCTCACCAAGTCAAATGGTGTAACCATATAAACCCAAAATAATATAATCATAGCATCAAGTCCATTGAGGGTGCATAATATTTATCGCACTATTAAAAAGTATTCAATTGATTTAGTAGATAAAATCCCAAAAAATGCATCTGGGAAAGGTCAGTGCATAAATTTTTATATAATCTGAAAGTGTATATGTAATTTGGTACATGTATACCTTCAATATGTATCAAGGTTAAGTGTATTTAAACATGTAACCTATAATATATAACATGTGTATGATATTTATCACAAATATAAAAATATATGTCCCAAATTTCTGCCCAATGCATATAATTATGTACCAAACATATATCTAAATCATGTAAACTATGTAAATTAAATCAAATTCTCCCTATTTTGTTTAATTTATATACTTGGAAGCATGTGTTCTATGACATGACCCCATTAATATGACCCAAATTTTGAGGTGAGAGGATTAAAAAATTAATAATCACCTTATCTCAAAAGGATAAAATAATTATGTAGTATCTATGTGAATAATATAGTAAAAGAAGCATATAGGAGTGTTATGTCGAAGTAGATATATCAATGAAGATCGTAGTATGAATACATATAAGATATAAGATGTGTGATATGAATCATGGAAGATTATATAAGATAGAAAGATCATAAAAAAATGACACATGTAAGAGTACTCAAATGTCACATGAAAAGGGGTCCAAGGAAATTTCAAATGAGGGGCATGTTTGAATACAACACACTCAAGTGGAAAGCATGTGAAAATGTCCACATAGAAAAAAAAAAGAACACTCAGGGCATAATGGAAAAAAATAAAGGAACATGCTTAAATTTTTCAATAGTAAGAAAAAGAAGTAAACATGAAGTACACTCAATTAAGCTAATGTAAATAGATGAAGTAATGAAATGAAAGCAACTAGCATAATTAGGTGATACTAATATGTGTTACCAAAATATCATGTATAATAACATATCAAATACTTTATGTAAGATATAAACATGAGTATAGGCACATGTAAGATATATAATATTATAAATATAATTGAAAATTATCATAAAAAAAATATAACCTATGTCAATTATGATTATATAGAGGCAAGATGCCCCCAACGTAGTGTATCATGATGGAAGAGGAAAGATCCAACATCTACATGCTTGAGTATCATGGGTCTTATGTATGTATGTATCACACTCAATCATCCATGAAACATATATGTGTATGTAAATGATATTTTATCTAATAACATAAAGTAAACAACATATGCAAAAACTAGTAAACATGTGAAATGCTAAATATTTTGAGTATTTTTAATTATTTGAATGTTTTCATATTTTCTTGAATATTTTATTTTTGTTTTGGATTTTGTTTAGAATTTTTCTTAAGTTATCCAATTATCTGAAAATGAGGATGAGAATATGTAATGAGTGGTAAATCAATAACATTTTCTAAATGAGATGTGTCATAGTCATATTTTGCATAATTAATATCATCAGAATCATACCAATATTATGTATTATTAAGATCATAAGCATCAATTTAGTCATTATTATATATATTATTAGGCTATTCCTAAACTTGAGATATATCATTATGAGCATCCATGTATGAAAAATTAACTTCACCATAAATTTAAGTTTCCTTTTTGAAAGTTTTTTTTTCTTGAGCATGTTCATTAGTTTAAAAATGTTCCAACTTGTTATGGACTTGAGAAGAGTCATGTGTCTTTGTTTCAACACTATAAAAATATGTAATTTGTGCCTTGAATTATTTATTTAAGGATGAAATCATAATTTTTGTAATATTATGCTTAACTTTTTATTCTTCTATGCATGAAATAGATATAATGTTTGGATCCTTAGCAACCATATTTGTATCATTTGATTTTGTAGGCATGTCTTGATTTTAAAGTTTATTTTTTACAAACCCTCTTTTTAGAATGCTTGTTTTCTTATCTTAAGTTTGATTTTGCAATTTTTTTTTCTTTCTCTTTTTATAACCTTTCCTTTTGAAGCTTTTGTTGCTATAATTTTTGCATTTGCAAGTGCTTTGGTTCTAAACTATTCTTTAGTACCCATACTTTTTGTTTTTTTACTTGTGCTTTAGGAGAATTACTCTTAATGTGAATAGCTTTTCTAATTAATGTATCAATGGTATGATCACCACTATCATTTATCTTTATATTTTGTTCTTCAAGCCAAGAAAATATTTTATATGATGCCCACACATTCTATGATATTTACAATAATATTTTTAACTCCTTATAGGATGTAGAGGAGGTAGTTGAATCACTTTATTTTGAATAATTTATATCAGCATTTCACTTGGACTCTTATTAGCCTTTTGTTCACTTTTTGAATCACTTTTTTTGAGAAGTATTATATTTTATCTTTGCATTTGGATATAAAGCCTTGTTGGGTATAAAATTTATAGATGAAGATGCAAACACATGATTAAGACTAACATATTTTGGATTTTATAGGTATGTAGTCTGATTTTACAAAGATGTGATCCTTGAACAGAAATATTGAATATAATTTTATAACTTTTTAAAAGTTTTTCATTGTGATGTTTTGATCTTTTGGGGATTTAGAAGAATAAAACATGATAATTTAGATTGAATATGCATACACACATCATTCAAAGGATATGTGTGAGGTTGAGCAGTCTGAATAAGGAAAAAATTGATTACCTTCATTTGAAACCATGGGATGGACCACCATATCCTTTGGAAGAGTGATAACATAGACTTGGTTAGAGAGATAGTAGTTGTCACCAACCTTAGGGTTAGGATGAGGAAGATGTTATTTTTTATCTATTTTAAATTTTCTAAAGACTAATATAATGATAGGAAATAAGAGATATACAAATGATAGTAAATATTTCAACATGATAGGATAAATTAGAACTAAATAATTTATATAATATGAAACCTTGGAAGGCTAAAAATTGTAGGGTAAGCTAGGTTTTTCATAATAAAATTTAAAAATATTGTCTAAGTATTTTGGAAATTTGAGAAACATTTTTCATAAAATACATAAAATAAGCAAAACCCCAAAAAATGGATAAATAGGTATCCCTTTTGATTTTGTCTTGATATGTACAAAAATATTAAATTGTAAAAATTGATAAATTTGTACATAATTTGGGTAAAAAATAGAGGTTTTTGAGTATACCAACTAGAGTAGAAGAAAAATACAAATAATTTAAAATATATTTATTATGAATCTTAAGTGCATCAATCAAGGAATAATAAAATTTTAAGTGTATGAACACAAACCTTAGCAACAAAAGGAGGTTAAAACCCTTAGGTAAAGATTAAAATCTTAAAATTAATCTCATCAAGCTAAAAACCTAGGAGGTTGGAAACCCTAGAACAATATATATTTTCATGAAAACACACAATGGTTAGATTATCCAAAAATAAAAACATGGGGGTATCATTGTCATAATAAAAAATCACAAACTTTTTGCTACTAAGGAAATCCAACAAGCATAAAATATAACTTTATAAAGTAAAGAGTGTCCTCACAAAAATAAATTAACAATTACATTGCTCATGAGAGGAAATTATTTTCAACATAGTCATATTTATTATACATAAAAGTAAAGTCATTGTAATTTGTGAATATTTTTATAAATTGGATATACCATCAAAGATTTACATCATAAGGGGAATTGTAAAGACTCTTTGGGATACATTAAAAATTACCAATTACTTGTGGACCCTAGGTTTTCCTTACAAAGGTGTGGATAATGTCTCATGTGTATCAAAACAACTTTACATTAGGAAGAATTTGGTTATACCAAATGGAGGCCATAATATATCCTAATCATCAAGGCATTAAATTTTATCATAAAATATGCTTAACTCAAATACCACATGATGGTGACATAGACCAACCACCAGATGGAGAAGTAAGACATGCTACTTATATGGTTATAAAATATTTTATCCAAATGAGAATGATTTATCAAACCAATTTTAATCATAAAATATTTTAAAATATCATAAAATTTTGAAAAAAATTAAATAATCTAGAAAATACAAGAATATTTAGCATTTCACATGTTTATTAGCTTTTGTATATGTTGTTTAATTTATATTAGTAGATAACATATCATTTACTTATACACATATGTTTCACGAGTACTATATTTGGATATAGACATACATTAGATCCATGATATATGAGCATGAAAATGTTGGACCTTTCCTCTTTCAGCATGAAAAACTACATTAGAGGAATCTTGATTCTACTAATCAAGATTGATACAAGTTATATTATTTATGATAATTTTACATTATTATGTTGAGCTTATATAATATCTCTTACACATGATTAGACTAATTATTATAACTTATACAATGTATTTAATATGCTTATCTACATGGCATTTTTCTAACACATGTATGCAAGGAATCGTATGACATGCTTATGTTAGTCACTTATATTTCACTTATTTCATCTTATCACATGGATTACTTGAGAGTACATTTCTTGTTTGATATCTTATTTGGACTATGGAACATTTTAAAATGTTCCTTATTTGTTGGCCCTAGTACCCTAAATTGTTTTTAGTGTGTGGAAATTTGAACATATCCTTCCCTTTGAGTGTGTGAAATTTGAACATGCCCCTAATTTTTAGTCTCCTCAGATCCTCCTTTTGCATGGCATTGAGTTCTCTTATGTATATGTTTGATTTTTTTATGATCTTGTTGCTTCTATATGTTTATATGATCCACATCAGGCATCTTATGGATTGTTATGTTTGGATACTATGAGCTTCATTGATACATCTACTTAGATATGATACCACTATATGATTATTTACTACATGATTGATAAAATATAGCATTGTTATTTTATCCTTTCTAGATAAGGTCTATAAAATTATATTATATTCATCTCAAAATTATGGCATATTAGTTAGGAATGTCATAAATATTTAAGTCCATATACACATATTTGGTATAATTAGTAGAATTTGATACAATTTACATGATTTAGATATACACTTATGATAAAATCTTATATATTTGGAACTAATTTTCTTAGATTTGGGACAAAGATTTTCAGATTTGACATATATCATATACATTTTATAGATAAATGGTTATATATTATATACAATTAATATTGAGACACATTAGAGGTGCATATGACATGAAAACACACCAAATTACAAATAATTTTAAAATTATACAAATATTCATGCACCAAATTTACTAAGATGTATCGATTGATATTTTATCTATTGTAGTAGTTGGATCCCTTGAGTAGTATGATCAAGATTAAATACCCTTGGCCTCATCATTAATTATTTATTCAATTTGATATGGTTATAACATTTGAATTGGGTAGGATTAGATAGATTGGATATATTATGTTTACACTTGAGTTATGCGATTGTGATATAGTGATCTTGATGGTCTTGGAAAAACTCAACCTTGTATTATATTGGGGGTACTATCACCCTCTAATTCCTCTTTTCACATATCCAAGGTTCATATGTGAACCTCTCTCTAATGCCTTAAATAGGAATAATCATTACAAAATCAAAACTACCTAGGGTAAACATGGTTGCATTGACACACATGTGTAATCATTTCTTCCTTTATTTACATTCAAGAATTTCAATAATTTATTTTTAGGTTATATACACTAATTAAAAATTTAAATTTCTATTGGTTATAGGTAATACAATTATAAAAAATTAAAATAGGGCTTAATTCAAAACAAGGTGTGTTGTACATATCATGATATTCTTTTATTTCCTTTAACCTAGTAATTTTGTATTTATGCATTAATAGATTAAAAAAGGGGTAAATGTAGATGTTAAATATATATTTTACATGATAAAATAGTCTTTCAAACTTGGAAAATATCACTCAAGGTTTAACATTTTAGTTTTGACTTCACTATTGTCGAAAGGTTTGCGTTCACCATCTCATTCTACCTAAATGCTCATATTATGGTTCAACCCTGATATTTTAATTAACCATATAACTTGTATCCATTAGTTTGCTAAAAAATTGATATATATCTTACACTTTCAATTATAGAGCTTCATCAATTCTCTATTCTCTAAGACACTACCATCCAGAGCAAGATACTAGCATCGATGCTAGTGTCCCAGATCCAACATTAGTGTCCATACCATATAAACTCTCAAATTTTCAAATATTTTAACATGTATGGGTTAGCCTATTTGTCTTAATAAACCCTATATGAGATTAATTTCAAAAAATTTAATATAAATACATGTCAAATACCCTTCATTATCATTTAGTAATTTTCAAGCACACATTTATCTCATACCACACAAAATCACCTCTCAACCTTATAAAAATTCCCTATTTTTAACTATTTACAAATCAATCATAGGAGAACTATTATTATAGGTTTAATGCATGTAAAAATCAGCCCATGAGTGTTTTTTGTCAATTTATAATCTAGATCACTACATGTACTTGCATATAACATATTACACCATTGTTAACACATAATCTCACATAAGGGAGATAACTACATTGTACTAAGGACCTCTTCAGAGTATATGGATATGTAGGTAATTCAAATTCACTTGAAACTAATAACCCCCATTTTCACAAGGTAATATGACCAAGTTGGATGACCTAAGGTTTTGATCAAAAGATGATATCTAGAACCTATGCACATGATACCAATTGACATTATGTAAGGATAAAATAAACCATAATAAGCATGGGTGGAATTTATATAAACAAAATTATATTTAATTATGTACATAAGTGTTGGTTTCAAGACAAAAGCCTTGACTCTAGTGCCTCTATTTTGATGATAGTGTCAAGGATGAAAGAGAGCTAATTTTCATAATATAATGAATCATAGTTGAACATCATCTTGACTATTTATGAACCTAAATTTCTCATATCTACCTTCACATTAGTAAACAATATAAGTATTATATCTTCTTCATGTTTAAACATTCAAATTATTATTTGGCATCATATAACATCCCCACTAGGATTTACTAGAATAATGTAATAATTATTTAAAAAAAAATTATATTCCACATATTATTTCATTAGATTACATCATGAAAATATAACTAGTGGCTTTAGTATACATACTATGTATGTTAATCATAAAATAAACATGTAAATCCTATTAGTTATTGATCATTAACATCACATGAAACAAAACACAACTGAATATAGAAAGTGATTACATATTTATAGCCATGGTTGGTATAATAATATAGCCACTATTTTCAATGTACAACGAGTAATTAGTTACATATACATCTAGCATAATGTTTCAATAATAAATACAATACAAGATACAAGGCTATATGAAGCATGAGTCTCATAAACTCTAATATCTCTGATAATCTCAAGTGTAGTCTCCAAATAAGTGTTGTTGTGGGGAGAGAGAGCATCATTTGAGAATTTTTACACACTAACCATGAACCATAAATATCCCAGATAATACCCCAATAAAGGAATGTACCTCCCTTCATGGATGGGTAGATAGTGACAGTGTAAGAATCTAGAGAGACCAACTAGTACCCATGTGCTATAAAATTTCTAATACACGATGTGTACCATAAAGAAAATAAGTTCTAACATAATATCACAGAAACATGTAAATCATACATATGAAATGACAATATCTATCTAAACATTAATTTGGCAAATTTTTTCAAATAATTATTGATTTCTAGGATTAGTCAAATTAATACATACCACTTGATCAGATTACCTTCATCTAGTATTGGTGATGATAAGTAATCTAGTGAAGTCTATCTCATTGCTTACTTAGTACCAACAATGTTAGATTTGGCTAATATAAATATAACCAACAAATTCATATAGATTACTTCCTAATAAAAGTTATAAATCATGATAAATATAGGAATAATCATAATAAATACATTTAGTCTATCAAATGTATGAATGAATATCCACAATATTATTTACCACATAAATAATAAGCACAAGTATAGTTTATACCAAAT
>JARHVA010004009.1:1505000-1517500 GCA_037957365.1 Torreya grandis
TATTCTGTGAAAATGGTAAACCTTGAACAAAGCCCATATTGATCACCTATCACTTCTAGTATGTCATGTGGTTACAATAATCCATCCAAATGAACATGTTTAGCTTTCACATGTTGACATTCTAGATAACACAACACAAAGTATGTTGCATTTGTATTGATTCCCTTCCATAAATAAAGTGGTATAATCTATGCCTAACCCTCAACTCCCTTTTATCACCCTGAATTAGTGTCTAATTTCCAAAATCATCCAAATGCTCAACCTTATTTAGATGGCAATCAACGTTGGCTTTAATCTTTGTAATATAGTTGATCCCTAGGATCACATCATATGACCCTAGTGGTGCTACATAAAGATCCACTACTATTTTGAATTTGGATAAACTAATCTCTACTTCAAAAAAAAACTTGTCCACTTTAGCTTTAGAATCATTCTCATATTATACCAATAATGTATTTGCCATTACTCCATCTTTTCTAGATAGTTTATTTATAATTCTAGGAACTATAAAACATTTTGTAACCCTTATATCTATCAAAATGGAAATTGAATGTTTAAATAAAATACCTAATAGTTTTATGGATGAAGCATGGAATTAGGTTTGCTAATTATCAACTATTGTATGAATACATTGCTAAAAAAATCCTTGCTAAGGATAAGGTCATTTTTTCCTCAACTTATCCTGGGTACACTCACACATAAAATGGTCACCTCCACAAATGAAGAAACCTCTAAGTGTTCCCTTCCTACTAGATTATTAATTTTCTCTGAAACTGCATATGAAACCATTACTCAGTTTCCTATTACCTAAACCACTATTGAATTTAGTATTCTGAATCTTGAAATAATTCATGGATGCTCCACTCCTCTACTTCCAATTATTCTTTTTGAAAGTTGGCTTATAACTTCTAAACATCTTCTTAAACTTATCTTTGAATTGAATAAGAGATTTCAACTTCTATTCTTATTTGAATACCTTCTCAAAGACTTGGTCTATGGTAGATGTTCGATGAATGTTTACCTTTCCACCTATTTGGGATTTTAATCCCAAGATGAACTTCTTAATCTTGAACCTCTCATCTACCTGATATTGATGTACATATTTTAGAAGATTGGTGAACTATTCATAGTACTCATTCATTGATAAATATCCTTTCTTTAGATTCTAAAAATATGTAAGCTTTTGGTAAAAGTATAACTATGGAAGCTAATGTGATCTGAATAGTGTCAGAAAATGCTCCCATGTAGTGGTTTTTGAGTTAAGATTTATTTTCAACTTCTTATTGGCCCACCACGTAGCTACTTCACTAGCACCTAGTACGCTCCCCAAACTACTTTGGTGACATTGAAGAAATTCTAAATCTTAAAATAATTTTCCATCTCATTCAACCATGCTTCAATTCCATATCCCATAATGATTATTTCAAACTTAGGTGGATTCACATTTTTCATATCCATAGCCAATTCCATAGCTACATGTGCTCTCACACCCTAAGGCACTTCCTCATGTATTTGATATTGAGGGATTTCCTACTTAGTAGGATGATCTTAAGGGACATATTTATGGAATTCCTCCTCATATCCATGAGTTTATTATTTTAGGGCTATAATTCAGTCCCTAATATCATGCATGTCTGCAAGAATTTGATCTAACTTTATTGCTTTCTCAACAACAAATTGGTTAAGATCAAATAGGGTATTATCATTAACATTCAAATGAATATATATAGATGCTCTAGCTCACACCATTATCATTTCCATTAATATAAGTATATGAAAACATTAGCAGACTCATTAAGTCCTAGAGTTCAAGCCACAACTCTAATAACACATTATAACATCCCCACTAGGATTTACTAAAATAACATAACAATTTTTTTTTATAAATTATATTCCGCTTATTATTTAATTATATTACACCAAAATAATATAATTCATGACCTTAGTATACATACTAAGTATGTTAACCATAAAATAAACATGTAACTCCATTAGTTATTGATCACTAGCATTACATGAAACAAAACATAACTGAATATAAAAAGTAATTGCATATTTCCAACCATGAATGATACAATAATACAACCACTAATTTCAATTTATAATAAGTAATTAATTACATATAGATATGGAATAATGTTTCAATAATAAATACAAAGCTACATAGAACATGAGTCTCACAAACTCTAGTATCTCTGTTAATATCAAGTGTAGTCTACAAATAAGCACTACTATGGGGAGGGAGAGAATCATTTGATCATTTTTACACACCAAATACAATCCATAGATCACTCACACAATCTCATATTTAGGGAATGGAAATCCATTCATGGATGGGTAGCTAGTGACAGTGTCAGAATTCATAGAGACAACCTAATACCCATGTGCTATAAGATTTATAATACATGATGTGTAGGATAAAGACAATATGTTATAAAATGATATCATAAAAACATGTAAATAATATATATGAAATTATAATATCTATCTAAACATTAATTTGGATAAATTTTTCAAATAGTTATTGATCTCTAGGATCAGTCAAATTCATGCACACCACTTGATTGTATTACCTTCATGTTAGCTGAAGCTTAGTGGCAAGATGAAATAAGAGAGATTAACAATGACAATAAAATGAATAACTAGATTTACAAGTATGAGAAAGAAAATTATAAGAAAACATGAGACCCAAATGATACATTTTCCATTCACTCAAAATGGTATGATTTACTCTTTCTTGTACAATTACCTATAAAAAATTTCAAATGACTCCTCACATTCATTTATGAATCTTTACTCCTTATGACCTTTTTACTTCTCTGTGACACCTCACATCTATATTTTTTCCTTTTTAATACAATTAATGAAAAATAATATTAAATAATATTTCCCTTTACCTCTACTAATAAATACCCCAACTTAAATGGTGTTTTGTCTCGAGATAAAAAGGCCCTAAACATTCAAGTTTTAACAATTTCAATCCATTACAAATAAATTTAAGAACCTAAACTACTCCTACTCCTACTCTCCATGACCTCACATGCTAGAGCTGATCCACTTCTACAACTAACTTCAAATACATTTATAATTCTACAAAAATCATAACCACTTTACTTTGTTTCAAGCCTATTAAAATATATATTTTTCTTCATGGGGTAATAATAATCACAACCATAAATAATCTCAATAAAATAATTATGTAGAGAGGGTTGATCCAAGGGAATTAAGAGATTCAACATATGAAGGTTCCATCCCTAGTCATATTTCACCCATAATAGGCCATATGATATGTAGGTATAAATGGCATAACTAAGACAACTATAAAATTAGAAATCCACCGCTTGTGCTTCCTTATCTTCTGAATCTTATTTATCATCTCCACATTGAGGAAGATAGCATATGTTACCTCATTCTCACTAAAGATCCTATTGGCCAACACCAATGGCTCTTTGGAATATAAATAACTTGGATCCAAGGAACCAAACTTATTACTCGATTTGACAAAAGCTAATGATGCCTTCTAAGAAACTAATAGACTAAGATATGATGCAGTATTTAGTAATAAGACACCCCTTAACTGCATCCTCAAAAGATAGCACATTAAAACTCCACCACCTCATCTCTGTCAATATTTAGTATTATTAATTCAATTTTCATTGCTCGATGGGGAGGATGATCCTGAATAAAGATTAATAATATATAAATGTTTTTAGAAGCATCAACATGTTTAATATATATAAACATTATGTTCTCTCTAAACTCCTTTGAAGTGTGCCAAAAATCCAAAAACCACTATTAACCTTGGTCAGAACACCAATGGATCGATTAAATAATTATTCCATTAAAATTTTCCACATCTCCCTTATTTCATAGGCCATATTTTGGGCAAAACTTTAGATGCTTGATAGGATTTTTATGTAGGTAAACCACCAACTTCAATTATACATGCAACTAATCCTCCTTATAGATGTCCTTACAATACATCTCTTTTAATTCCTAAAATACTTTATAAGGATCCTATTAATATTATAATGAATGTCCCATTTCAACAACATCATTACAAGTTACCTAGGCTTGATACTTAAGCAACCACACCATTGTTAGCTAAAGCTTAGTGACAAGACTAAAATAAGAGAGATTAACAATTATAATAAAATGAATAAGAAAATTTACAAGTACGATAAAGTAAAATAGAAGAAAACATGAGACCCAATTGATATATTTTATATTCACTCAAAATGGTCTGATTTACTCTTTCATGTATAATTTCTTATAAAGACTTTTAAATGACTCATCGCATTCATTTATGACTCTTCACTCCTTATGACCTTTTGAATTATCTTTGACACCTCACATCTCTATTTTCTCCTTTTTAATATAATTAATGGTGAAAAATATTAAATAATATTTCCCTTTACCTCTACTAACACTTCATTTGGCATTGCTAATGCTAAGTAAGCTAGTGAAGTCCATCTCATTACTTAGTTAGTACCAACAATGCAAGATTTGATTAATATAAATATAACCAAAATATTCATACAAATTACTTCCTGCTAGTAGGTATACATCATGTTAAATACATGAATAATCAAAATACATACATTTAGTGCATCAAACATATGAATGAATCTCTACTATATTATTTATCACATAAACAATAAACATAAATATAGTTTATACCAAATGAGTACAATATATACTTAGACTACACATTTTCTAATTTATATAAGGAAATTCAAATGATTACATTATATGATGAACAAAAATATCATATACCATTACATTTTTGTACACATTACTTAATTAAAAATAACCATTCATAATAATTTCAAACATCAAATATCTCATAAACTAGAACAAAATATTTCATTTATATAGCTTTTTATACCTACAAAAGATAGTATGCATATATTCATAGTGTCCTCTCCCTCAAGAACCTATGCATTAATTATTATCAGTCACTAAAACTATAAATATATGCATACATCCTAATGCCAAAATATATGCCATATATGTATGCGAGAACCTAAGTCATCATAAAGATATATCTCATATATTTATACATGCATAATATGTACTATTGGGTCTAAATACCAAAATTTTGTCTGGATAGGTTAGCTGAGTAGAGTCTTAAATGGAATGGATGAGCTAAACAATTTATATATGGAATGAGTGGTCCAAAGATCTCATATTTCTCACAAAGATTTTGAAACACTTTAAGTTAGCTTAAAGTACAATTTGTTGATCTTTGAGGAATAAGTTTGAAATAAGGTATTCATGGTGTCCAAGTAATCATGGTCAAGGATAAGTTTCAAAAGGCTTAGGGTATTCATTGGAGCTTTCAAGGATCAAGAAAAATCTCATAGCACAAGTTTAAATGAACCAAACTATCAATAGGACACCATGTAGAAATGAACATGTTGGTTCAATTGTACATTTTATAATTTGATTAGGAAGCCACTTGGATCCAAAATAAATACATAGACATGACACCCTTAATACCAAGATCATCCTCTACAAATTTCATGTCTCAATGAGTTCTCTATCTTGAGATATAAAGCTTCAAAGTTAGACTTGTAGAGTGAAACATTCATGCAAACATCAAATTTAAGACCTAAAAAATAACCATTTGGATTTAAAAAATCCTTAGATGTTTTCATGGATGTCAATGATGGTCATGTTAAAATCAAATTATGGGCATATGGATGTCAATTTCAAGTCATGAAAAATAACTATTTGAGTTCAAAAGTCCTAAAATGGGCACATAGATATCAATGATAGTCACTCAAAAATTAAATAACATGTGTATAGATGTCAATTTTAATCTCATGAGTTATCCATTTGAGTTAAAATGGTAGGTTTAGGCAAATATAAAGGCTTTCATTCATTCCTACATCTTAATCCTATGGTGTGAATTAGATTCAACATGTCAAAGGATCTTAGATGGTAGGGGATCGTAGGCTAGCATTCATTTGTACCAAGAAAATCTATGGTGTATAGGAGGTCAAAGAGATAGTAGGGATATGTGGGACCAATAGAAACAAAGACAATTTGGAGTAATTTTATTGGTATGAGTCCATTTTTGATAGACAAAGTTGAGTCAAAGGAGCAATTTTTGACTTGAAGCAAGAAAATCTTGCAAAGGGTCATCCCATCACCATTGAAACTTGATTGAATGCCATGAAGTAGACATATTCATTTATTTAGGTTATAAGACATAAATGGGCACCATTTAAGATCAATACAAACCTCTATTTCATAGATTTATAACATATAGGGTCCATATTTTGAAGGTTATAGTATTATCTTGTGACTGTGTTCACAATTCTTAAAAGAAAGATCCATGCATATGGTGAATTATCAATTCCTAAAAAGACAGAATGGGTCTATTTAGACCTAATATAGTCCATAATAAGGATATGCAATCTATAGGTCTAAATTGACATAATAAATATAGGAAAGCTAATAATTTATATTAAATTTCTACCTATATTGGACCTATGATCAGAGGGAAGATATGGTAACCATGAAAGAGTGTCTCATCCTTAAATATAGCTCTAGATCTAATAATCAATTATAAAAAATAGACTTAGGCATGACTCTATTAGGTACATGGATATAAGGACCTTGCCCTCATAATAAATTAAGTGGAAATGATATGTAGGATCATAACAAATAGATATGGGGATTATCGTAGTACAATAGAGAATTTAATGCTATTCAAAAGATTTGAGGATCTTCCCTCCTTGTAATAATCATGATTCATCATGAAAAACTAATTCTTGTCTTTTAGTGGATCTCTCAGCCAATGAGAATAACATGAAGACTTTAGAGATAAGGTAGGTTAACTTGTGATGATGGACTAGTCTTGATGAGACCAAAAGATGATGGAACATCCCTTAAAAGGTGGTAGCTCATTGATTACTCTTGAATTGTGTACTCCCTCTTTTCTCTCTCCCTTCTCTTATATCTCCCATTATTTTCTCCATTGTAAGGGTTCTCAACTTTTAAAATTTTCATCTTTCTAGGAGATAGGGACATTCTTTAAGATATTACAAAATATGCTTAGCTTGATTAGGCTAAACCCTACCAAGCATTTGTAATAACTACCTCTCGATGCAATATAAGACTTTATTTACCTATATCTTGATTTGGATATATGTTTGGTGATTTTTTCATGATGGAATTATGTGAAAGAGAGTCTTCATCATCCATTGTCTACCTTCTTGACCTTGTCTAGGGTGTTTTCAAGATATTTTTAGGTCTATATTAGTGTTCTTTCTACCATTAATGTGAGCTCTCAGTGAGTCTTAGAACTCCTCTTTATTTACATTCATTACTTCCTGAACCTCTTCCATGAAACACTTATGAAATCAACTATATTTTGAGGTTGTGTGAGCTAGCATTCTTTTATATAGATCTAGTGTGGGTTCAAGATTATGGGAGTTTCCCATTTTTATTTGGTGCATCACCTTTTAGCCTTTTTATAATCCCTTATACCCTTTATAACCCTTTTACCTATTAAAAACATTAGTTTAGGTGAGCATCAAGAGGAAGTTAGCCTTCCCCAGAGGTTCAGACCCACCATGGGTTACCCACAGCCTATGGTTGTACCGATATTATAACTCAATTGGAAGGGTCCTAAAGAGCCCTCTCCAAAGGTGTATATTGAAGCTATAATAATTTATGGTACACTTGATGGGATAAGTTTGTCATGCACTAAGTGAATAGTTTTGGTGTTCTCTTCATTCAAATCAACCTTTGGAGGCAAGTGTGAAAACATCAATGATGACTTTGAGCATTCATCAGCTAATTTAAATAGCCCAGGTGCCTAGTCATCTTAATTTGGTATGTATAATCAATCATATTTTCATCAGTATGTTTATTCTTTACCTTAACACCACACTTATTAGGCAAATAGTGTTTATGTGTTCCCCCTAAGTGGCCCTCAAATAACCTATCAACCTTATCATGGCCTTTGTCCTCCTCCCACCCTTGTATATGACCAAGGTCAGCCTCCTTTACATTTAAATTAGTCCTCTATTTCCCCTTGTCAAGACTAGGCTTACCCTATTACATCCTTGTCAGGAGCCAATCAAGCATTATCAATTTATATTAAGTTGATAAGGGTTTTTAGTTTTATCTAGTCATCCCTATCCATGTTCTACAAAAGGCAAGGAGTGACCTTTGATTAGTCAAAAAAAGATGGTTAGTTTGTGAGGGTAAACAATGGTCATCTTGTAAGAATGGGGACATAACAATGATGATAAGCATTGTATAAAATGAAAAAAATATGTTAATATATTATGAAGAGTAGTAGGCTCATTTGTATCAGTCTTATGTACCCTATTCCCTCAAAGAGCCTCAAGCTCAACCTTTAAGAGTTCCTAATTAGCCCCTAGTCAATCTTGTCAAAGTCCATCCTTATCAAAACTCAAAGAGGCAATAATTGACCAAGGTAAAACAATCATGAAGATTAATGAGGAGGTTAAACTTGGAAAAGAATTCCCCATTCATGCCATGGAGGGGATAAGGATCTTTTTGCGAGATTTTTGGAATATATGGGCATCCATTGAAGAAGTTGACTATCCACACATTGAAAAGCAAGAAATGAAAAAGGTGGGTATTATCCATTGAAAATGTGTTTGAGAAATATGAGAAAGAGTATGTCAATCCTAAGCCAATCAATTTTCCCTCTCCTACCCCTATGCCCATT
Source organism: Torreya grandis (assembly GCA_037957365.1). NCBI lineage: Eukaryota > Viridiplantae > Streptophyta > Pinopsida > Cupressales > Taxaceae > Torreya > Torreya grandis. The sequence goes on from JARHVA010004009.1 coordinate 1,513,717, forward strand.
CCCACTCAATAGCATGAAGTCATACCATCATGGATTTTGTCTAACATTTTTGACCTTAACTATGTCATGCCCTCAATTATGAGATCACCCTCTCTTATAACCATTCAAAAGGAAGAAAAAGTGTTTGTTACATACTCATTTCCATCATGGAAATTAGTTTATAAGGGAATAAAGAGGGAGGACATGTTAGTTGAAGAAGTCTTTCTGGTAGAGGAAGGGTTAGTTGTGTAAGAAATGAATAAAAAACCATAGTTCAACTCAATGAGATTGGTGTACAAGAGTTTCAAGACTCTCTCTCCTTTCCTCAAGAACCACCAAAGAGAGAATTTAAGGTCCCTAGTTGGAAGGATACTCTCCTAAGATGTAAGAAAGGTGAAAATTTTCACCTTCCCACCATCTCCCTCATGAAGGAAGAACATATTTTAGAAAGAATAGAAGATGATCTTGCAGTCAAAGTTAAGCCTGAAGAAGACAACACATGTGTCTATGATGAAGAGATCATGATAGGCAGTCCACTTCATTCAAAAGGGGAAGAATTAGGTTTTGATCAGGCTTCTTGGCATGGTTTTGATGAAATAGAGCCTAAAGGTAGTACTGATGCCTTCATATTTTAAGAGGTGTGTATTCAGGTTACAACCAAGAACAAAGGGGATTTTGATTGGTCCTAAGAGCTTCTATTTGATGTGTCTGTAAATGAGGATGAATAAGAGAAAAAAGTAGAGAAAAATGAGGATCAAAAAGAAGTATGGTGATAAAGATACCATGACTTCATGGACCATGTAGAGGTTCTAAACTAGCCTATACCTCCTCTAGGGCATGAAACTAAACTTGTAGATCAAGTTATAGAAGTTGATCAGTCTCAAGATTAATTATCATTGAGGTTAATAATAATTTATTCAATAATGAAAGAGAATAGTCATATTAAGATCCATAGGAATATGACATGGTGAATCATGGATGGGTTGATGAGCTATCATATGGCTCCTTTTAGGTCAAACAAAGTAAAGATGGTGTTGAAGTTGGCATTATCTTAGATGACCAAGAGGAAGCTACCTTTTGTATTGACTTAGAGATTTTCTGCCTAAACTTAGAAAATCAACCAAGCACCAATTTAAAGCAGCCACCACATGTTGTACTTATTTTAGAGAAAAAAATTGAGCCATCAAATGAGGAGGTTGAAGGATCCCCTATAATCCAATTTGGAGCAAGCCTTAAAGAAATGGACTAGTTTGTCTACATTGGAGACATGTTTATCCCATTTCATCCATTTGAGAGCATGTTAAAAGAGTAAAAAATTAGGAATCTTAGCCCACCTATCATGAGCTCTCCAAAATAAGGTATTTTTTATCCTAGTTTATCACAAGTGAATGATGCTAGAACTTTTCCATTTGACATAGGAGGAAAGAACTTGTAAATTGTATTCATATATATATTAGAATAGTTTTTATGATTTTTTATAAGTGCCTATGTGCATATTTGTTTAATATATTAATTTTTATTCCTTTCTTATAGGTTCCTACATGCACTTGCCTTTATTTTGTTATTATTGTCCTTATTATTTTAAAAGGAGTTACCTATAGGTTGGCATCCAAATTTTAGCTTTAGATCAAAATGTTGAACTAAAGAGGAGACTCCATGCCCAATGGACTAGATAAGGTAACATGGTTTGTGTTTTTAAGCATAGCAGGCATGCTTCCCTATAAAATCACCAAAAAATTTGGCCAATTTTGGCCCACATACCAAAATTTTACCTAGATAGGTCAGCAAAGCAAAGTCCTGATTGGAATGGATGAGATGAATAAGTTTTAGATGGAATGAGTGGTCCAAATATCTCATATTTCTCACAGAGCTTTTGAAACACTTTAAGTTAGCTTAAATTTCAATTTGTTGATCTTTGAGGAACACGCTTAAAATTAGGTATTCATGGCATCTGAGTAGTCAAGGTTAGGGACAAGTTTAAAAAGCCTTAGGGGATTCATCAACGCTTTCAAGGATCAAGGAAAAGCCCATAACACAAGTTTAAATGAACCAAATCATCACCAAGACATCACATATAAATGAACACGTTATCTCACTTGTACATTTTATAAGTTACTTAAGAAGCCTCATAGAGCCAAAATAAATGCAAACATGATGCCCTTAATGCCAAGATCATCCTCCACAAATTTCATGTTTCAATGAGTTCTCTATCTCAAGATATAAAGCTTCAAAGTTAGACATGTAGAGTGAAATGTTCACATAGATGTCAAATTTAAGCCTCGGTAAATACCATTTGGATTTTAAAAATACTTAACTATTTGCATGGACATCAATGATGATCACATGAATGTCAAATTATGGGTGTGATAACATCAATTTCAAGCTATGATAAATTATTTTTGGGGTTTAAAAGTCCTAAAATAGGCATATAGATGTCAATGAAAATCATGCAAACATCAAATAATGGGCATGTGAATGTCAATTTTAAGCTCATGAGTTATTAATTTGAGTTCAAATACTAGGTTCAAGAAAATCAACATGTCAAAGGATCTTAGATAGTAGGGGATTAAAGGCTAGAATTTTTTCATACCAAGAAAATATATAGTGCGTAAGAGGTCAAAGAGTCAAGATCTGACAATAGGGATCTATGGGACTAATAGAAATAAAGATAATTTAAATAAATTTGACTAGTTTGAGTCAGTTTTTGATGGATAAAGTTGAGTCGAAGGAGTAATTTTTGACCAAAATCAAGCAAGTCCTATAAAGGGTTATCTCATCACCATTTAAACTCAATTTAATTCCATGAAGTATACATAATCATGTAGTCAATTTAGAAGACATAAAGGGGAACCATTTAAGATCAATATAGACCTCTGGTTCATAGATTTATAACATATAGGGTCCATCTTTTTAAGGTTGCAGTATTATCTTATGACTATGTTTTCCATTCTTACAAGAAATATCCATGAATATGGTGAATTATTGGTTCCTAAAAATATATAATGGGTCTATTTAGACCTAATATAGTCTAGAATGAGGCTATGAAGTCTATAGGTATGCATCGACATAATGACTATAAGAAAACCAATAATCTAGATTTGTTTTCTACATATAGTGGACCTATGATCAGAGGGTAGATATGGTGACCATGAAGAAGTGTTTTCTCCTTAAATATGTCCCTAGCTCTGATAAACAACCATAAAAATATACTTGGGCATAACTCTATTAGGTACATGGATATAAAGACCTTGCCCTCATAATGAAGTAAGTGGAGATGGCATGGAGGATCATAATGAAGAGATCTAGGGATTGGAGTAGTACAATGGAGCATTTAATGTTATTTATAAGCTTCAAAGATCTTCCCTCCTAGTAAGAATCATGATTCATCATGCAAAACTAATTATTGTCTTCTAGTGTATCTCTCAGCTAATGAGAATAAATTGAAGACTACTAGAGCTAAGGCAGGTTAACTTGTGATGATGGAATAGTCTTGATTAGACTAAAAGATGATGGAACATCCTTTAAAAGGTGTAACCTCATTGATTTATCTCAAAATGAATACTCCCTATTATCTCTCTCCATTCTTCTATATCACCCATTATTTTCTCCATTGTGAGGGTTCTCAAATTTTAGAATTTTCATCTTTCTAGGAGATAGGGACATTCTCTGAGATATTGAAAAATATGCTCAACTTGATTAGGCTAAACCCTATTAATTATTTTTAAGAACTACTAATATAATACTTTATTTACCTATCTCTTTCTTTGGATCTATTTTTGGTGATTTGTGCATGATGGCATTATGT